>CM025643.2:3856586-3869412 GCA_014621495.2 Entosphenus tridentatus | reverse complement strand
CGATGGTGACGTGCCGCTTTTCCCGGCACGTGTGCGTTTTTGAGATTGTTTTCTTTTTCTTGGGGGGGGTGGGGGGGGGAGCCGTCGCCCAGTTGTGGATTTACAGCGGGCTGTCGTCATTATTTTATTCAAGTGATAAGTAGGCACGTGGCGCGCGTCCTACGAGCACCGTTGTCAGTCTTCGCGTTGTCGCGTGATGAATGAGGAGGCGTGCGCACGAGTGAGATCCCTCCCCGCCCTCGTTCACGCATGCACGTACCCACGTTGGACTTCTTTCGCACCATACGTAGCCGACCGTGCTAATCGGAGGTGCGGCGGGAGGATGGGGGGGTGGGGAAGGACAAGAAAACGTAGGTATCGTGTGTCTGTTCCCATTCACTCGCTAAGCCCCATGGTCTCGGAGAGTTCGCCTGAAGGCACCACGGCGTGAACAGACTACGGGCTCGGTGTCATTGCCCGAGGCTCAGACGGGCAGACGAAGGGCCACCATTCAAGAAATAATTCGTGCGGATCGGCTTCAACGCTTGTCCTTCAGAGCTCCCATTTCAGAGGGCATCGGCACGTTGCTTTTTTGTTGTTGTTAATCGTGCTTGTGCACCGCTGCCAACGCAGCGGCACTGAAAAATTCGTGACATTTCAAGGAAGTTTCTTTTTAACAGTGGACCTTTAAAAAACGATAGTTTTTTTTCTTCCAGTTATTGTTTGTGAATTGCACGGTCTTTTATTCCAACTTGTGAAATCCCGTCAGAGGGGGGGTGGGTAAAGGAGCGTGTTTGCGCGGAACTTTTTCTCGGCGTTCGCCTCGCGCCGAACTCTGGCCGCCAAAAAAAAAGTGCTCGGCCCCGTTTTGCGACTTCCGTTCGATTGGGCCGCTTTTTTTCGAAATGCGGCCGTCAAAACATTTCACGGCCACCATCGTGCAAAAAACTCAAACCGTTGAAACCTTTGAAAGGTTTTTAAAGAAAGAAAAATACAGCATTGTGAGCCGATTTTAGTCGAGAATACCGCACAGCATTTTCAGCCGCTCTTTTCTAGCAAAACTAGTTTTGTGTTGGGGGATGAGGGCTGGGGAGGAGGGGGGGGAGGGCAACCTCAGAGCGCTCAAATCCCTCCTGACGGGATGCAAGTCGAGCGACGATGCTCACTATTTATGTGTGTGTATGTTTTACTTGGTAAGGCCCCACTGAGCTGCACTATGTAGCTCTTTTTCAGAAGCGACCTGGCCATCACAAATGTGTGGACATTGATAGCAGCCAAGTACTCTAAACGCGTGTCGTTGATTCTAAAATGTGGGGGGGGGGAAACCGGAGGACCCGAAGAAAAATCCATGCGAGCACGGGGGGAGAGAGAAAGAGAGAACGCAGACTCCAAATATACAACACGTGTTGGGGTCTGGATCAAACCCACAACCTCCTGCATACCAGGCGAGGGAGTTAACATCTCGCCACCGGGGCGCCCTGCACATTACGGAGATCAAGGGGGGGAAGATGCTGTGAGTGAAAGGAACTCCCCGAGGCTACCAAATCGCTTGGCACATTTTCATTGTTTCTCTTCTCTGTGAGGAACGCCCTCCTTCTCCTCCTCTGTGGGTTTTTTTTTGTTTCACGTTGCACGGCGCGCGAGAGCGAACTGATGCGTCCTGACGACTCGTCGATTGGCAGCGAATGCGGGACCCCCCCCTTCACGGAACGCACGGACTTGAGTGGGTGGAGGGGTGGTAAATTGGCGAGGGATCGCACGGTGCAAATTCGACGGCACGAAGCACCGACCGGAGCATCGACCACACAAGCGGTGAACCAATTGTGAACTCCAAATTCTACCGAGGCATTGGAGCAATCCGTCGCACATTTTGTTTCGGTGTTACGCAAAGCAAGCAGGGGCGGTGGAGGGGGGGGCAGCTCACTGATAAATCCACGGGAGTGGGCACTCATTGTGGTCGGTGACCTCAAGAGAAGATGCTAGGATTGCTGTAATTGGAGCAAAAGACTCGACACATTGATCAGCAACACTGACCTTAAACAGAAAAACACGCACATTTATAATGATGATGAGAGACACTGGCCGAAACGTCGGCCATTATATTTAATATTTTTAAGGCCTCAAAGTTGTTGTAGACGAATTTGTTGAGTTTTTCTGTTGTATTAATTGTGCTTGTGCAATACTGACAACGCAGACGCGTCGCCAACTAATTTGTGTTGTAAAAGCAGATCTTGGGAGGTTATGCATTGATTTTGCACGTTTTCTTCCGATACAGTATCAGGGAGCCACTGGAGCAGCAGTGGCTGCTGTTGATGCCTTGGCTGGGCAATGCGCATTCACATGGCCACTTTGACTGGTGGTCAAAAGAAAATCTAAAAGCCTTTGCCAACTTCCTAAACCTTGAGTCGCGGCACATTGATGAATTCATCCTTATGGGTGTTTGTGATATAAATTGTAATTGTTTATGGCTATAGCGATTCCTGGCAAGCATGCCGTAGGTTATACGCAGAAATAATTTTAAGGATATACTCGAGGGAAATATCGTCGACATCTTAGGATCATTTTAAAACCTAGTGCTTTGAAGACAGATTTGAATCAAAAGTTAAGTAATTTCATAAATTAGTTCCTGCCCTTATAATTCACTGTTTTTTCCAAGTTTCCCTTAATAAATATATATTTTCATAACATTGGCGTATCGCGTGGTTGTAAATGATACTTAATAGGGATGGGTTTCTGATGAAAGAATTTCAGATGTCGGATTTTTAAGGATATGTTCAGATTTTGTATAATATTCATTACGCGATAAATTTTATTTAACTTCGCTTCTAACTAAGAAAAGTCACTGGCACACGACCCCAATTATGGTGGAAAAAGCACAGAAGTGACATCATATAAGTGACATAATTTCCTGTGACATCATACTTGGGGATAAATCTGAAACAAATAGTTTTTTTTTCCGTATCATCCAATACTTCATATCTAGGTGCGATTTTCAAACCTTTCATCCAAAAACCGTGAACACATCCCGAGTTGTTACAATATTAAAATATACTGACTACAATAATTAATTGCCACTTATTCACGTGAAAGCTTGTACGACCTTCATCAGGCAAACAACATTTGTAAGAAGCACTGAATTGGTCTGCGTATATTCCCCAGAACATTCATATTCGCCTGGATTTATTTCCCATGGGAAATTAGCACAGTGACTGGTCAAGTGGCACCTCCTGTTGGACACGTTGAAAGCATGTTCTCTTCATATTAACAGCGCAAAAAGACGTTAAAACCTCGTTGAAACTCGGAATACTTGGTCAGAGAGAGCCTTTCCCTTTATGGTGGGAGGATGCCTATCATACTCTAAATAATTATCTAATTATCTATAAAGTGCCATACATATGTATGTATGTTGAACATCTTTCGCACCGTACGTAGCCACCATGTTAATGGAGGTGCGGGAGAGATTGGACAAGAAACTAAACAAAAAATATCTACACCACGTGTCAAATTCCATAATCAACACCTACCACATTCGATTCACGTTTATTTCCTATTTCGTTTTGTAATACAATCTTAATTAGTGAAACACCGAGCGATGTTTCTGGTTCCTTGAAGACGTTATGCCGGGGTTTGACCGCATCGTTTTTATTGTGTCACGTTTTCTCCCCCACTCCTGGTAACAACTTCACACGTGTTCTGATTTTTCGTTTGATTCAGGTCGGACACTCCGGGGAAAGGCCTTCTACAACGTGACTGGAAAAATATACTGCGAGGAAGACTATCTGGTAAGAACACATTTAGAATCGACGTGCGCTTAGAGTATTTGGTAGCTCTAAATGTCCACACGATAGACCACTTCGTTGAGCTATCATTTGTGGCGAGGTCGCTTATGAGAGCTACATCGCTCAGAGGGCTTTAACTGGTAAAGTCAACAATATCATTGGAACCTCATTTGCCAGTAAAAAATATGATAATTGTTTTTTTACCCTTCTATCTGGCAACAAAACTGACACCTTTTTTACAAGGAGTCATGTTTGCATAGACCACAATACCTGCGTCATCTGGTCCAACCCATGTGAGACTAGGCTCTACGGAAAGCTGTCTCGGGTGTGGACCAATCAACTTCAAGGACAGTGCATACATTATCAGAGTTATGTTTTTTGTTTGCATTATGACTGCAGGTATTGTGGTCTATGCAAACATGACTCCTTGTAAAAAAGGTCAGTTTTGTTGCCAGATAGAAAGGTAAAAAAGAATTATCAAATAAACAATAGTTAATAGTTATGCAGTGGTAGGGTTATTCGATTATCATAATAGTAAAATATTGGATCCATTTTGTCTGTGTTGATGATGGGGGGTGGGGGGTATTGTTTGACCATACTTCCCCATGCCGGTCAATGCGGGTTGGCGAATCGGTGGGTGGGACCGGTTCAGATATCCCTTGCCCGCCGCCGATGTTACAGACGTGGCCGGGAGTCGAACCCAGGTCGCACCGGGTTCACAGGTTCGGCGTGCCCAACCGCCTTAAACTTTCCACCGCTCGACGCAATCAGGATCACGCGGGTATTATTTGACGCGCGAGACACGCTTTTGCCGTGTCTTCCCCGTTCGACAAATCGGTTTCTGTTTGACGGGGAATTGAGCAATCCGCAGGGCGTCAAGGGCGGGGAAGGGATGCGGGGGGAAAACGACGCGTGTGCAGCCCGGGCGGGAGATGAAACTGGCGCGTGTCGTTATCGCGGAGGAGGTGGGCAGGCGTCGACGCGGGAGGAAGTGAGAACACAGTGCGGTGGCGAATGCCGCAGCGTGCATCGCAGAGACACGTCGCCTGAAACCCCTTTCCCCATGCAGAGACGTCTCCCGTTCGGTGCTGAATCACTTGAGCGGTTCGGCATTACATTTGATCACTTGCGAGGCGTAGCAGCGCCGTTGTTTTTAAAGACACCGCAAGAGAACTTTAGCGACGTGACCGCACCACCACCGCCGCCCCAGACACAGCCAGTTAGGAAGGGTTTGTCACATTAAAAAAATATATTATTTAGTTTGAGTACTTGCGACGTTTCTCTGGTGATTACAACCAGCCTCATCAGGTGTATTTGCCAGAATTGTTAAGAAGCATTCCTGTTTCCGGTCTTAAATTCAGTAATGTGATGTATCACATTATTTAATATCATCACCTTCCTCTTTTACATCTGACACCGTGACGTCGAAGCGCTTGGCCCCCCAATGCGGGGGGCCCGGGGCAGTTGCCCCGATTCGCCGCCCACCCTAGAGACGGCTCTGCCTGTACTATTATCATAATGACGAAATCTGGCTGGGTGGTGCACCAGAGGCTGCGATCGAAATCCAGGTCAGAGGTCGACTCATCCCTCTGTGGCCGCTACAGTGCGTACTACTTTGTGGCACGTTGACAACGATCCTACGGCGGATGGACCGCCGCCAACACACAACGGGGATGTGGAATTTCTGTCGCTGACCCAGGGCTGTAAAACCAGAAGCGGGCGCCGGTCCCCCGCGCCCAGCGACGCGGGAAACCGTGTCGACTCGCCGCTTCGTAGTTGAACGATCTCCTTGTGCTTCATTCCCACAGTACTCGGGCTTCCAGCAGAGCGCGGAAAAGTGCTACGGCTGCGGACACCTCATCATGGAGATGGTACGCGGGGCGTGGGCCCTCGGTCGCCGGTGTACTGCTCCTCGTAGCGAGCGGTCACAGCTGTTCTGTTCCCCGCCCCCCCTCGCGGGATAAAGGCCTCCCCAACACGCCTCTTGGCCGCGGAAAATGTTATACCCGCCAGTGCGGGTTGGTGAAGCCGGTACCCAGGATCGGTTTAGATTGTCACTGGCAAAGCCCTTTGAGCCAAGCAGCTCTGCAACAAGGGACGGCCGCAGCCCAAGGCAGCCGGCAGTGGCGGCAGCCGCAGGACGTTGCGCTCACGTTCGTTATCGCTGCGGTTGCCCCGTACACGTGGGCCCTCTGATCTGCCAGTCTCTCTCGCCCCTCTTGTTCATCGCGCTACCATCTCGCGCTCATCTGCGCTATCTTCACGCCTCGGCAAACCGGCCACCCACCCCCCCCCCCCCTCGGTTAAACTGCGTCTCTTTCGGCCGTGGCTGGCGGGGGGCCGTGGCTTCGGCGGGCCGATCGGAAAGCCTCTCCCGGCCCGCGGGCTGTGCGGCGCAGCGTGTCCCCGCGGTGATGTAACGGGAGCTCTGCGTCTCTTCCTCCTCCTGCTCCTCCTCGTGCTCTCTCAGATCCTGCAGGCGCTGGGGCGGTCGTACCACCCGGGCTGCTTCCGCTGCGTGGTCTGCAACAAGTGCCTGGACGGCGTCCCCTTCACCGTGGACGTGGAGAACAAGATCTACTGCGTGCGCGACTACCACAAGTACCGTCGCACGGCACCGCTCGCTCGCTCGCACGCACGCACGCAAGCAAGCACAAACACAAAGGTCCCCCGTAGAGCCCGAACAGACTTTTGGGGCAAGTGCTGTTAGTGAGGAGCACCTATGAAGGTCGGCACGGCACATGAGGGGGTGGGTGGCCAGCACCAAAGCCCTTTGTCTCCCAAGTGGCGATGTTTTTACACACCACACCAGGTATTCATTTGAAGCTGAGTCGACCTATGGGAGGTGCAGGACTGGTTCAGATAACCGTCATTGGTGTTGGCCATGCGCGGGAATGGAACTGGGGTCTCTGAGTTCGTAGCGCAGCGCGCTAACCGCTACGCTACCGCTCCCCCACACAGAGACGAGTACAAAGATCCGCCATATAGCCTGAGCAGACTTTTGGGGCAAGTGTTGTTAACACACACCTATGAAGGTCTGGCCAGCACCACGCCCGGCCGCCTTTGTCTCTCCTAGGGTTGTTAAACGGTGACAGGTAAAGTCAACGCCCGAGGGGGGGGTGATTGATTTCGTCGGGAAGTTTTTCAAAGTAAAGAATAACGCCGATCGGTTGACTGCAGCTGGGCTGCCCTAAGCCTCCGCGTGGTACAGTTGGCCCCCATTTGTTGGTTATTAAAAGAATGGTTGTTAAAAATACACGTAAAGAACGTCACAAAACTATCGCCGGACGTTCTTTTCGAATGCGTAAACGACGAGGTTGGAAAAAAAATCCCAATCGTAACGGCAAAATAATTGAGGCCGGAAAAAAATACCAAATTTCGAATGACATGTGAGAGGCGCTCGGCATTACGCGGAACAAGCATCAGAAGTTGCCCTGCACTGTGGTCCTCTCGTCGGGAAGTACGCTAAACATTTTGAACAGACACACACACATTCACAACTTTGCCTTTTTATATATATATGGAGATGTAATGTGTTTTTATTTAGGCACGCACACAAGTCCGGCACAACGCGCAGGGGGTGTCAGGGGGAGGTGGGGGGGGGGGACAGAAAAACCGTGAGGGTAAAGGGGGGGAAGCTTTCCGGCGCTTGCAACAGATGTAGGGATGGCGAGGGGCAAAACATAATCCTCAGTACCCCCACCAAGAGGGGGATCCTCCGGCGGGGGGGGGGGGGGGGGGGGGCTGGGGGGGGGAGGCGGGCAGGCAGGGGGGCCAAGTAGGAAGGAGTTTTAGCGGCGTGCGGTCGTGTCGTTATTAACGACTTCAAAGGATTGGGATCGCCCGGTGAGCAAATTGTCTATCGTCACGCGGCTCCCCCAGAAACGTGGCGCAGTGGTCGATGCACTGCACTTGCGGTGGGGGGGGGGGGCTAACATCGGTGGCAAAGTGATTTCTGAACAGGTCTTGAACCCCCCACCCCCCACTTTGCCTCCCTGCACTCACCAGCATTGTAACGCAGTGAAACAACCTCCATGATAGGCATTGGCAAAGGCGTTCGGAGGCATTCATCCAGCAGTGGATTAGCAAAGGGGCTGTGTCTGTCTGATGCAGCCGGCGTTGCATATATACACACACGCTCGCACGGCCTTGTGCTCCATCGGAGATGAATTGTATTGACGAACTCCACGCGGTGTTGTGTGCGTTTAAGATGCACAGATGAGATGCGTAAACGACATGAGTTTTCCCACCTGATGACGATTGCTTGTGTTGCAATCGAATCGTCGTGATTGACTTTATTTTCTACCTACGTGACTTTACCGAAAGAACCACAGAGTATGGATTCCTGCAGTCAAGAAAGCTTCAAATCTAGATTGACATGAGTTAAACTAATTATTTGGCAGGGCTGCTGCTGCTGCGTTTGGCAGTACAGTGCACAAGCACACATCAAAGCAACTCAACACATTCGTCAATAACATGGCCCATGAAGTAGGCCCATTGCCCGCGACGTCGCCTGTCTTACATATATGTATATTTTTTTTTTTTATTTAAAGGCTACACTGTTGTTATTGACGAATGTTGAGGAGTTTTTTGCTTCGTTTCTGAAAGGACGCTTCCAGCAGCGAAAGATGCAAGAATGTGGTTGGGCCGAAAAAAACTGTCTTTTCTCCCCGAAGCTCTGAGGAATGTGTTTGTAACCGATCCGCTGGGGCTGCTTGAGAGTGGAATCTCACCCACCCTCAAGTGGCCTTCAGCTCTCCTCTCCTTCACAATGGGGAGGCCCATCCCCAAGTGCAGTGGTGGTCAGCTCCATATCCCCCCACCCACCCATCCCCTATTGTCATGGTGCAGGTGCAAGGTGGTTTATCCTCCCCCCCCCCACCACCACCAGTGTTAATTGCTTTAAATACGTTACAGGTGGTTCTACCGTGCGTTCGCGATAACGGTGTTGTGCGTACGATATATGTCATCTGGTAACGGTGACGTCAACGGCAGAGCATCCGTTACCCGGTTCGCAATCGGAAGGTCTGAGAATTTTAATCCAGGTTGGGGGTTGACTCAGCCCATCATCACTCCGGGAGAGGGGTCGATAAAAAGAGTACCGCTTTGTGCCGGCCGCATGCTTACGAGGCTGGAGACGCAGATTGCTCTTCGTTTTGGTTCGTGTGCTGGACCCTGCGTCGCCTTGGCTCACGGTGTTACGGCTTTCTGTCTCCCCCCCCACCACAGGATGTTTGCTCCGAGGTGCAACGCCTGTGGCCAGCCCATCCTGCCAGCCCAGGTAAACTAATCGATAGTTCAAAAGCTAACAATAATCAATTACACTTATAAAGTTCCTTTCTACAAGGTGCCGTACCGTCACGTATAAATAAATAGCTCGTTGGACGAGGGGAGGAAGAAATGTAGATGACGAAAGGATGTGAATCGAGGGAGCGGAGAGCGAGAGCGAGAGTAACGCAGAAGTCGTCAACCTGTGGCTCCGGAGCAACAAAACCCAACACAAAAAGCAGTTCCAAAGAAATGGGTTTGTCGGCCTAGATGATGAGTGGTTCTTAATCTGGGGTGCACGCACGCCCTGGGGGTGCGAGATGCCCTTTCTGAGAATCAAAGGGGTGCAGGCTGCAGTCAAGGTTAAGAACCACTGATTTTGATGATTTAAAAGTGCGTAGCTCCAGTGGTTTCCTAATATCGGAAGGAAAGAGCGTTCCAGACGGCCGCAGAAGCGCGTCTGAAAGCGCGAGATGTTTTGGCTGGTTCTTTGAGCATGTTCACCACAAGTATGTTTGGTTAATGCAGACATGGTTCCTTGTAAAAGGTTTATATTTGGTGTTTTAACATCTTAACACCTGTGTTATTGCCAGAAAGGGTCAAAGCTATTATTTGATCATTTTTTTAAATAAAAAATAAAAATGTATGTTCAAGCACATTGGTGGCTCTTGAAATATAGAAAAAAAAAATTTGGGTTTTACCGAATTCGAAAAAAATGCCTCCTGTTATTTTGGTTGCCGACCCCTGGAGTTGACACTGTGGCTGTCTCCAAATTCAGAACACCACTGGCCCTGGTATTACCCTTGCTGGTAGCACATGAAGGTCGTGAGGCTCAGCGACGTTTGCTGCGTGTGTGTTTGTTGATATTCGGCGATTGCCGCAGCAGTTACCGCAGTGCGCTTCGAACCTGCCGACCCGAGTTCGATTCCGGCTCACGGCCAAACACCAGTGACACAGTTATCTGAACCGGTCCTGGGCCTCAACCTCGGTTGACTCGGCCTAAAATGAGTACCTGGTGCGGTGTGTAAACCTCGCCACTGGCGAGACAAAGGCGGCCGGGCGTGGTGCTGGCCACCCGCCGCCATCGTGCGCCATGTAGGGCCTTCGTAGGTTGCTGCTCGCTAACAGCACTTTGACCCCCTGCAGTCTGCTAAGGCTACACGGGGGAATCTTTGTTATTGTTTATTCAAGGTCACTTAACTCTCGGTGATTTTTCGAAAGGGCCGCTTGTTTGTGAACGTGTGCCTGCTCCTTGTCGTGTTGGCCCAGGACACTGAAGAGACCATACGGGTGGTGTCCATGGACAACGATTACCACGTGGAGTGCTACCACTGTGAAGTAAGTGAAGTCTCCGTTGCCCTCGAAGTTTCACGACGGTTCAGTCGTGCATTCACTTAAACCCCCAGACAGTTGTAACCCCGTTTTTGGCCTGACGGATGTACGTACGTACGTTGATCCTCTTTCGCACCGGACGACGATATTACATTCACACGGCAAGTTGCCCTCAACAGCGGAAACGTTGCAGGAAACGTCGGGCGTCCTCGGCACGCCAACGTTACGTCACTGTTCCTACGCGCGTATCGTCGCGTATGTACGCTCGTTTGTTTCTAGCTTTGCACGTATGTGTGTATGTATGTACGCATGTTGAACTGCTAACCGGAGGCGCGGAAAAGTCTGTGTGAAGGTTAGCGAGCAACTTTTCGCAAGCGTTACGAGTTGGTTTTTTTAGTTCACTTTTCGGTGCATCCCTCCCGGTGCGTTGGCGTGTCGTCGATGCACGCCGAGTGCGTTTGTGCGCTCTGCCGACTTTCAAAGAGAATATACAGGGTGCTTCAAAAAAACGTTAACACTTAAATGAGACTAGCGTTTTTAATGGGAAAAGAACGGATAAGACACTGTGACATGATAACAAATGTACCTTAATAGCTTCAAAAAGTCAGAGAGTCCCCACTTGATGTCAACACACGCCTGGAAGCCTTCCCCAGGTGGTCTCCAGGGTCCGGAGGCACATTTCTTGTGGTGTTGTTGCAAATTCACCGGCGAGAGATTGCGGTTTAAGTTTGGCCACTTGTGGTAGAGGAAGACACGTTCCCGTAACGTCTGGCAGGGGCGCAATATCCTCCATCCTTTGAATGAATGTTCACCGTAAGGTTTCCGTCTTGCGTGCTGTCCGAGCGATGGAACTACTAGTTTCCGACGCTTGTCTGAACTTACTAGACGACGTTTAAAGCGGTGGTTTTAAGCGAGCCTGAATCTGCCGATGAATAATAATATTGTTCAATTCAACTCTTCGTGGACAGCACGGTATTGGCTAATTCTGGAAGAGAGAGGCACGAGGGACCACAAACGAGCGTGAAGGTAGCTAGACAGTGAGCCGGCACTACTGACGGTTGCCCAAGGTCTGCGGTCCTCCATATGCTAAGATCTTTCAGCCAGTCAATGAGTTTTTGAAACGTTGAAACTAGTCCAGAGTTAATGCTCGTATTGAACCAACGCTGCTGCTGAGGAAATTCGACTCCCGCAGGGCTGTGCGGGTAATGGCAAGGTAAAAAAAAACTATTCCTTTTACGTTTTTTTTTACATGGAAGGACGAAAGTGGCTAAGGGTGGGGGGTGGGGGGGAGGCCGCATTGTCTGTTTTGTGGCGTTTGAACAGGGCCGCGCGTGAGTAATCGAGAGTGAGAGACACAAAGCCGGGTCTCGCGATGAGAGACGTTTCGCTAATCGCAGAATGCACCGAGGCGCAGGTGCGAGCGAGCGTTTCGAGGAGGTGTGGCTGTGGTTCTGGAGCTGGGGGGGGGGGGAGCGGTGGCGCAGCGGTTAGCGCACTGCGGCACAAACCCCTGGCGGCACGGGGTTCGATTCCCGCTCCCGGCCGAAACCAGTGACGAATATCTGAACCGGTCCTGGGCCTCCCCTAGGTCGACTCGGCCTCAAATGAGTACCTGGCACAGTGTGTAAACATCGGCACTAGGGAGACAAAGGCGGACAGGTGTGGCGCTGGCCACCCACCCCCTCGTGGGCCGTGCCAGCTTTCATAGGTGTAAATCCCTTAACAGCACTTTCCCCAAACGTCTGTTAAAGGCTATACGGGGGATCCCTGCCTTTGTGATTCTGTAGCCGGGGCGATTTGTAGCAATGTTTGCTTTGGGCCGCACAACAAACGTCGTTTGACCTGCTGGTGAATGTGCGCGTGTTGTTGTGTGTATTATTGTATTGTTGTGTGTATTGTTGTATTGTGTTGTTGTGTGTATTGTTGAACGTGCGTGTTGTTGTGTGTATTATCGCATGTATTGTACTCTTGATAGGCGAGCAGCTCGTGCTGTCGCTGCAGTACTAGTCGAGGAAGCGGCCGTCTCTTTCCGTGCAGGCATTCGCTTTGCGATGATGAAAGCGGCCGCCGCCGCCACCGCCGTTGATCCAGGGGATCTGTGGGAGCTGCCCAAACGCGCCCAACGCCCCAACATTCTCCCCATTCCGTTTGCGCAGCCCCCCGCCCCCCCTTTTGTTTGCCGGCCTTTTGCTTCTCAAAGTAACGAGGAAGGGAGGGGGGGGCTTGACGTTCTAGCGGCAACCGAGCGTTCGTTTGGTTTCAAATCGATTTCCCGCACCTGTGTTTGAGAGAGCTGCCAAACACTTATAAAAATGTTTTTTTATAAAAAATATGTATGTATAGTGATAGGTTTTTACCCTTTCAACTGGTACAAAAACTGACACCTTTATACAAGGCATCATGTTTGCAATAACCACAACACAAGCAGTCAAAATGCAAACAAAAAGAAACAACTCTGATGATGATAA
>CM025643.2:3808043-3828574 GCA_014621495.2 Entosphenus tridentatus | reverse complement strand
CACGCACCCATACAGCGCACACACAAACACCCATATTACGCCTGTGTACAGCTCACACATGCACCGATACAGCGTACACACAAACACCCATATTACGCCTGTGTGCAGCTCACACACGCGCACCATACAGCGCACCATACAGCGCACCCACTCACCTGGGCGTAGCTCACACGCACCCATAGAGAGAAAACCAAATGGAGCAAAGGAAAGTACAGCAATGGGGCATATTGCAATCGGAAGAAAAACTAAAATCGACACTCTTTAAAAATGTTTTTACAGAAGTCTCGTTTTCCTTGACCATCCATTTCACCTCCCGTTGATTCTAAGTGGTGGAGGTGTAGAATAACTTATGGTTTGTCTGTGACTCCCGTCCGTCATTGACCTGGATCCGGTGTTCCATTTGGCATTGTATGTTGCGCAGTGCAGTCTCCATTACTGCGGCGTCTACAATAGGTTGAATTTTTTTAATCGTCTTGAAAGCACGACGTGTAGGACATGACAATTGTCTTATCGTTTATTTTTTTTTAAAGATACTCTTTCTGAACTTCCAGGTGTGCTCAAATAACGAGTGAACCCTGGGGGAGGTCACTCTTGCACATGAAACTCATCCTGGTCTCCGGACTTCTTACCCGATCAAACAAAATAACACCTGAAACCTGAATCGATGGAATTGAAAACGCGACTCATTTTTGAACGTAAAAGCTCAATTTGGCATGGTCTTTCCGTACCAAATTATGAAACGTGTGTGCTGTGTTAGCGTGCCATTCTAGTCAACTGTTTCCTCAACCTTTGGACACTTGCGTTTTTCATTGTAAATGGCAAACATATTAAGGGTTTACAATGCATAAATAATGATTGTTGTATCTGTGTGTGTGTGTACATGTGATGTCACGTGTCGTTTTATATTTCTAGTTACACATAAGCTTATTTTTGACCCTGTGTAGAGATTATATTACTGTAAAGCATCCCTTGAGGAGTAATCGTTTGGGCATCTTTGAAATGTTTTTGCGTGCATGTGCCCGCGTTTAGTTACGGTCTGCGCAGTAAATTTCGGGTCACAAGACAACATGTCTCGCTGTTACAAACGAGCGATTTTTCGCCGGCGCTAGTCGCCTTGGCAAACTCAGCCGGTGACAAATTCCACATTCCCGTGGCAGAGACCAGTCTATCCATGGGACGCCAACTGCTGCACTTATTCAGTGCTGTTAATCGTTTCCCAAATTGGCACTTTCCCACCAGGGGAGTCGTGATGCCCTCCGTGGGGTAGACGGAGGAAGGGTTCTCAGATAAGTAGTCGTTTTAAGTCCTGTATAGTTGTCGCACACCTCCGTCGCACTTGCACACCTACACCTTTTGCTACTTGCAGTGATTGCGAGTCGTAATCCTGCTCCTGGGCGATCCGGTCAACGGCACGATGAAATGGCGTTGCGATTGTGTCGTGCGCTGACGCTCGTGCAAAGTGAAAGCACGGAGTAGGGACGATGGTGCCGATGGTGCGGATCCTGCTGATGCTGCTTGAGGGTGTTAACGGTGCCGACGCTCCTGATGGTGCTGACGCTCCTGACGGTGCTGACGATGCTGACGATGCTGACGTTGTGTACAGCGGTGGTTGCAAAGCCCGAGGAGTGGAGCCTGCCCCAGTACTCGGACCGCATGGACGTGCCGCTGCCCGACATCCCCTACGTGCGCGACCTCGCGTCGCATCAGCTCGCGCTCAAGGAGAAGGAGAAGGGACCCTGGACGGCGCTCAGCCAAGCCGAGAAGCTGGCGCGTGAGTGGCGCACGCACCCAAAGACAGACAAGGATCCCCCGTGTAGCCTCAACAGACCGTTGGGGCAGTTGCTTGTTTGCGAGTAGCATCTATGAAGGCCAGCACGGCACACGAGAGGGTGGGTGGCCAGCACACCGCGCTAGGCCGCCTTTGTCTCCCCAAGTGGCGATGTTTACACACCGCACCAGGTACTCATTTGAAGCTGAGTCGACATATGGGAGCCCCAGGACCGGTTCAGATTATCGTCACTGATGTTAGCTGTAAGTGGCAAATAGCCGTAAGCGGGGTTCGTAGTGCAGTCCGCTAATCGCGATACTTCCGCTCCATGCACATGCACACACAAAGCTAAATATCCCCCTTTTAGAGCCTTTAACGGTGCTGAGATGTTAACTCGCTCACCCGGTATCCAGAAGGTTGTGGGTTCGATCCAGACCCTGACGCCTGTTGAATATTTGGAGTTTGCGGTGTCTCCCTCTCCCTGTGGTCGCATGGATTTTTCTCCGGGTCCTCCCGTTTTTCCCTCCACATTTTAGAATGAACGTGCGTTTAGAGTATTTGGCTGCTATGAATTTCCATGTGATAAGGCCGCTTCGTTGATCTATCATTTGTGGCCAGGTCACAAAGAGCTATACAGCTTGGTGGGCCTTTCCTGGTAAAATGAAAGTTTAGTGTTGGTCTTTATTCGTAACGTTTGGGAGATTGCTTCGTGGCTTTTGAGTGCCTGCCCCTGCCACCTAATTGCTGCAACCCTCTACCCACGATCCCTCATGTTTACATCTGCACAACGACGGGTGCAGCGTGGGCTAAGCCACCTTAGCCTTAATGGTTACAACATTAAAATAAGAGTGTGATGGCTAAAGGACAGAGGCAGAGACTTCTTTCCTGTAAGATACCTTGACTGTTCCGCTTTCCCTCCCTCTGCTATTTTTTTGTCGTGCTTTTCGCGAGAGCTAAAGTATGAATAATGGATCGCTGCACGGAGCCCAAACCCGCCTCAGGGCGCTGCTCATGCGGAGCAGAATTCAACTAGCCTAGAACCGCCCATGTATGTTGGACCTCTTTCGCATCGTACATAGCCAATCGTACTAAATCGTTGGTGAGAGAAAATCAAGTTGCTACCATGCTTGGGGGGGGGGGGGGTGGTTCCGGCAAAACATCACGATCTAGGACCAATAGCCCATAGGGAGGTGTCTGCTTCACATTTCGTAATTTGTTTCCACTTTTCCTCTGCCTTGTGCCGCTATGGCTCAAGTAGTGGCCACATCTTGTCTGGAATCAATCTCTCATGTCGCCGTCATCGTCAAGCCATTAACTCCGTTAGGTCTTCCTCTCCTTTCATCTTCTTCCATTTTTTCCGAACAACACCACACCTTTAAATGTTCCTGTTGTCCATCGTACTACACGTGTGTCGAAAGAGTGCCTGGTTCCTTGTCATCTCTGCCCGCATCATCGGGTTTTGCCACCTTTTTCTTCTCGTACGGATAAGGGACCTAATATATCCACAAGGGGGCGCACACACTGCTTATGTGGCAATGCTTCATTACACGCGTGGGAATACTCTGCTCAAGTATGAAGACACAAATGTGCTGCTGCCACCTACGCAAATTGGCATACACATGCACGGAGATGTGTCGCCCATATGCACAGGGCTAAAAGGCCACCTTTATTAATTGATTAAACCTTCGCTCCTCTTGCTTTATGTAGTGCCACAGGAACCTATCCTACTAACAATAATAGTTACTTGTGTATATATATATAACTTCTTTCACACCGTACATAGCCATTCATGCTAATCGGAGGTGCAGGGAAAGGGACGACAAGCTAAACACTAAAAGCAGTTCTTCAGAAAATTAGTTTTCAATCTAGACTTAAAAGTGCATAGCTCCGGTGGCTTCCTAAAATCGAAAGGAAGAGCGTTCCAGACGGCCGCAGAAGCGCATCCGAGAGCGCGCGATGCGGTGACCGTCTTTGTTCGAGGGTTAGCTGCGAGGATGACCGGAGTTTGCGTGGTGGTGGTTTATTATGCTCCCCTTGACGAGATCAGCGAGGTATTGTGGTTCATTTGTGGAAAGCATCTTGTGCACGAGTACGACCTTACCTTGAGGCCTACTCAACATCACGCCAACGTGTATGCACATTGTGCCACCCCTGTGACCAAATATCCCGGAATGTCGTCGCCCCCCCCCCCCCGATCTCGTTAGGTCTCGGAAGGTAAGCAGTGTTCCACGGTTATATTACGTTCATAAATCGGGATTATTCATGGAAAATTGTCGCCCCCTTATTGGAAAATGACGGCGATTGTTGGCACCGGTGCTGTCGATGCCCTTGTCCTCCTGTGCCTCCGGTCGAAGATTTGCAAATTGTTCGAGTTTAGAGATACTCCATAATGTTGATTTCTTTTTTAGTTAGATCGCGTAAATATAAATGTGTCGTTAAACCTGCCACCACCCAAACACAGCCTATTAAAGTCTGTCACGTAACCAGAACATGCCAATTAATTACTAGTACAGCACACCGGTGTGTTGGAGAGCAAATCCACAATATGTCCAATCTGAGTACGACTTTTCACCAATAATTACAACTAGCTTCATCAGGCGACAGCCAGATTTGTGGTGAAATCCTCCTGTTTCATTCCTAAAATTGAGGGATGGCTGTGATGAAGTCACTTGTGAGCCCTTCACGTGCGAAGTGGAGGGATTAATGAATGCTTGTGAATTAAAATAGGTATTAATTGCCAGTTGGCTGTGTCGGGTGGTGGTGGGTTTAACGACACATTTATATTTATGCGATATATCCCAAAAAATAGACTCTACTATGGATGATATTGGTCGCGAGATACTACTCGCGCGAATGACTGTCAAAATGACGCATTGTTGGGCCAAGCAGGCTTTTTAGCCATGGGTGGGTGACCACCACAGGCACCGACAAGTTTCCGTAGGTCTTTGTGTTAAGCGATTCGGTTGCACGCAACACAGCAGTGCGACTGATTTGCTGCAGACTGCTCCCGTCTTTAAGCAGCTCCACGTTGTTTCCCCCCCCCCCACACCTCTCCCTCCCCCGGCATGCAGTGTACCGCATCATGTTCAACAAGACGTACGCGGAGATGGATCAGCCCTCGCACGAGTGGAAGACCGTGCTTGGAGCGGTGTTCTTCTTCTTCGGATTCACAGGGCTGCTCATCATCTGGCAGCGCCACTACGGTGAGGCCCCCCCCCAGCACCCCCACGCAACCCCACGCGCGCATGCTCACACGCTCGCACGTACGCTCACGCGCTCGCACGTACGCACGCTCACTCGGGCCACGCTCGAGTCCTGCCCAGCACTGGGAGGACTGAACCGGATCGACCGGAACAAACCTCAGATGTGACAAAGTGATAAATCTGTTCTGGGCCCTTGGATAATTAATCTGTTCTGAAAGTCACTTGTTGTACACACCCCCCCCCCCTTATTCCACTGGCACATTCGAGCTGAGCCCGAACCAAACCGGAATATGCTGGCCTCACGAGACACGCGACTCTGGCTTGGGGCCAGATCAAAGGCAGGGATAAATATGCGTTCATCGCGTTTGACGTTGGTTGGTAAACCGAGGACGTCACCGCGTCATCTGCTATGGGTCTCGACCACCGCGTCGGCTGCACGCGCCTCGACTAATTACTACGTCAATTTAACACGAAGGCGTTCGCGACCAAATATTATTAATAATTCTGGCAAAATCGCCTGATGAAGCTGGTTGTAATTACCAGGGAAACGTGGTGCTCAAATTGTAAATGCTGTTGGTTTACTCTCCTACACACCGGTATGTTGAAGTAACTAATTGGCCACGTTTTGTTTACTTGACATACCTTAATAATTGGCTGTGTTGGGTGGTGGCGGATTTAACGACACATTTATATTTATTCGATCTCACCCAAAAACAACACATTATTTTGGACAATTACTCCGTGTCGGCGGCACGGCTCCGCTTCTGCGGCGGGCAAACAAACCCGGCACACCCCGTGGCGAAGTGTCTCGGCGCAGCCTCGGCACGGCTCGTCTGTGCCGACACCTCTGATTTTAGTTGGGTGCGAAATAAGTTCTACATACATAGAGATGTTACGACGGCTGTGGTACGTTAAACGTGCGTTGCGATGTGTCTTCCCCCTCCCGCAGTGTTCGGGCCGGTGCCGCACACGCTGTCCGACGAGTGGGTTGCGATGCAGACCAAGAGGATGCTGGACATGCGCGTCAACCCCGTGGAGGGCTTCTCCTCCCAGTGGGACTACGAGAAGAACGAGTGGAAGAAGTGAATTGTCGACGGCGTCGCCACCGCCACCACCACCACCCGCTCGCCAAACTCGGCGTGCGTGCGAGTGTGCGTGCGTGTACGGGTATCCCATCTGTCACACCCACTGCTAAAAGCGGACGTGGCCTGCGTCATGCCGGAGAGAAGATGGGCTTCTTCTCTGAGCTTCTTCTTTGGCCCCCCCCCCTCTACCATCCACGGAGACAAAACATTTGCTGCGCTTTAAACGGAGCTGCGCTCACGCTCGCTCGCTCGCTCACTTTCCTTAACGCGCACGGGGTGGTGCACCGATTGCCACCTCCGTGATGAGCACGCGGACTATTGGGTGATGTCGCTGCATTTTCCCAAAAAGGGTTGTGCGCTGTTGGCCACAGCTTACAGGTTGCATGTTAACCACGGCATTAAATTGGCGAATTTGCCGGCTATAAATATTTGAATGATTTACCCCTGGAGTTCGCCCTTGGCACAATTTGTCGAGTTCATTTTATTTAGCTTTGGACTTATGGCGAAGGTGACATGGTAAACGTTTAATACTGTACACGTCAAGCTAACGGCAATAATTTTTTTGCTGGCTTGCTTACTTGCTACGCTTTCCTCCACGAAACAGCCATACAATTGGTGTAACCGAAAGGTGACGGCGTATTTATCAACTCAGCTCGTCTTGTGCCGGCAAAAAACATTTCGTGGTGTGCAGTGGTAACGTGGCAAATGTGTGGGGGGGGGGGGGGGTCTGGAAAAGTCCATCCCTCCCAGGGACGGTCCTGCACACACCTGTGTGCAGGGGTGACCACATTGCGGTGTGTGCGCGTGCGTCCCTTCATGATTGGTACACGACCATAGGGGCCAAGTCCGCTTCTGCCCACTCTTCAGATCGGGAACCGTTAACAGATGTAATATCTAAATGAAGAATTTGTGAATAAAGCATAGCCCTTACAATGAATGAAGTCCTCTTGTTGACCGTTTCCTTGCTTGAGTGCGAGCACGTAGCGTGGGGGGTTCCTGTTCAAGTGTCTCCTTCATGTTTCCCTGTGCTGCGTTTTCATGGCCTTGGATTGCGTGTGATTTGTTTGTGTTTTTGTTTGTGTTTTTGTTTGTGTGCGCGATTTTGTTGTACAGCCCTTTTTTCAGTCCACCGATATGGGAGAGGGTTTCCCCTTGTACACAGTTGTGGGGGTAAGTTGATCTCGATTAACCGATTTTTACGACATTGAAACGAAACAAAAATGGCGGTGGTGATACATTGAGACCTTTCTTTGCCAGTATCAGGGTTTGAAAAATAATAGGTTTTACCCTTTCTGGCAATCAAACAGTCGCTAAGATGTTCAAACCAAAATACCTTTAGCAAGGAATCGTGTGCTCGACTCGAGCTATACATGCTCTGGTACGTGCATTGTCTTTGTTAATGTTCGCGTTATTTGGTCTCACCTGGTGAGACTAGGCCATAAACAAGGCCGTCTCGTGTCTCTCAAGGATAATGCATTTATCAGAACGTGTTTGCATGTTCACCACAAGCACGTGTGGTTGCCAGAAGGGGGTAAACACCGATTATTTTTCATTGCGGTGGTGACTTTGCATTTTTGGAGACGTCCAAAGAAAAGCCAATTCATCCTCGGCACGGAAGTCACGGTGACGGCCTTCAATTCGTGACAGGCGTTCCAAGTGGGCACTTCCATTTAACGTCCGAAAGAAAGTTTGCCGTCGCAACGACTTGGGCAAGCCTGATTTGTGGTACAATTCAAGTAGTACACTGTTTTCTTGCGTATAAATTACATTTTGTACAGTTATCACTTAACTCCTAAAAGCTTACATTGTAGTTATTATGAACGTGGTTATAACATTGTTCAGTCGGCTTTCCAATTCCACCGCGAATCTCGGTTGAACGGTTGTGGTTGCAGAAACCACCTGCTTATTACGGAGTTTGACTAATCTGCTTGAGTTGGGAGGAACGCAAGACTCGAGATGCACACCCAATGAGCAAAGAAAGGGCCTTTGGTTGGTCGCAACCTGGAGAGAACCCATGCACGTGAGAGCGGGCAGCACTCGTCTGTACAGACAACAGGTGGTGAGATGTTAACTCCCTCGCCTGGTGTGCAGGAGGTCGTGGGTTCGATCCCGACCCTACGCCTGCTTTATATTTGGAGTTTGCGTGTCTCATCATCGTCATCACGGTGGCTAGGAGATGTAAACTCCCTCGCCTGGTATGCAGGAAGCATGGGTTCGATCCCAACCCTTGACGCCTGCTGCTGTATATTTGGAGTCTGCGTGTCTCTCTCCCGATGGTTGTGGATTTTTCTTGGGATCCTCCGGTTTTTCCCCTCCACATTTAGAATCAAGGTGCGTTAAGAGTATTTGCGGCTGCGAAACATTTCCAAGCTATAAGCCACTTCGTTGAGCTATGATTTGTGATAGCCAGGTCGCTTCTGAAAAAATAGCGACGCATCTCAGTGGGCCTCGCTTGGTAAAAGAAAGTTTTTTTTATATATATTAGGTGGGAGTCCACACTTTTTTGCCGTACCGCATTCGAGCAAGACAGGCTACGGCTCTTCCCAATCGTCTTCCACGGGTTGAAGGAAGTTTCACAACCCGTGTGTGTGTGATCCACCAAGCCCTGGCGGCTGCCTGCACCACTGCAGGTAGCCACGTGCAGCGGTAGCCACCACTGGGCGCCCGACTCTTCATTCAGTGTGAAAGGTGCGTAGCAGAGGTCGCAACCAGGTACCCGATACCTGTACCCTACCCGATACCCAGCTACCCGTACCCGGCCGGGTACGGGTACCCGTTTGCGACCCAGGTACGGCCGGGTACGGATAAGGAATCAAAACCCGTTTGCGACCTCTGGTGCGTAGCAGTACAGCGGTGGAAGTGAGAATTTATGTTTAAAAAAAATGACAAACGCAGCACGAACTTTTTTTTGTTTACTGTAGTCACACAGGATAGTACAATCTTACAGCAAGACAACTGTACAACTGGTTTGTATGAAGAGTGTAAATACAGGCGGAGGTGTTTATCACGAGATACAGTATTGTCAATTTGCATATGCTAAAAAAAAATGTGAAAGCCTTACGAGAACTGCTTATACACACGCAGATGCAAATGCTCGTTATCACGTGAACCTTAACATGACGGTACATTTTAAGAGCGCAGTAATGCACTTATTATTGTGATCATACCTAATGTATACGATTTCATAAATTAACAAATCATTAAATATATATCTACTGTTGTCAGTTCCAAACAGTGGGAGGGAAGGAAGCAAAATTGGAAAAAAAACTATATAACCAAACAGTGTGTGCTGGTGATAGCATCGTTAAATAGACAATTTCGTAAGCGGGGAAGATTGTGGGTGTCGTTCCAATAAGATGTACACACACACACACAACTGGTACGTGTGTGAGAACTTCTTTCGCACCGTACGGAGCGCCAATTGGAGGTGCTGCAGGAGGGGGGGGGGTGGGGCTGACGTGTCCTGGCATGAGGCCGCTCACGTCTTTTTATTTGACGAGTCGAAACGTCACGAAACCCGCGTTCTGTTCCCACGACTCCTGACCACAAGCTCAGCTTTAGGGGCCCCCATCATATTTGTATAACCCCCCCCCCCTCCTTTGAGTAGAGCAGGCACGGAACACGCACACACAGCTCCCTCCAGGCAAAACTTTTTGCTTTTACACCCAAGGAACGGGAGTGCGTGCGCGTCTTATCTGCGCTAATACGTGGAGCTCAATCCAAACGCCATTGCCAAACCACAGATATGAAAAACTTGATTTGGAGCTTTCGTAACTGCAGGAATTATTATTTGGAATAAAACTATTTTTTTTATTTTACCAGGTAAGGCCCCCAACTAAGCTAGATAGCTAGATTTTTTTTTCTCTCCCCGAAGCGACCTGTCCACAAATGATAGGTCAACGAAGTGGCTCAGCACGTGGCAATGTATCGCAGCCAAATAACTCTTAAAAACGCGTGACGTTGATTCTAAATGTGGAGGGAATAACCGGCGAAAAATCCATGCAAATGTACAGCAGCAGGTCGTCAGGGTCTGGATCGAACCCACGAACTCCTGCATACCAGGCGATTGAGTTAACATCTCCGAGCCACCGTGATCATGATGATGAGAGAGAGAGACACGCAAACTCCAAATGTACAGCAGGTCGTCAGGGTCGGGATCGAACCCACGAACTCCTGCATACCATGCGAGGGAGTTAACATCTCCGAGCCACCGCGATATCGAGAGACCTGGTGGCGGATATCTCACTGTGGGACCACAATATTTTCCCACACGCAGAAGAAAAGAACCCCTTCCCACGCGGCCCGTTGCCTTGATCTCATCCCAAGACGAAGACGTTACTTGCACAACAAATATAACAACCTGCCACAGAGGGTGAAAGAACAATAAGTAAAGTGTTTACATGCACTTTAGCTGCCAGCAATACCGACGTTAGTTACAATTGACATCGTGGTCGTTAACCGACAAGAATAATAACAAGAGCGAAGAGCACAACAACTTTACATGGGAATGCAGAGTTCGCGTGAAGTTGATTGTAGGTACTCTTTTAGGTTTTTTCGGTAAAGTCACGTAGGTAAAAACATAAATAATAAAAGTAATAGAAATAAAATAAATTCTATTATTAGAAAAAAAAATTATTACTTAAAATTTGTATTATTATTTATTTATATTGTTTACCTACGTGACTTTACCGAGAAAACCTAAGAGTATGAATCCTTGCAGTCACGAAAGCTTCAAATCTAGAATTGATTGTAGGTGTTGTGTCCTTGCGGGGAGCGGTGGCGCAGTGGTTAGCGCGCTCCACTTGCACTACTACGAACCCGGCGACCCGAGGTTCTGATTCCCGCCCACGCTCAACACCAACGACGATTATTTAAAAGCGGTCTTGGGCCTCCTCTAAGTTGTCTCGGCCTTAAACAAAACACATACACACACGAGTAGTTGGTGTGGCGTGTAACAAATCAGTACTGGGGAGACAAAGGCGGCCGGGCGTGGTATGTTGGCCAACTACCACTACACCCCCTCGCGCGCCGTGCTGGTCTTTTTCATAGGACGAAACAACAACAAAGATCCCCCATACAGCCTTAACAGACTGTAGAGGCAAGTGCTGTTAGCCAGCACCTATGAAGGCTGGCACGGCTCACGAGGGGGTGGGTGGCCAGCACCACGCCCGGTCGCCTTTGTCTCCCCAGTGATGTTTACTACACACCGCACCAGGTACTCATTTGAGGCCGAGTCGACCTAGGGGGAGGCCCAGGGCCGATTCAGATAACAGTCAACTGGCTGTTGGCCGTGAGCGGGAATCGAACTCGGGTTCATAGCGCACTGTTACCTGCACTGCTCCTGTCACCCTGTACTACAGCTCCTGTCACCCTGCACCACAGCCCCTGTCCAGGTGCCGCTGTTTGTATCTCAGACCGCAGTAGCCAGTAGCGGGCACACGGGCTGGGAGGTCGTCTCGGGGGAGGTCGTGTGGCAGAGGCCGTGTCGGGGAGGTCGTGTGGCGGAGGTCGTGTCGGGGAGGTCGTGTGGGGGAGGCCGTGTCGGGGAGATCGTCTCGGGGGAGGTCGTCTGGGGGGAGGTCGTCTGGGGGGAGGTCGTGTCAGGGAGGCCGTGTCGGGGTGGGGGAGGTCGTCCAGGCTGCAGCGGGTCAGGCATCTGGTGCGGGTCAGCAACTACGCGTTCAGCGACGGATCAACGGGGTCACACTCTCATGCTAGGTCCCACGTGTGCTGGACTGCTGGACTCAAATATGTTTTATTTTATTTGACCAGGTAAGGCCCCATTGAGTTATTAAAGATATTTTTTGCATAAGCGACCTGGCTATCGGAAATGATAGCTCAACGAAGTGGCCTATTGTCACGTGGACATTTAAGGCAGCCAAATGCTCTAAGCGCGTAACTTGATTCTCAATGCGGAGGGAAAAGCCGGAGGATCCGGGGAAAAATCCTCACATGGGGGAGAGTGGGACAGACACGCAAATTCCACACGTACAGCCCTTGTGGCATCGCATCTGCCGGCAATCAGTTTAACTGCTGTAAGAAAATTGTTTTTGCGTCTGTTAATTAACTCGATGGGATGAGGGCCTCAAGCGAAAACGAGTAAATACCGCGGTCATTACAAATATTCACTGTACGCACAGGTAATACCAGCAGTTCTTGCACACGCTGATCCACGCAGTTGTGGGTTTTCAGCAATTTGACGATCCACTTGCTCCGGTTAAGGCTGCTCCCCCGTCGTAGTAGGGGGGGCTGCGTGACCGTACCCCACACCACGCTGGTCAGCGCAGGTGGGCAAGGTGGGGTGTTCAGGTTCCACCTCGCCACCACCGACGTTAGCAGTGGCCAAGGATCGAACTCGGGTCGCCGCGTCGTCCATAGCGCAGCGCGCTAAATCACGCCGCCACCACCATTGCCGCTCTCCAGAATGAATCGCCAACCTGCACTGACCTGCACGGTGAAGTATGGTCACCCCCCCCACCTCCAACTGACACACCGCAGGGCGGCCTTCATCCTTCATCCAGCAGCGGATTAACAAAGACCGGCATATTGACGAGGCTCTGTTTAATTAAGCTACAGAGTTGTTACATTCGCAAAGAACGGTAGGACGCGAGGGCTTGGCAAGATTTAGATTTTTTTTTAAACATAGCCACTCTATTTAAATCTTCCTGCACTAATGTCAACCAGCCACCGGGCATGCCGGGTAGGGTGCAGCTTGCCTGACACCAGCCCATCTGGTACCACCCAGGTTGGCGGGTCACAGGGGTTCGCGCGACCTATCCGTGCGGGACCCGGTCCCGGGGTGGGGCGGGGGGGCTTTTCCGACCGCTTTGGTTTCTCTCAACGCACGCAAAACATTTTAAGTCGAATTAGGGATTGGCCGAACGTGTCCCAATGTAGCGGGGAACCTCCCGAAACGAGGCCCCTTGGAGAGATGCGACTTTGACGTGGCCATTTATTCATTTCAGCAATGAGAGAAACATATCGAGAGCCCCCCCCCCCCATAGCTTCTAACTGCAGGCGACAGACTCATAGTGGAGGTCTATGAACGGTACACAAGGGACAGACTCATAGTGGGGGTCTATGAACGGTACACGGGGGACAGACTCATAGTGGGGGTCTATGAACGGTACACAGGGGACGGGCTCAAAGTGGGTGTCTATGAACGGTACACAGGGGACGGGCTCATAGTGGGGGTCTATGAACACGGGGGACGGAACTTGCCAGTGGCTCGAGGGAAGGATGCTGGTTGCCACGCTTGAAATCAACGCGGTCACAACAAACGCGACAAAAATATTAAAATGTTAAAAGTCACGTCCTTTCGCAAAAGGAATCGGTGGGGGGCGGGGCGGTCGGGGGGCAGGGGGGGGCACATGGCCGCTAAAACCTCGTGCGCCGGACCACGGCTCGAAACGTGAAACTCGCGGGGAGGCCACGTGCTCGGGGCTTGGCCTGGTGGCAAGCCCAGTGCGAGCTGCCAGCGCCTCCCTGTCTGCACACACCGTGTGACCGGCGGCAGCGTGAATGTTACAGATAGCAGGCGGCAAAACACCCACGGGGATAGCGAGGCCGGGTGGGTGGGTGGGGATGGGCCCGCAGGAGGTGGCAAAATTGGAGTCGTACCAACGTCTGTAATTCGCGATGTAAAAGCGAGCTACGCAATGACCTTATCGAACAAGTGCGTCATCACAAAAGGCCATTTTTTAATTGCCAATAATACAGAAACTGGTATCGCTAAATAAACCATGCCATTATTTTACCAGGTACGGCCCACCGAGCTCGATAGTTACTTTTCAGAAACGACCTCGCCACAATTGATAGCTCAACGAAGTGGCTGGATCACCAAGTGGACATTGATAGCAGCCAAATTACTCGAAACATTTTGCTCATAATTGTGGAGGGGAGAAAACCGGAGGAGCCGGAGAAAAATCCACGTGACTACAGCGAGAGAGAGAGAGAACATGCACCCACGACCTCCTGTAGACCAGGCGAGGGAGTTAACATCTCGCCATCGTGGCACCCACGAAATATTTTCTGTCGTGGCCGACGGACTACAGCGATACACTCCCACTATACTCCTGACGCGGTTATCTGTCTTGACCACGTGACTGTGAATTCGTGGTTGTTGCTCTGCATCTAAATCAGCCGCCATACGAAAGAAAAGAAAAGAAGGCACAGCTTCAGCCGCGTCCCTGAGAAGCCACTTTGCATATTGTTGTACAATACCTCCCCCCCCCCACCAGAATGCATAATACCAGCACTGAAGTGTCGCACGCTGTACAAAAACGAGCCCAAAAGCATTTACGATAGGGAGACAATATTACACAACTCCACACAAAAAGATAACTTAAATATTTGGAATCTTATACGCGCATGTGACGACAAAAGGTGGGGGGGTGGGGGGGACAAGCAATGCTTCATTCAAGTAAAGCCGTAACATCGTTTTAGTTTTTACATAATTAACAATTTCCTCGTCCTCCCCGTCACGCGGCGTTTTTCGGTTGCCGCTCGCCCGGCTATTTTCGGGCCGAGGATGTCCCAAAGGAGCTGCCGCGATCGTGACGTTTGGCGGCATTTTGGCGAAACTGCCAAGCGGGCCCGCCCACTAGTGGACACCTGAAAAAAAAACCGAAAAGCTTCGGAGCTCATCGGATTCCTCCGGGACAAACAAAGATTCTGACGATTCTGAGCGTGTAATTCGGCCAACGAACTCGAGCCTCCGTGTTCGTTACGGATCGGGCACAGTTTGCAGCGATTCTGCAAACGTTGCACAACTATACAGCACAGAGGCACTTGACCCCTCGCCAGTTGCAAGGTCGCGAGTTAATTTTGGTCCATCATTTAATGCCGGGGGGAGATAAATTAAGTGCAGCACTACTGCTGCGGCAGCGGTAAACGTACTGCCTATTCTAGGCGGGAGGTCAGGAGCGATCGGTCTTGTGGGAACGTGGATTTTCCGATTGGCGGCCTCGGGGCTGGACAAGCGAGGGCCCCCCCCGTTGCTCGCTTGAACGTCGAATTTTAAAAACACCGCTGAGCGCGAGGACGCCCGGTCACACCGACTGCCCAAACGCTTCTTAATGGCCTGGGAGTGCGAGCCTGAGCCTGCTTGTGTTGTCATCGTCATCGTTGTTGTTGCTGTCACGGTTACGCGAGAAAATAAATCAGAAGCGGGCTTTAGGTTTAGCCGGCCGGAGACCCGTTACAGTATAAACGCTCGCTTAAACCACGAGAGCACACGACGCAACGGAGAGCGAGAAAGGGAGAGCCGGAGGGAGAGCGAGCTTTCAAAAAACATGAGCCCCGACGAGCCACTCTCCAAAGATCCCCTTTGTCCCCAGCGGCACATTCGAGGGCACGCCGGGCCGGCGGGGCCCTCACGGTAACCGTGGGGTGGTTCTCGGCCCCCCCCCCTCACGCCCCGCTGGCTATTTGGCACGCCGAAGCAGGAATCCCAAAACCGTTGTGCTCCGTCGACTTTCGCAAGAAGACATCCGGAGTCTGGCTCAAGGGGGGGGTGGGGGGGTGGGGGGGGGCAATGCCAACCAATTATTAAAATCTTCGCGAGATGTCGGTGGAGGACGCGTCGCCGCAGTGCACTCGTGGCGACCGAAGCGGCGAGCCTTTGGTTTTCCAAGCGCAGACTCCCGCCTGCACGCGCGTCGCGCTCCGTTCGCACGAGACCCCCGACCGCCCCCCCTCCTCCGCCGCCATCGCCACCCACGTGGGTGCTCCGGAGAGAGCCGCTGGGGGGGGGGGGGGTGCGTTTTTATTTTCCTGCCGCCGAGTTAAAGATTTGCCAAGCCGAGTGAGGGCACGCGCGTTCGCGAATAATCTCTCTTCAGCGGTCCCTTACTTTACCAGCAAAACAACGCAACTATGCGCAACGTATCCATGTCACTCCGATGCAGTAATGTTGCCCCCCTTTCTCGTTTGGATTCATATTTTTTTGTTTCACACACTTGTCGTTCGTTCCCCTCCGTCCACGATAAATACACGTTATATACTGCATAGCATATAGAGACGACATTTTGTTTAGAGTTACGTGTTTTATAGCTGCCGCGATGTTAAATAACATTTTTTTTGTACAAAGTAACTATTTTGTACACTAATGTTTTCATAGGTCGTTGTTTGCGTTGGTAAACATGTTTTTCTTTTTTTCGTTTGAACGATTATATTTTGCCACCTGGACATTCGTAACGTGTAGTTTTCTGCTCAGACAAAAAGTATTCCAAGCAGGAATTTAGGCGAAACGACAGCACGACAATAAATAATGCATCACCTCATTTCAGCATGGCATCGCTAAGACTAACAAATCGGTCAACGTCGCGAAATTGAAATCCCTGCCGAGGGGCAGACTCGGCACACCATCGCCGTCGCACGCCGAAGCGACTACAGTGCTCATTTGTGGGAAAGTCGCGACAATTGGCCGCCTCCTACAGAAACTCTCCAACCCCTCCCCCCCCGCCCCGGCCATGGGAATGTGGAATTTCCACCACTGGCTCCGGGGGAAGACTGTTGCACATTTACCGCATTAAATATATATCATGTTTTTTTGTTAGCTGCCTCTCTGCGACAACAATCCAACAGCCGCGGCTCGTGAACGATCCCCGTTCCGTCTGACAAGGGGTCGCGGATGCCGAACTTGGCGCGCCCCCTAGCGTGCACATTTTGTTTAAAACGTTTCTTTCGTCTCGTAGGAGACGAACGACGACGAGCTTCAGAGTGCTTCGCTCGTTTGTTAACCCTCTTCTCCGGGCGAAGCTGCGTTTTTCATCGACCCGCGCCTCTACGAGGTGTGGCACGGCGCTTGCTTTGCGTCACGCGCGCTTGCGACGCAGGTGCAGTCCAAAGCAAGGGCATTGCACGGAATAACTTCCATCATGCATTGGAAACTGCAAACGATCTCGACCCATTATACATTCCCCCAACATCCCCGCCACCCCACGTGGAATCCCGTGGGAGCGCAACCAAGGAGAGTGATTTTGATTTTAGTTATTTTTTTGTTTTTTTACTTTTTACACAACTTAAAAATGCACAGCCCACTCCGGCCCATTTAGAACAAAAAAAAAGAGGGGCACCGTGCACCTCGCAGGGACGAGCAAGGGAACGTGGCGCCCACACGCACAGGCAAATCATTTTGAGAGTCACACCGACGCTTTTGACAATCCACACACGAGTACGCGCCCCCCCGCCCCCGTGCTCCCTGCTGGTTCATCGTTACTGGCCGCCGTTAAAGTCCCCGGCGAGGTCTTGGTGGTGGAGGCGTCGGCAACGTCGTCGACCGTCGCGACATAATACGGGATGCCCCGACCTCCCCAAACCCCACTGCCCCTCGCCCCCTCCTCTCTCTCACCCCGAGAGGAAAAGCCTCAGAGCAGCCGTCTTTTTGACGGAGCGCGCACGTTCGTTTGTGCAGTTCAGTGGATTTAATGTCTCTGGGAAACACAACGGCATGAGTCGAGGCCCCACCATGAGGGCCCACTGTGAGGCCCACCGTGAGAGCCATCGTGAGAGCCGTCGTGAACCCGCTGCCGTTTGCTGGGAGGTGACGCCGCTGGGACATGACGGCAATACGGCGGTGCTCGGCGTGCCGTTCACTCCGGTTGACAGGCACGCGATTGCCGAAGAGGGATTGGCACAATCCTCTTAGGTCGCTTGCGGCCTTCCGTGCGGATTAACCGGGCGACGCACGCACGATTGCGCGACCGCCCGCTCGGTCCGCCGTCTCGTTGTGGATGGGCGGGCGGGCGGCTTCCAGGCCGCGTGGTTCGACGCCACGCCCGGCGTCGCGAGCAGGGGACGTGTCCGTCGATGGTCCCGGAGGTCGAAACCGGCGGCAGAGTCATGGCTCGTCTTCTCACGGAGGTCTCGGGAGCGCGGCGCACGGGTGGCGAGCGGCGCGCGCTGGTACCGCGTCCCGTCGGCGTTGGCGCCAGCACCGGTTTCTGCGGCAAAGTTATTATTATGACAAATATAAAAATCCAGAGAGGCCTTAAAGAGCTCCCGGGCGTTCGTCTCCGGCTGTCGCGGCGACGGACTCAACGCTGGCAGCATCTCAGAGCGGTGATACGACGTCGTTTGTGTTGACGTGGATTGGTCCGTTTCGTAGAGCGCTGCTCGCCAACAGCACGTGCCCCAACAGTCTGTTGAGGCCGCACACGGGAGGAGTCATCATCTAGCGAAAAGTTCGCGACGTCAGGTTTTTACGCTTGTGCATCGTGGGAAGAAAAAAAAATCCCTTGGCTGAGAAAGAACAAGACGTTTAAAACCACCTCAACAAGAGTCAAGCCCTAAAACTCAACGGTTTAAAAAAACAAAACACACACACACCGTCAGCTCTCACCAACGTCCACCTTCAAAAACCGCTCGACAACGCACGGGGGGCTTAACGCCATTAAACACCGGTGGGAGCCACACGTCGATGCCCGCGAGGAGACTCCCGAGGGCCACTGGGCAGCACGTGGACAGCTTTCCCCTCTCGAATCGTAAAACGGTGCGGACAGCCGCACCTCCGATCAGGACGCGGCACCGCAACGCGCACCTCCTCGGGGGTCCGCGCCTGCCCAAGCACCTCGTCCACTTCGCAAACGACGCGCAACCCGTCGAAAACCACCGCCGGAGCGTTTGTCCTCCGTCGAAAAACGACGAACGCTACGGGCGCGACTCCCCAGGTAATGATCCTCGCGCACGTGGATCATTACAATTGGCATCGATGAACACATTAGTCATCTTTTAAAACAACAACAAAAAACGTCAATTTTCTAAATTACTATTTCGTATCGCGATCATCGCGCACTCGAGGCGACCCCTTCTCCCCCGTTGAGAGATGTTAATTATCCTCATTATTATTGTCATCAAGGTGGAATTGCATCGGTCAACCTGTAGAGGAGGAGGGGAGAGTAGTGGCGTCGCGTGCGCTGTCCGGCGCGCGATGACTTCACGGGACGTGGGGTCACGCGCGCTGGACAGTGCACATGACGTCACGTCTCCTAGGGTACTTAAGGGATACCCCGTGACGTAAGCGGGGTCACTGTGGGAACGGGTAAATTAAACAGGGTGAAGAGGGAACCAGGGATAGAGAGGGATCGAGTGGTGAGTCTGGGGAGAAGCCGGTGGTAGCTGTAGAGAGACCGGAGCTAGCCGGCAGGGACCCGGACTCAGAGTAGGACCCCTAGCCCCTGGGAGTTGTGTACCCTGCTGTGTATTATTGTAACAGCTTTAATAAACCCTGGCGAAAGCCCCTAACTTACCTCCGTCTCCGAGTACGTACGTCAGGAACTACTCAACAAACCCACTGGGACGTGCGGCGTGACCGTGAGTTCGCGAGAGCCGCCGCAGTAAAGTTGCGCGATTGCCGGGAAACGTGGAGAGAGACCGGGGTGGCTGCTGCCCCCTGACGTCGCATGGCCCCATCCCGCCCCTTGGCGCCTGCCGCCCGTGACCAACAGCGCTAGCGGTTCACAGCTAGCCACTGCCGCTGGAGGAAACGACCTTAACTGGAGGAGGTGGAGGGGGGAGGGCTGTAAAAGGACATTTGGCCTACTCTTCCACGCTGGCTGGATGTCTTGGGAATGCCCACACTCTTTACAACACCGCACGCGAGCTACCCAATTGGTCAACTGGAGCTGTGGCCGTTTAGATCGCTTCGTCGACAAGAGATGAAAGGGTTTAAGAAACCTGCACTGTCGTTTCAACCGACGCGCTGGAAGAACAAATGGAACGGGTGCTCTGAAGAAGGGCCATTGCCCGAAACGTTGCCGATTTTATTTATAATTGACACCGCAGCGTTGGTTGACAAATGCTTTGAGTTTTGATTTGTCGATTGTTGCTTGTTCAACAACTCCATTACGTCATTAAGTCCCCGATACCGCCGAAGGAAGGCCGATTGGCCAAAATGCCAACAGCTCCTTTTCGCCAGAGCGGCTTCCAAATAAACCCCGTCAACTGTTCGGGGTTAAGCTGCTATCCATTGTTTAAGGGCACCGAAGCGGCAAGTCCAGGATTTCATAAAAGCTTAATTTCGTCTCTTGCCGGTAATGGGCCTATCGGTAATGGCATCCCAGGCCTATTGATGTCCCCTTTTCTGTGGTGCAATCGCTCACCGTAAACCAACCCCCCCCCCCGCCCCCCCCCCGCCCCCCCCCCCCACCGTGCCGGTGACATCGGCGATGATGGGTCCCGGTCTGCGAGCGGTGCGAGCCACGAGGCAGAACGCCGGATTTTTATTTTACTTTACCTCGGCAGAGATGTGACAGAGTGGCCACGTAAAAAAAGAAAACACTAATTAAAATTGATTTAAATTTGGGGGCACCGCCCCCCCGTTGTACTTTGAACGTCTCTTAGAAAATTAAACAAAATGAATAAATAAACCTGGCCCTCGACCGAGCGCTCACCGCCGAATACTGATAATGCACGTACAGCCGCACGTACAGCCGCACCGTCTCGCCACTGTCGTGCGAGCCCCCCCCCACCCCC
>CM025643.2:3783114-3807943 GCA_014621495.2 Entosphenus tridentatus | reverse complement strand
CAATCAAATCCCCGCCCCCCCCCCCGACCGCCTCGCCCCGGCGCAGCGTTCCGTCTTCCCCACCTAACCCCCCCCCCTCCCCCATTCCTTGCATTAATTACACCTGGGCTCCAGCACCCATGAGCCGCGACACTTAAAACTGCGACCGTATCCGTAATGCCCGTGACAAACGTGAGCTCCGTGCCAATGGCTTACGAATCGCAGCTCCCTCAACTGCTAACTTACTTCTGCAATGACCTCTAACCTTAGCTCTAAACACTCTCCCCCCACCACCGTCTCCAACTCCCACAATCACGAGAGCCTAACGTCTCGGCAAGCCTCATCCCCCTAACTCGTACGTCTAATGTTAAAAAACGCCGTGACGACCGACCGCTTAACGCTTAACCCGAATTCACACTCGCTCGCTCTCGCTCTTTCTTAACCTTTCCTTCCTCAGAAACAAGAAAACCCCCAACCATAAAGGGTGGCCGCCCATTGCTGAGCAGAACCAACGAAATGCACCATCGGTGTGTTCTGCCTGCCAGGCTCCGAATGTCGGTGCTGCCGTTCCTTGAGGGCAGCGGCGTCGGCGGCGGTGGCGGTGGAGGAGGTGGTGGTGGCGGTGGAGGAGATGGTGGGAGTTGCACCGGTCAGCGTGGCCGGTGGTATCGGTGGCGGTTGTTGAGGATGTGGATATGGCGGCGGCGGTGGTCGCCGTGGTGGTTGAGGTGACCGGTTGTTACGGTGGCGGTTGCAGTGGAAGCAGTTGCGGTAGGAGGTGATGGTTGAGCAGGTGGTTGAGGAGGTTGGCGGTGGTGGTTGACGAGGTGCCTTTGGGTGGTTGAGACGTTGGTTTGGGTGGTTGAGCAGCTGATTTGCAGTGGTTGAGGTGGCCGGTGGTGGTGGTGCTTGAGCAGGAGTTGGTGGTGGAGGTCCTTGAAGCGATGGAGGTGGTCGAGGTGGAGTTGCTCAAGGAGCCGGCGGCGACGATGGTGGCGGCTAGAGGCCGCGTGGACGGCACGAGGCCTCGAGCCTCGTCACTTGTGCACGTTGAAGAGGGCCCCGACGGTGAGGCAGGCCCCGACGGCCGCCAGGCCCGTGATGACCGTCTTCAGGGAGGGCCACGCCAGCGGCTCGTCGTCGTTGGCGCCGTGAAGGCGTCGCCGGGCCAGCCCGCCCCCGCGCGCGCCGTACAGCGACACAAAGGAGTCCTGGCACGTGCACAGACACACGCGGGTTACCACAGGGAAGAGAGAGGCGCGCGCACACACACCCTGTTGGGTAGACAGTGGTGGTGGCTGTGCAAATGGGGAGAGGCCAATGGACCTAATTCACAGGTCCTCCAATGTAGCTTCTAACAGACTGTGTGGGGGCAAGTGCTGTTAGCGAGCACCTATGAGGGCCGGTACACGAGGGGGGTGGGCGGCCAACACCACGCCCGGCCGCCTTTGTTTCCCCAGTGGCGACGTTTACTACGCACCGCACCAGGTACTCATTTGAGGCTGGGGTCATGCTAGCGGGGGGCCCAGGGCCGGTTAAGATAATTGCCGCCGGTGCTGGTGGCCCTTAGCGGGAACCGAGGGCGGCTCGCCGGGCTCGTAGGGCGGCGCGTTAACTGCTGCGCCGCCCGCCGCGACCCAGAGAGGGAGGGAGGCGCGCACACAGGGAGGTACGCACGTGTCGTAGAGATGCGCACACACGCACGAGCTCACCGAAGCGGACCATACATCCAGGGCTTAACAGACATTCAGAATTTAAGCCTTGTTTCCCAAAGGGGGGGTGGGGGGGGGGCGGCCGGGGGAAGTGGGCTGGCTCAGCACGACCTCAGCACGGCTCAGCTCGGCAGTGGGAAAAAAAAGCGAGCGAGGGTAAGAGAGTCACAAACAAGCAGGCGGCTGCGGAAGCTGTTGACCCGGGAGTCTTTGGAAAATAGAGCTGACGAACAGGCGTGACAAAGTGTATTTACGGCCGACGTCATAATCACAATAACAACGGCGATCGCCTCGTCCGCAACACACCGGGGACGTTTGTTGCGACACGCGGAAATTTCACGTTTCCACTGCGGGCATGAACACACCACTACTACTTTAAACCATTTTAATTTTGACAGTTAAAGCCCCAACGAGCTTTTTAGCTCTTTTCTCAGAAGCGCTTTTTTTCTTTCAAAAGTGATCTGGCCGTAAATGATAGCTCAACGAAGTGGCTTATCGCGTGGAAATTAATAGCAGCCAAATACCCCTAAACGTGTGACGTTGATTCTAAATGTAGGGGGGGGGGGGAAACGCAGAACCCGGGAGAAAATATCGACACGCCCACGGGGAGGAGAGACACGCAAACTCCAAATATACGACAGGCGTCAGGGGCCGGGATTGAACCCATAACCTTCTGCATACCAGGCGAGGGAGTTAACATCTCCTAAGAAAAAGGGCTTCGGCTCACCCTCGCACCACCCCGCCGTGACGACCTCATGTGAACAAACAGCTGGCGCTAATGGCGTCTGCAATTACGCGACAATTGACTGAAATTGCAGTGTGATGTTTCACGGCAGCTTTTAGTCACAGATGACAGAATGCATAGCCGACCTTCTCCACTCGTCCAAACATCCCCCCCCCCCGCACGGCCTTTCGTACGGGCCGCTCGCGAGACACCGGCAAAAGGCCAACACGGCACACGAAGGGGGTGGTCTGGCACGAACCACGCCGCCCGGCAGCCTTTGTCTCCCTAGTGGTGATGTTTAAACACCACACCAGGTACTCATTTAAAAGGTTGAGATGATCTAGGGGAGGACCCAGGATCAGTTAAGATAATCATCACCGGTGTTGGTGATCGGGAGCAGGAATCGAACTCGGGTCGCCAGGTCCGTAGCGAAGCGGGCCAACTCCTCCACTACCATTCCCCATAACAACAACAACAACAACCGCCGTTCGCCACTAAGTGGCGGTGACGTCACCACGGCGCTTGTGCCATACTAGGTGCACCGCTCACATTGCACACATCCGGCCACAAACGCATTCCTCTACGCGAACACAGTCAAATTATAAACACAGTGAGGAAGCTAAATAAAGAATTAGGCAACACTGCAGGTGATTGGACAATGACCACATTTCCCGGAATGCGCTGCCCCACCCCCGCCCCCACCTCGTAAAATCTCAGAAACTCATTCGGATTGAGCCTGGATAGCACTCGGATGGGCGACCGCCACATGCAAGCACACAGGTGCTTTCGGCTGCTGCGGGGCTATGCCGTTGTACTCTACAGCGCTGTGCTCCCCACGCTGGCGGACGTGTGCCAAAGCATGGTCAAATAACGTTGGAAGGCCCTCATCCAGCAGTGGAGTGACAGAAGGGCCGTACACGTAGACATGTAGGGCCACTCGTATGCAAAACAAAAACAACGCATTTTGGTACTACGGTACAAAGCCTACTACTTTCTAGATTTGAAGCTTTCGTGACTGCAAGGATTCATATTCTTTGTTTTTTTCGGTAAAGTCACGTAGGTAAAAAATGTAAATTAAAATTAATAAAAGTAAAATAAAAATAAAATAAAAATCACGACGTTTCGGAGGCAACACAAGCTTCCGTCTTCAGGTGGAACCGTCACAGCATGCTTGCTGTATCAAGTAAATGAGTACTACTTTGATGAATACGGCAGACGATTTAAATCCGTGCGTCACCGACAGCGAACGCAAGCAGCCTGCCGATCGGGCAGCGCTTATTTATAACGAGCCTGACACTGCTGGCGAGACCCACAAGGGGTGAAACCGATCCACAGTTTGCTCGCTTAAACTCAATGCTTGCCCAATAGGCCGATGGACTGAACATGAATTTTAGTCGTACGTGGAGACACAAAACCAAATTCATTACATGCGCTTCAATTGTTGTTCGGCATTCAACTTTTCACTTCATATTCAAAGTGTTATTTATATACGTAAAATTTTTTTGCGCAAAAGTAAGCTCAGTTCACAGCCTAGGTGGCGTGGTGCTTTGAATTCAACTCAAGTATCCTTCCCATCGCTCGCAGGTTTACGGGCAAAGATTTGCTTATATAAATCGCAGCGTTGTCGATCGTGCAAAAATCGCGTGTCTCACAATCGCCGCGGGAGCGCACACAACAGCCGCCCAAGCTCTGGGGTCCTCTCTATATTTAAAGATGGGACTAAAACCAGAGCACCCGGAGAGAACCAACGCAAGCGAGGGGACAACACTCGATCCCATGGCGAGCCAGGGGTACGGGGCTCCTCCTTGACGCCCACGGGAATGGATTTTCACAACGTCTGTGTGTGCGGTGATTCACCAACCCTCGCCGCCGCCTCCACACTGCTCGATTGCAGGCAGCCACGTGCAGCGGTGGCCACCGCCGCCCAAGCTAAATCTAGGTGGAATTAATTGGTCGCTAAAATTAGGTAGGATTAACAAACACCAAAATGGTAGGTGGTGCTGCTCATAAACAGCAGGAAGGTGCGACGCCCACATGACCCGTACGCCGCTCTCGGCCTCGGAAACCCCGCACCGTGGTTTCAACCTGCCGCGACGGGAGATTGAACCGGCGATCACTCCGCGGCGAGTCCGGCGGGGCGACCACGTAAGCGCGGCCAAAAACAAGAATTCACCTCCGCTGCTTGCCCCTTGGACCGGGGATCCCAGCTGCTGGCATTGGTAATGGCCCAAGTGATGATGGGCAATAAAAGTTATAACTGGACGAAGAATCCCATGAGCTGTGAAGCTTTCTTTCAAGACACTGTGAAAAGGGGTGGGGGGGGGGAGCGATCATCGTAGGCAGAGGCGAATGGGGACGTCTGAAACCAGGACGTGAACCCGGGCAGTGGGACGGAGGAGGGGTGGGTCCTGCCGAATCTCGTGCCGCGTTTACGGCAGACGCGCGAGCGCGGAGCCACGACGGCTCTCTGGCGCGACGCGTGGCCTTGACTTGCATCCCACTGGGATTTTTGCACACAGTGTTGGTGTACGGTGCTTTTTCTGCAATATTTTGCTGTCTTTTCTTGGATTTTATGTTTGCACATAGTCACTATAAGATGTATTCTTGTTCATGTTTTTGTTTTTTGTTTGTTGCGGTTGCACCCGATTCAAGAGCCGAATGGCTCACAGGGCTTTACCAAATAAATGAACTTGAGCTTGGAGCCGCATGGCGCTCGGTCTTCTTCTTCTTCTTCTTTCCCACGGCGGCTGATGTAGGTGCAGAGCAACGACTGCAATGTCACATTTCAGGTGGGTCAAGCCCAGATAACAGTGTCCGGAGCAGCGTCGTGATGTCATCTCTCCTTCGTAATTGTGGATCTGGAATTGCGTCGTAGGGTTTCATCTAGATGGCCACAAATCGCACCCACTCCTGGAGAGTTTTTTTCATTTTCCATTCGTGCATCAGGTATTCGCATCTGCTGCCATGGTTTGTGCAATGGATGCGATTTAGGGTGGACCCTCAGCTTCGTGAAAGATCAAACCCCAGGGATGTTCTGCTTTGGGTCGCGCTCGGTGACGAATCTCGACGCTTTCCCCCCAACACACACCGACAACTGAAATATAAAAAGCCACGCAAGCGAGTCGTGGCATTTCTCAACGAAGAAACGCTAAAAATAAGCCGCGAGAATGCCGACGTCAATTTTATGTTGTTTTGATATGCAAAGCATGCTGGGATTCCGGCGTGTGCAGTATGTCTTGTTGACGGCACTGATACACATTCGGCTCCCCGATGCGCAGACGTACATCATCACCACCAGTCACCGTCGACTCGAAACAATCCTCGATTGGGGTGATAAAAAAAATAATCCGTAAAAACAAAGTTTTTCACTATAAATCCTTTGTATGCGTGGCGGCTAGAGTCCTCTCGTCCTCTGGCTTGAGATGGCTGCCACCTATGGGTCAGATGCTTGCATGGCAGCATTAAGCAATTGGTAATTAAATATAATATTTTTGTCCTAAAAAGTGTAAAATTTTGGAAAAAAATTCACGAACATTCATTATCACGCACAACGAGTCTGTGTGGAAAATGTCAGCTCGATTGGATCATGGTAAGTGGGTTAAAAAACGACCGAAAGATTTGCACGGTCGTAAGCAAGCAAGCAAGTGAACTTAATATAAAGGATTTTAAAAGATCTGGCCGTTTTGTCCAACAAAAACAAAGATTTCCCGTATAGCCTCAACAGACTGTTGGTGCAAGTGCTGTTAGCGAGCAGCACCTATGAAGGCTGGCACGGCACACGAGGGGGTGGGTGGCCAACACCATGCCCGGCCACACACACACACAAAAAAACCCAAACATTATATCACGCAAGGCTGGCAATGCCAGCCATTGACTGTTGTATTATAAACGTAGTTCTCAGCCATCGTAAAAAACATCAGTCTGCTTGGCAAATCCATCCCGTCAGAGCTGCCATGGAATGGCTGTGTTACTAATCTGGCTAAGGAGGTACAGAAGAAGTTTGGAGAGAATAAGGGTTTCCCCTTTTTTCTGGCAACAAAGCAGGTGTGCAGATGTTAAAACACCAAACTGAAACCTTTTAACAAGGAATCAAGTCTGCATTAACAACAATACGTGTGGTCAGAATGCAAACAAAAAACACTCTGATAATATATGCATTGTCTTTGAATCTGATTGGTCCACACCAAAGACAGCTTTCTTTTGAGCCTAGTCTCAAAACGGTATTAGACCAGAGGACGCCAAAAGGCATCCTCTGGTCTAAAGGCGTCCCTCTGTTCAGTATTCATCTTTAACTCCAAACAATGGAGCCGAGTGGAGTTCAAAAGAACTCGCAAAACACCTTGAGAAAGACCCAACGCAGACGATCCCCTGGGGTTTGATCTTCCACGAAGCAGCTCGTGGTCCACCCTGAACCGCATCCGCTGCACAAACCGTGGCAGTAGATGCGGATACCGGATGCACAAATGGAAAATTAAAATCTCTCCAGCAGCATGCGGCTGTGGTCATTCAGAACCGACCGCCAGAGGTCGCAACCGGGTACCCAAAACCCGTACCCTACCCGATACCCGGCTACCCGTACCCGGCCGGGTACGGGTACGGGTACCCGTTTGCGACCCTGGTGCGGTCGGGTACGGGTACGGGTAGGCCGTGAGTCACTGGTGAGTAACTGTTTGTCACTCATTTCCCAACGTCTTGTCTCTTCTCACAATTCAAGTTCCTAGAATCAACCCACCCGCGCCTGCAACATGGCTTCATCCCAGAGGTCGCAATGAGGTACCCGATACCCGTACCCTACCCGTACACGGCCGGGTACGGGGAGGGTACGGGTACGGCCGGGTACGGGTACCCGTTTGCGACCCTGGTGCGGCCGGGTACGGGTACGGGTAAGGAATCAAAACCCGTTCGCGACCTCTGCCGACCGCGCAACGTGTGAACGACGCAACGCGCCGAAATCCACAAATACAAAAGGGGACATCACGGCAATACACCACTCCGCTGCTCCCGACGCGGTTAATCTGGCTTGACCCACCTGAATGTGAAATTCTAGTAGTTGCTCTGCACCTACATGAGCCGAGACTCCAAACGTTTACCACCGCTGCCATGCAAAAGCACAGATTCGCCCAATGTTGGGGGATGCTGTTGCCGTAACAGTTGCTCCCATCTCACTGGAGAGAGAGAGACAGAGGGACAACCACGGTGCCACAGGAGGCACGCGTCATTGCGCTTGGGGCTCGTCATTTCCTCGGCACCGGTAAACCTTCTCCGAACCCCCTGACGACGACGACGACTTAGGGAGGGAGGGATTCTCAAATAAACAGAAAAAGAGCCACGGCACCTTCACAGCTGGGCCCCTGGAGGCTAAAAAGGATTTTGAATATTGAGGGCGTTTTGTACCGCGGCCCCGTGATTCATCCCTCAATCTGTGGGTTTTTACCCCCCAACACACAACCAGTGGTGCTGAACTCGGAACGAAATCGTCCCGTTTTGTTTTACGCGACGAACCCTCACGCGGTGGCCTTGGTCGGGTGGTGGCGGTGACGGGTTCAAACGACACGTTTATATTTACACGATCTACCCCCCCCCCCACCCCAAAAAAAACCCCTCTATTATGAAAGGAGTGTGTTACTTGACACCCGGTAATTTGACCAGGTCACACCGTCAGTCTCCCATGCTCAAAAAAGCACGGGGAGGAGGAAGTGGTGGGGGTCGGAGGGCGGGGGGGTCATCTCCGCTGTTGAGTCGGTGGAGAAAACTCCACGTTCCTATGGTAGGGGCCAATCTCTCTCTCTGCGTCTCTCGAGGGAGCTGTTGTAGACCACCAACATCACACGGCATCAACGCCGTGTGATGCGGTGCTGGCGATGGATTTCACATCCCAACGATAACTAAACTATAAAATATATTTTTTTAACAGGTTAAGGCCCACTTGAGCTATATAGCCCCTTTTCCAGAAGCGACCTGGCCACACGCGATAGCTCAATCAAGTGGCCTATAGAAAACCCGAAGCACCCGGAGAAAACTCCATGCGACCACGGCGAGAGAGAGAAAGAGACACACACACACACACAAAGTCCAAATATAAAGCAGTCGTCAGGCTCTGGATCGAACCCAGCACCTCCAGCATACCAGGCATTTCTCACGGCGGACGAAACGATGAACGCGTGTGTTGAGTCGTCATCGCGTGTAATCGGTTCGTGCGATCACCCTCTACCCCGCCCACAGCCACTAGAGGCGGCTACATTCACCGCATTGTAAACTTAAAAACCAGAACAGATTCTGACGGATCGAACCACGAGACCCCTCCTCCCCCCCCCCCACCGAATCGTGGAGAGAGAGAATCATTACAATGAGTAACAGCCCTTTAATCATTATTTTAATCCATGGCCTCAATCACTGCAAGCTTTACTGGAGCCAAAGTCTCTTTGCTTTTGGTGGCAGAGCTTTAAAACACAGGGGGGGGGCGTGGGTGGCATTTCAGGAATGTGTCCCAACAAAAACACTTTGGGCAGGGCTCCACTTAGTGAGCCACCAGCAATCCGCGTGGTGTGCGGTGTTGAGTCATAGGTTACAAAGGGGGCGGCTGGAGATGACACAAGCGGGGGGAGGGGGGGCGGAGACCACCAGCGTCCACTTAAGGTTCTGCATTCGAACCTGGGTATCGGCCGCCCTCGATTGGAGCCGTGGAGCCGATATGGTCTTACGCACGAGACATCACCCTTTAAATGTGGATGTTGCAGGTCATCGATTGGATTGGACGTCGAACTTCGAACTTCTTTCGCACACCTACGTAGCCAACCGGGATAATTGGGGGGGGGGGGGGTTCGGGATTACACGGGCTGCGCAGATGAACAAAGATTGGTTTTGGCTGCCAACGGACAAACGGTTGCACGCGGGGTGGCACATGGCTCTCTCTCTCGCCCACCCGCCCCCGCGCCCCGGGACCGTCCGCCGACACGTCAGAGGTCGCAAACGGGTTTTGATTCCTTACCCGTACCCGGCCACATCAGGGTCGCAAACGGGTACCCGTACCCGTACCCGGCCGTACCCGTACCCTACCCGTACCCGTTGTCAAGGCAAAAAAGGAAGTTACGGAGTCACGGCCGATTAATTGCATTCGTCACGTGCCAATCGCACGACGAACACATTTCTGCACGGCTACACCACACCTTCTCGCCTACGGTCATTCAAGATTTGCTTTCACGGGGGAACAAAGTAAAGTGCCGCATCATCATCGTCATCAATACCGGCGGGGGCCGAGGTTCAGGGGTTGGAGGCACCACGGCCGCCCTGGTGAATGCTGCAGGTGCATTGATCATAAATAAAAATGATATTTTACACGTGTAAAGAGGTGGGGCATTCATTCTGTAGATCCCACCGAAGGCGATACCGTGTATGGAAAGCCGGGAAATAAGAGCCTGCAGGGTGAATGGGCCAGAAATAGGCAGTCGGGAGGGGGGGGGTAAAGGCCAAGTTTAACGAGGGTAAGAGATTTTGAAGACTGGATTAAAATATCACTAAACGATTCCGATCGTCTTATCATTAACAAATCGTTACAAAGCTTGGGAGCTCCGCTGGCACCAAGCCCGACGACCAACGTCAGAGAACGGAGCCTTGACCTCGCGGACTCCTCCGAAGAAGGCGATCCGAAGACCTCGGGGACCTCTCGTTGGGAGAGTAAACACGAGTCAGCTTCCTGGATATTTTGCAGGGGCTATCCCATTGAGAGCCTTCGAGGCGAGCAGGCGGATCTTCATTGTACCCCTCGATACTTGATCGGTGGTCAGGGCAAAAGGCGAGAGAGAGCAGGCGTGTCCGATGCGCTCGCGACGCTACGAGCCGTCTGCCTCGTCGGTGGAAGGCGAAAGATCTCCGTGACGGAATTCGAAGGGCGAGCAGAGCAGGCCATTCTCCCCGCCACCGTCACGGTCCAAATTTTGACAAATTTGGAAAAGTCGGGACCGCAAGCGTCTGGAATTATGAGAGCGGGCGGCAGCAAACATCGCCCCCCCATCCCCGCCCACCCTGGGACTGCAGACCGACGTGCAGGCTTGCGTCTGTGAAAGACGCTGTCTAGGAATGGCGCAGACAACAATGCAAACAGACGATTTGATTTCGATCAAGAGAACACCAAAAAAGCTCGTGCACGCTCACACACTATAAAAAACTAAGCTAACTGGCTGCTTGCGTTGTGAGAATTATTTTATAATGTTTTATTTTATTATTTTATTATTTCCATTCTACGTGACTTTACCGAAAGAACCAAGAAGATGAATCCCTGTAGTCACGAAAGCTTTAAATCGAAATTTAAGCTAACCAGGGAAGGCCCACTGAGCTGCGCTCTTTTTCAGCAGCGAGCTGGCCATCACAAACGACGTCGCAACGAAGTGACTCATCGTGTGGACAGTTACAGCAGCCAAATACTCTCAAAACGTGTGATGTCGATTCTAAATGTGGAGGGAAAAACCGGGAGGACCTGGAGAAAAATCCACGCGACCACAGGGAGAGAGACACACAAACTCCAAATATACAGTAGGCGTCAGGGTCGGGATCGAACCCACGACCTCCTGTATACCAGGCGAGGTAGTTAACGTCTCCTGGCCATCGTGATGATGATGATGAGAGAGAGAAGCACGCAAACTCCAAATTTACAGCAGGTGTCAGGGTCGGGATCGAACCCACGACCTCCTGTATACCAGGCGAGGTAGTTAACATCTCCTAGCCACTGTGACGCCACCCACGACAGTCTCCCTGCTTCAAACAGCCAGCACTCGCACCTTCACTGGCAGGGCTGTGTGCCAGTGGTGGAAACTCCATGTTCACATGGCAGGAAGCGGTTTATCCACAGGACAACGGCTGCCGACGGGCCCGCAAAGCGGCACTCGTATTTATCCACCCTGGTGGAGGATTATGCGCTCAGCTTACCCCGCGCGGGAGAAGATTTTCATATTTTTGCTTCAAACACTCGTGTGCAAATCGCACTCCTTGCACAATTATTCACGTAGCTAATTTCACAATGCATCTCGTCCGCGTATTTTAAACCTTGCATTACCCAATGCGCGTTCCGTTGCCAAATGACGACAGCACACAGGAATATTTCACCCCAAATTTCTCAATGGGGATATTACCACATAGCAGCACGTAACTATGTTGAACTTCTTTCGCACCGTACGTAGCCAACCGTGATATTATTCGGAGGTGCGGGGGAAGGACAACAAACTAAACCCAAAAAAAAATGAATTTTCATCGAGATTATAAAAAAATGCATAACTCAAGTAGCTTCTTAATATCAGAAGGAAGAGAGCGTTCCAGGCGGCCGCAGAAGCGCATCCGAAAGCGCCGCGCGATGCGGTAACTGCCGTCTTTGTTCGATGGCCGAGCCAAAAGCCTCCACCGCCGCCGCGTGGGGGACCAGAGTTGGCTTGATGATGGTTTATGCTCCTGGTACCGGGATTGGTGTGGCGAACTTTGCCGCGGGATAAACCCGCACAGTTTTGAAAATAGACCTTGTGCCGAAACGACTGCGGTGGTAAGGGTGTCAAGGCCTTACGACGGCTCAGGGCTTGGATGGCCCCTGCTGCTGTAGATGAATTGCAGGTGGGACAAGCTAACAAGGCAGTAGGGCATTTATTGGTCGCAGTAAAAGCCAAAGGAATGCCAACAATGTTTAATTAACAGCAACTGCGTTTCCAGAGCAACAGACCACCAAACAAAGACAAAGATTCCCCGTATAGCCTTACAAGACTATTGAGGCAAGTTCTGTTAGCGAGCACCTATGAAGGCGGGCACGGCACACGAGGGGGTGGGTGGCCAGCATCCACGCTCGGCCGCCTTTGTCTCTGGTGTTGGTGACCGTGAGCGGGAATCGAACTCGGGTCACTGGGTTCGTAGTGCAGGGCGATAACCATTGCACTGCCACTCCCCACCAACATGCCACCACCACCACAGACTGGTTACTTAGGTGAACTCTACCCCCTTGGCTTCTCGTGTGGCAGTTATTTTTTTGCGTGTGTGTGTGATGTACGTATGTGCGTGGGCAGGGGGAGTGCTTGGGGGGGGGGGAGGATTATGTGAGCTCAGCACAGGTATGTGCGTGGGTGGATGTAAATGCAAGAGGATTAGGAACCCCCATGGACTCAAAAGGCCACTCACAATTCACTTGCCCATTCACTCGGTGTACAACAATTACCACCCCCCCACCACCACTTATGAAGGCCGGCAAGGCATGCATGGTGGCAAGATGTTAACTCCTTCGCCTGGTATGCAGGAGGTCGTGGGTTTGATCCCAACCCCGATGCCTGCTGTATATTTGGAGTTTGCGTGTCTCTCTCTCTCTCCCCGTGGTCGCGTGAATTTTTCTCCAGGTCCTCCGATTTTCCCCTCCACATTTAGAATCAACGTGCATTTAAAGAGTATTTGACTAGTATCAATTTCCGCATGAAGATAAAGCACTTTGTTGAGCTATCAGATATGGCCAGGTCGCTTCTGGAAAAAAGCTTTGTAGTTCAGTGGGGGGCTTACCTGGTAAGTAAAAAAAAAGGTAGGGTTTTGTTTTACGCGAAATCTAAATTGCAGCTGTGCACAATCCAGTCGCCGTATAAAGCGGCGCATCGGGGACATCCTTGGAAAGGGAGGGGCAAGACTCTTGTCCCTTGTGCAGGCCAAGTGACACGCGTACACTCTGACCCCTGAGGTATAGTTGGAGTTTGCGCGTCTCTCTCCCCGTGGTCGCGTGGATTTCTCTCCGGGTCCTCCGGTTTTTAAATCCTTTATATTAAGTTCACTTGCTTGCTTGCTTGCGCGCTTACGAGCGTCCAAATCTTTCGGTCGTTTTTTAACCCACTTCCCGTGATCCAATCGAGCTGACATTTTGCACACAGACTCGTTGTGCGTTACAATTTGTTTTCGTGAAAATTTTTTCCAAAATTTTACACTTTAGGCAATTTTTTTAAATATTTAATTACCAATTGCTTAATGGTGGCAGGCAATCATCTGACCCATAGGTGGCAGCCATCTCAAGCCAGAGAACGAGAGGACTCTAGCCGCCACGCATATAAAGGATTTATAGTGAAAAACTTTGTTTTAACGGGTTCATTTTTTTTCCCCCTACACATTTAGAATCGCCATGCGTTTGGAGAGTATTTGGCTGCCAAAAATGTCCACGCGATGAGCCACTTCGTCGAGCTATCATTTGCGATCGGCAGCTCAAGTGGGCCTTACCTGCTAAAATTGTTTAGCGTTTAAGTTTTACAAGGGTGTGTGTGTGGGTGGGCCAGCGCCACGCCCGGTCGTCCTTTGTCTCCCCAGTCGCGATGTTTGTACCCGCGCACCAGGCACTAATTTGAGGCCGAGTCGACCTAGAGGGAGGCCCCGGCACGGGTTCAAATAATCGTCACCGGTGTTGGCCGTGAGCGGGGAATCAAAACTCGCGTTCGTAGCGCAAGCGTGCTACAGCCAGTTACGCCCGTCACTCACGCACCCACACACGGCAGGCACGCAGGCAGCGTCGATTTTGACAAACGCGTTGGGAGAGCTGTGTTTGCTTTGTTGATTGTGCTCGTGCACCAAACCCGCCACCTCGGCACCCTCCGGAACAATGTGCCAACGCGGCGGCTGCTAACGCGAACGCGCAGCCGTCGAGGCCGAACGTGACGACCGTCAGCTGGCACGCGCAGTATGTGGCACTGCGACATCGCAACCATTCGCTGCGATAATTCCTCTCCGCAATATTTTTGTCGCGTCGTTATATTTCTAAGCCAGCGTAGCTGTCATGGTGGGGGCAGGGGGGGGCCGTTCTCCTCGGGGCACGGTTCCTATGCATTGTGATGGAACGCTTTCTGAAAGAATGAACGACAAAGCAAGCAACGTCCGAATCAGAATCTGTATTTATCGTGGAGAAATCTGATGATGAGCTACAAAAGCTCTTTTCTTTTCTTCCTACAGATGTCCAGCAGTGCCCGTGCTGTGGCCCAGCGGGCATCTGTGCCGCTCGGAAAAGCCAACAAGTCGGTGGATTTAATGCAAATTCCTCTACTGCGCCACGCGTGTGTGAGACTGCATGCCTTGGCTTGCCACAAGAATGCCACGCGATTACGTAACGGCATTGCTCACAGGGGTGTGTGTGCGTTTGTGTGTACGTGTGCGTATGTGTGCGTAGGTGTGTGCGGGGGAGCGGTGGGGTAGCGGTCAGCGCGCTGCTGCTGCTCTATGAACCCGGCGACCCGAGTTCGATTCCCGCTTGCGATTAACACCAGTGAGATGATTGTCTGAACCAATCCTGGGCGTTCCCTAGGTCGACTCGGCCTCAAATGAGTACCTCGTGCGGTGCATAAAAAACATTGCCACTGGGGAGACAAAGGCGGCCGAGCGTGGTTGCTGGCTACCCAACCCCTCGTGTACCGTTCCGGCCTTTATAGGTGCTACTCGCTAACAGCACTTGTCCCGACAGTCTGTTGAGGCTATATGGAGGAATCTTTGTCTTTGCCTTCATTAGGTGCTACTCGCCAACAGCACTTGCCCCGACAGACTGTTGAGGCTATACGGGGGGATCTTTGTCTTTGCCTTCATTAGGTGCTACTCGCTAACAGCACTTGCCCCGATAGTCTGTTGAGGCGAAAGGGGGGGCATCTTTGTCTTTGCCTTCATATGTGTTTCTCGCTAACAGCACTTGCCCCGACAGTCTGTTGAGGCTATACGGGGGATCTTTGTCTTTGCCTTCATAGGCGGTACTTGCCAACAGCACTTGCCCCGACATTCTGTTGAGGCAATACGGGAGGATCTTTGTCTTTGCCTTCATTGGCGCTACTCGCTAACAGCACTTGCCCCAACAGTCTGTTGAGGCTATACGGGGGGGATTTTTGTCTTTGCCTTCATTAGGTGCTACTCGCTAACAGCACTTGCCCCGACAGTCTGTTGAGGCTATGCGGGGGACATTTGTTGTGCTTTGCACGAGATGTGCGGGCAAAGTTCAGCCTCCCTCCCTTGACGGATGGTGGGCAGCTGCAGCCCCACCAATCGGTGAAGTGACCACGTTGGCAATTTCCAAATCGGGTCGCAGACGAAAGGTCACACGGCTGGACATCTTCGAGCAAGAGATTTATAGCTCATCGGGAATTCCTCCAGCGTCAAGACAAACATTTCTGATTCTGGCTTACCAATCACTGGTCCATACTCTTAGGTTTTTTTCGGTCAAGTTACGTGGGTAAAAAAATAAAATAAAAATTTATAAAAGTAAAATAAAAATCACGACGTTTCGGAGGCAACACAAGCTTCCGTCTTCAGGTGGAACCGTCACAGCACGATTGCTGCTGTATCAAGTAAAGTCATCGGGAATTCCTCCAGCGTCACTTGATACAGCAATCGTGCTGTGACGGTTGCACCTGAAGACAGAAGCTTGTGTTGCCTCCGAAACGTCGTGATTTTTATTTTACTTTATTTTATTTTTTTACCTACGTGACTTTACCGAAAAAACCTAAGAGTATGAATCTTTGCAGTCACAAAAGCTTCAAATCTAGAATCACTGGTCCATCAACAACATTCGATATTTTCTCCCACTCACATTTTCCGACGTATGGTGTGGTGGGGTGCACCACTCCAACGATAAATAAACTGCCCGGGCATTGCGTACGTGTCCTTAATTACACAGCCCATTGGTGGAATATCACGGGGGGCGCAGGGAGGGGGGGGCTTCTTTGCTCTTAGTAAACAAACAAGGGGAAGAAAGGAGATGATGGTGGAGGAGGGGGGGTGGCTCAATGTATGGGAGGGCAATGGGCTGGGCATGTTGGCTGCGAGGGCGGCGCGGAGGGGGGCATCTCACACACTTCACCCTTTCCCATTCCGATGGCGAGGCGGGCGTACGTCAGTTTTTCTTTCCGATTCCGTTCCGGATGACGGTGCACACGCACGCGTCATGCCGGCGAGGGGGGGGGCGGCAGAGGCTATCGTAGAGTCGCGGTGGTTCGTGTCGCCACAGTCCTCCGCGGTGAGTAACGACATCTTAAAATAAGTAATATTCAAAAAAAGGTTTTTTTGAAAACACGCTTTAATGAAATGTACGGTACTAGTAATGGCAGAACTCCACGACTCCAGGAAGTGGCCCCGAAGCTTGCCATAACGTAAGGGACCGTGGCCAATTACAGCCAACGTCAGTTGACCGTGGACAATTAGACCCAAGCCGAAACATAACATTCAAAAAAGAATGTTTAAAAATGTAGATTTATTTTTATTTTTCATGATAGAATATAGTATTGTCATCATTATGACATAAGTATACCAAGTTTGCAGTCGATACCACATTGGGAAGTGGGTTAAAATTGAGTTACAAGATTTGAGGATACAACAACGACAACAACAACAACAGTGAGTTAAAAGAAAGCGTGTAATAAGAGCGTCGGCCACTACACCTGGCGAGAGAACTAACGCCGAACTGCTCCGCTTCTGCGGCGAAGCGGGACACACACCACCCCCCGCAACTTGCAGATGTCTTGAAAACGGGAAAGGGGTTAAGCGTGTATACCCCCACGTGATCGACACGCCACAGCTGATATAGGGAAATTGTTCGTCAACACAGTCGTCAACGCACCAAAGCGTTTTCCAACGCGTTGTGTTGCCGACGGGGGCTAAAACACGGAAGCGATTGACCTAGATTTTCCCCAGTTCATCGTGTCCTTTGGGGCTACGCGCGCATGCACATGCCACGCGCGAGCACTCAAGACGTCACTGTGCGCGCACGGTGGCGGCTTGGGTCATTAGCATTGCCAGCAGCTGGCTCCCGATCCAAAAAGAAACGCACAACTCCCGTCAAGGAGCATAAACCATCAATCGCGCAAACTCTCTTCGTCTCCCGCACCTCCCGATCAGCACGGTTGGCTGCATGCGGCGCGCGAAGGTTAGTTCAACGAACGTACGTTACAAACTTGGGTCGTCCCCTGCAGCGGCTTTTGGATGACCATCGAAGAAAGACGGTCAAGCGAAATCGCTGGCGCTTTCAGGTGCGCTTCTGCGGCCGTCTGGAACGTTCTCAACTTCCGATGTTAGGAAGCCACTGGAGACTGCGCGCTTTTAACTCATCGAGATTTACAAACTCATTTCTTGAGAAGTGCGTTTTTGCATTTGCCGTCCTTCCCGCCGCCGCACCTCCGATTAGCGCGGTCGGCTACGTACGGTGCAAAAGAAGTTCACCGTGCTCTATTCGACATCGATACGAACGAGACGAGCACGGAAGTGAGAGAGAACCGGGCTCTCGAATGGAATCGTAGCACCCCCCCCCCCCACCCGATCGTTACACCGCCCCTCAGGGAGTAAATCGGTGGGTCAGTTCGTTTCGGGCGAGGGTCCGTCGGGCTTGAGAAATTATTTTCCAACGCTGCGACAACCCACGGCCAAGGGCGGCCGATGCGATGGCAAGCGAGCGGAGCATTACGTGCCAAAGAGGGGGGGGGGGGTGGGTTCAGAGGTCACATTGCATCAAATTGTATAAAAAACACTTTTACGTAGTAGCAATAATAATAATAAACAAACCAGAACCATGTACAATGGAAGGCCGAGCGAGCAATCCAAAAACAACGCGGTCGGCGCACCGGGGGCCTCGCGACAGAGAGAGGAGGTCGCCGCCGGTCGAATCTCGGCGGGTGACGGCAACGCGGCGCGAAATCACCGACACCGGAACCACGACACTCGCCGGACACGCGTCCGGGCGGACACGCGGCGGATTACAGTACAACGGCAAGCGGATGTGTCGTGAGGGCGGATTCTGCTTCGACCCAAACGTAACATTTTTTTAAAACAAATAAAGAAATATTTGCACGCTTAACCAAGCAGTGATTTAAAAAATAAACCTGTTTGTTTCGCGACCCGACTTTTTCTATGGCCTAAATTCCAGGTTATTAAACTATGGGCCGTGCCAACCAGTTGTAAAAATCGAGTCCACTTGCCAAAATCTCTCCTTGACAGCCATCCGACATCTCCACGACGTCCCTCACCTCCCTGCGTCCCTCTCCACCCCATGTCTCTCACCCAGAGGTCGCAACCGGGTACCCGATACCCGTACCCTACTCGATACCCGGCTACCCATACCCGGCCGGGTACGGGTACCCGTTTGCGACCCTGGTGCGGCCACGGGTAGGCCGTGAGTCACTGGTGAGTAACCGTTTGTCACTCATTTCCCAACGTCGTGTCTCTTCTCACAATTCAAGTTCCTCGAATCAACCCACCCGTGCCTGCAACGTGGCTTCATCCCAGAGGTCGCAATCGGGTACCCATACCCTACCCGATACCCGGCCGGGTACGGGTAGCAGGGTATCGGGTAGGATACGGGTACCCGATTGCAACCCTGGTGCGGCTGGGTACGGGTACGGGTAAGGAATCAAAACCCGTTTGCGACCTCTGCTCTCACCTCTCCACAGTTGTTGTCAAGTCAACACCAAACCTTCAAAACGCACCGGGGTCTGGCTTCAGGGCTTCTCTTGCCCTCCTCCGGGTGCCACTCCAGCACCCACCATCTCGGTCACCTGCCCTCCTCCGTCTCGTGACCTCTACCCTCCGAGAGAGGGGGTGGCGAGAGAGAGAGATTGGCGAGGTTACAACGTCGTTTTGACTTGCTGCACCGGGAGATGGAATTCAAATCTGTTGGAACTCTCTGACGTGCCCCCCCCCCCGCCCCCCTTACTGGACATGTGTGTGTGGAAAGAAAATAAAGGAACAAGCTTCGCAGGCTCATCAGATTCCTGGGCGATTTGTGAGCCGGCTGCGCTCAATCATCGACACCGCGGCGGGGGGGTGTGAAGGACCGACACCCGCAGGGACCGGGATTGCTCGTGGGTATTGCCGCGTCCTCGTATGGCAGGCCACACTCAACTATTTTCATTTTTACACGCTTTTATTTAACTCACCGTCTGTTGCATCCTCAACTCTGTCTGATGTCGTACCCCCAAATCTTTTAACTCAATTGTAACCCACTTCCCAATGTGGTATCGACTGCAAACTTGGTATCTGTATGTCATACTGATAACAATACTATATTCTATCATTAAAAATAAAAAATATCTATTTTTAAGCAATCTGTATATCTTATGTTTTTGTACCCCCCCCCCACAACCCCCCTCTCGAACGACGTGCGGTGGCACAACCGGAAGATACAACGGAGAGAGAGCCGCACGTGCGGCGGCGGCACGACCGTGGCAACCACGACAACATTGACAACATTGACAACATTCACAACCCACGCGCGGTACCACAGGACGCTCGTGGCCCTGCCGGACTACCCAGTGGGTTTAGAAGAATGCTCGTACAGGGGAGGAGGGTGCAGCAGGTGACAGGCCTCTCTTGGGCTGCAGTAACCTGTGGCCCAGTAAACAAATGAACCTGAACCACACGAAACGGGCGTAACCCCCCAACGCACAAACAGGGCCCCCCCCCGCCCGTTCCCGCAGACGACCCACAGCACCCACAGATAGTTCCCACTGCCAGTCTTCTCGCTGCCGCCCGCCTGCCTGCCAGTGGAGATGCCCCGCGGCCAGTCGGGCTCCTGGTGACTCGTCCGGACAAACGCTTCTCGCCAGCGTGGCCGGCTCCGGTGGGGGAGGGGGGGAGAGCCGAATACGTAAGCAGCCTGGCACGTCACCCCCGTGACCTTTCGCCAGCATCCTTTCCGCTAACCCCGTCACCCCCCCCCCGAGCCATGAGAGAGGAGAGAGACCGCCCTGGGTGTGTCCGTCCGGTGAGAGAACTTGCCCAGGCAGAACACGAGAGTCACTCGCTCGCCAGGCGTAGGCACACGGATCAAAGGTCACGACTTTCAAGCCACGGTTGTGACGTCACTGTCTGTGTGTCTTTCGCTCCAATTTCCCGACTTGCTTCTTTGCTCTCCCTTTGTTTACTTTGTTGTTGTTGTTGTTGTTTTGCTGCGTTCGCCGTGTTGTGGTAACCCAGGTTGCGGGCTTTGCAAAATGAAGACTCCTATCCTGGTCTCTCGAGTTCTCACCTTCGATGAGCACGGTTGGCCACGAAAGAAGTTCAACATACACACGGTACAACAAGATCAACTCAAACAGTCTCTGACAATTTTTTGGTTGGTTTTAAATGCGGTGCATTTGGTATTCGCGATTTTCTTCTGGATCGAGGAGTTCCCTTGAGCAGATGAGTGGTGGCTTCTAATCACCGTATTATCAGGACTATAAGGCGGCCCAGGACAGAGAGATGGGGACCCCACCCCACATCTGCCGCTTGGCTTTTACAGATCAGCAGGACCCATCGGCAATCGTTTAAAGCAAGCAAAACTCCGGCGGCCTCGACTTCCTGGAGCTCATCAGCAGGGCTTGTGTAAACGTCCACACAGCTTCGTTACGAAACAGCGTTGTTTGGCCGGAGCACTCCGAAAGCGTGTTCACTCCCCGTGGTCGCGCGGATCTTTCTTTTTATCCCTCCACATTTAGAATCAACGTCACGGGTTTATAGAGCATATGGCTGATAGAAATGTACACGTGATAAGCTGCTTAACTTCGTTTCTTCTGAAACCGAGCTCTATAGCTCAAGTGGACACTACCTGATAAAATAAAAATACTAAATAAAAATCAGCATCGCTCGCGTTTAGGAAGAACGGCAACACCAGCCCTGGGTCAAACGAAAGTCACTGGATGTGGCCTCATGCTCCCCATTCACAACACTGGCAAAGTAGTGGGCGGGGCTACCCGACAGGTGGGCGGGGTTACCCGACTAGTGGGCGGGGCTACCCGACTAGTGGGCGGGGCTACCCGACTAGTGGGCAGAGCCTTTGAGCAGCCGTCAGGGCTCAGGTATTTGGCAAACAAATCATTCGGCCTTCCCTCTCGAACGCAACGTGAGAGAGACCCGGTGAGAGAGAGAGGCGTGTCCTCGTCAGTTCGGGTAACCAAAGGGAAATAAATAATAGCAAGGAAATCAGATAGGCTTGCTTTTTTTATTAGTTGATCAGCTGGAGCAGAATTCGGCACGATATTTAGTGACCCCCAGCATTCTTCCATGCGTGGATAAAACAGGCGGGGATGCTTTGCGACGCACTCCATACAAAAGAAAACACGCCCATCGCGTAACTCAATTTTCATTTCCAATTTAAAAGACGTGGGCACAACCCAAAGTTTTGATTCTCTCTCCAGGCGGCGGCGGGTGCCAACAAAGTGAAAGATCCGGGCCGTGCCCACGGGCTAAAACGCCGGCGAAATGAACAGAACGCCCAGGTTTTGTATTTTATAATCCGTGTTGCCGGCGTTGATGTCACCCCATCGTTTAAGTGCAGAACACACCGTAACATCATCGCCCGTCACTCGGAACATTTACACGAGTCGGTGACTCAGGTGCCTCGGTTAGGAATGCCCTAAGTACACGGGGGGGGGGGGGGGGGAGAAGAGGGCGGGGGGGGGCCACGTGGCTCAGCGTTGGCGCTTTCGTGGCTTGCTGCTCCAATTCGGCAGGCCGCCCTGGCATAAAAAAGATAAACTATAAAACTATCAACTATTTCTATTTTACTAGGTAAGATCCACTGAGCGAGTTCGCGCTTTTCCAGAAGCGACCTGGCCACAAGTGAGAACGAAAGTGGCTCATCACGTGGACATTTTATAGCAGCCAAATACTCTAAAAACGCACCAATGGAAAGTCACGAGTAAAAACGTTTGCACCTTAAAAACAGTTCCTTGAACGCTGGCGTCATGCTCCAAATAAGAGAAAATTGCTAAAATGACACCGCGAATTACACAAATGCCATTACGCATAGCAATCATCCCCCCCTCCCTGCTGTCAACAGCGATGCTCACACGCAGGCCCTGCGTGCAGAGTCGCCGCCCTGCGTGCCGAGTCGCAGGACCCTCTTTAAATGAAAAAAAGAAAGCGCTCATGAGACTCGGCGAGGCTTCCTGGGTAAACGAGCAAAATAACAACAATAATAGCGGAGAATAACCTCTCGTGTTCGCGTGGGCGTACACGAACACATCCTTCGCCGAAGATGTACGATGGACGCCCAAGCAAGAGATGGAATGACAATAACGTGGATCGAAGGTGGCGGGGGCGGGCAGCGTGCCTCTGCGGGTGTGCAGGAGAGTTCTCTCGACGCCCCCCGTTCGCGAACGTGAGACTCGCGCGTGGGACTTCAAGTAAAAATCACGGCCGTCCCTCTCGCTTGGCTAGCCACCAACCTGTTCTGTCGCACCCACTGCAGAGTGTACGCGTGTCACTTGGCCTGGACAATGGGGAAGAGTCTTGCCCCTCCCTTTACGAGGATGTTCCTGATGCGCCGCTTGAAACGGCGACTGGATTGTGCCCCGCTGCAATTTAGATTTTGCGTAAATCCAAACCCTACTTTTTTTTTTACCAGGTAAGCCCCCCACTGAGCAACAAAGCTCTTTTCCAGAAGCGACCTGGCCACATCTGATGGCTCAACAAAGTGGTTTATCTTCACGCGGAAATTGATAGCAGCAAAATTCTCAAAACGCACATCGATTCTAAACGTGGAGGGGAAAATCGGAGGACCCGGAGAAAAATCCACGTGACCACGGGGACAGAGAGAGAGAGAGACATGCACACACTTCAAATATATAGCAGGCGTCAAGGTCGGGATCGAACCCACGACCTCCTGCATACCAGGCGAGATTGTTAATATCTCGCCACCGTGGCGTCTACCAAAGAAGCTTCAAACTTGTACAGATGAAGCTTCAAAAAACACACGACAAACAGCCTTGGGCACACACATCCTAGCTCCATCTCCGGATAAGCGTTACCAAAGCTCATTGGGCGAGGCCTTCATTTACGAGGGAGCTAAAACGATAGCGTGCGAAGTGAATTTAAAAAGGCAGACGGTAATCTGCGCGCACCGATAACGTCCGACCGCATCACTGCCGCGCCAGCCTCGGCAAAATGCATGAGCAGCGTGCGCACGGTGAGAATCAACATCTGTGCTCGGCGCAGCCCCTTCGCCCAGGAAGAGGCTACAAAGATACATTCGTAAGGTCGCGCTTATTGCACCACGCAAAGTGCTCGCCACAAATGAACCGCAATAGCTCGCCGATCTCGTCAAAGGCGCATAAACCATCATCACGCGAACTCCGGTCGTCATCATCGCAGCGGCAGCGGCGGCAGCTTTTGGCTCAGCCGTCGAACAAAGACGGTGGTCGTCGCATCGCGGCGCTTTCAGATGCGCTTCCCCTTCCAAAATTAGGAAGCCACTGGAGCTTTTTCTATTCTTGGTTCTTTCGGTAAAGACACGTAGAAGGGAAATAATAAAATAAAAAAAATAAAACATTAAATAATTCTCACGACATTTCGGCCACAACGCAAGCAGCCGTCCTCAGGTGAAGAACAGGTCTGTCGGAAAGACAGACCTGTTTTTCAGCTATGAACTTTCGTGTTTAGTTTGTAGTACTTTCCCCACACATCCAATTCGTGTGGTTGGCTATGTACGGTGCGAAAGAAGTTCAACATTACATACAAGAGCGAAACCTACACCAATAGAAATATTTTTTTACAAGGATCAGCGAACCAAATGCCAGATGCGGGAAACCGTTACACACGAGGACACGCTGACCGCGGAGTGTCGCCAACAACGGGGATTTCTTCGGGCAGTTTAATAGAAGGGATGGGCAGGCGCGGAGGAGCTGGGCAGGCGCGCGAGAGAACGCGGTGTTGCCGCGAGCGGCTCTGCCACTCTCACGCACGCCGCGGTCAAGGTGGACCAACCAAACCAAGCACGACAAGTGCGTGAGCGTTCTTGCCGCGCGGAGACAATTCCATCGAGCTGCATAGAGACTCATTTTAGGCACTCGGACGGGCCCCCCGTTTTCCTGTCCGATGGAAACAACAACATAATAATTTACATTAATAATGCGCATTCCATCCTAGGATTCCCAAATACGGTGGTGCAGTTGCTGAGCGCGCAAGGCCAGATGATGGCCGTGATTTTTTCTCGCTGGCAACTTTCCACCACAGAGGCCTTCTCGGTTTGGGGTAAATCATTGTCGAAGGGCGCAGCCACGTTTGGAATGTAGAGCATGCTTGTAAGACACTAACCACCAGCTAAGGGGGGGGAGGTTATTCAACATTCTCAAGGTCCGCGATGACATCGGTAATAACCACACATCCGTATCAAAGCGGTACGGTGGATTTTCATAACAAATACATTTTTATATTCTTGGGTCTTTCGGTAAAGTCACGTACATAGGTTCAAAGAAAATAAGAAAAAATAATGAAAAAAGCTACGACGTTTTGATTTTTCTTCCCGAGCTCCGTTTCTACCGACTGTCCCAGGAAAGAGAGACATCATTGTGGCCGATGCCACCACCACACATTCTTGACATTGCTTCCTTCTGCTGGAATCCCGCGAATGTTGCTGTGGGATGTGGTCTCATGCTCCCACTCACGACACAGGCAAAGGGGCGGAGCTGCCCGAGTGGTG
>CM025643.2:3761006-3783104 GCA_014621495.2 Entosphenus tridentatus | reverse complement strand
TTATAAGACCAGTGGGCGGGGTTATAGAGCAGCAGGCGGGCTTAGAGCAGTGGGCGTGGTGTTTTGAGAAGCTGTCAGCCCTAATGTCACAGAATATGAGGCCTCACCGGTGGTGCTTGCGATTGAGTGGGCGTGACTGTGAAAGTGGGAGGGGCTGAAGTAGGGAGGGGCTGCCAGCGCCCCAAACCCAGCGACCAGCGTTCAATTCTTGGCTCACATCAGCGGCGGCTGCCGTTCAAATCGGTGCACTCGTGACACGAAAAGGGGCTTTCGTGCGGAATTTCTCAGACAAGAGCGGCCCTGTGAATTTATCTCTGGCAGCGATAAGCAAAGGCAGATGCTAAACATTCAGTGCCATCCCCATCTGGTGCCATGGTGGTGACATGTTAATCACCTCGCCTGGTATGCAGGAGGTCATGGGTTCGATCCCGACCCCGACGCCTGCTGTATATTTGAAGTTTTGCGTGTCTCTCTCTCGCTCTCCCCGTGGTCACGTGGATATTTATCGGGGTCCTCCGGTTTTTCCCCTCCACATTTAGCATCAACGATACGTTCAGAGTATTTAGGCTGCTACAAATTTACACGCGATAAGCTTCTTCGTTGAGCCATCATTTGTGGCCAGGTCGCTTCTGAAAGAAGAGTAATACAGCTCAGTGGGCCTTACCTGATAAAAATAAAAATAGTGTTTAAAATGGTTTGACCTGTGAGCAACAGCAGGCTTGACCGATCGCACTGTGCCGCCCCACATTCGTGCGTGGGAGCAACAGAGTGAACATCCACCTGTGCCCAGGTCGGACTCTGCCCACGGCACAGGAAGAGTCAATTTCCCTTAACGATCATTCCGGTTTATATTTGGTATATCAGCAGGCTGCGTGTCGTGAGATAAAGCATGGGGGGGGGGGGGGTCGTCTTTTGGAGGCCTTTCCGCCAGCAACGATGCGAGCAAGCAACGGCAGGGGCTCCGCCTTTATCTTTAATCTCGCCAAATAAGTACTCCGATATAAAAATGCCAGGGTTTCAGTTTTGTCTGTCCTTCTTGTACGTATGTTGAACTTCTTTCGCACCATGCGTAGCCAATCGTTCTGAAGAAATGCGTTGGCAATCTCGATGATGTAAAAGTGCACGCGGTTCCCCCCTGTTGCTTCCTAACACCGAACGTTGTGTGCGCCTCATCGGCGCCTATCGGGGATGACGCGTCCTCGCGAGCAAAAACGTGACGCGCCGAGTCAGCCGAGGCTGCACGCGACGCATCGGTCACGACACCGGGGCACACGGGGGGCCACACGAGCAACCGGGGACGGCGGGCGGGCGGCCGGTCGCAGCCGGCTCTCGCTCCATCGCCGGGCGGCTACAATTACACCGCGAGCAAAAGGCGCGTGACTTTTGCTTCCTTCTGCTGCGTCGTCATAGATTTTTGTTTTATCGACGGCCCCAACTGCGTGATCAGCACGGCCAGCCCCCTTCCACCCCACCACCCCCTTTGCGAGCCTGGGAACTCCTGAGCACAGCAGCAAACTCCACATCCCCGCGATGCTATCGCCCAGACGTAACACCGAGAAGGGCCGTCGTCTGATATCCCAAACCGGTTATGATTTTTTTTGTTTGGCAACGACGTGGCCCGGTTGGTAGCCACTGTGGTGGGATGTTATCTACCTCGCCCGGTATGAAGGAGGTCGTGGGTTGCATGTTCTCCCCGTGGTCACGTGGATTTTTCTCCGGGTCCTCCGGTTTTTCCTTCCACATTTAGAATCATGTATTTAAGCGTATTTGGCTACTGCTATACATTTCCACGTGATAAGCCACTTCATTGAGCTATCATAAGTGGCTATGTCACTTATGAAAAAAAGCTATATAGCTGAGTGGGCCTTACCTGGTAAATTAAAAAAAATTGTATAGTGATGTAAATGGAAAGCAAAAAGCTGTGAAATTGGTCGAGGATATGCTAGTATAGTTTTAGCTTATTACAGAGAGAGACACAATGAGGTTTGGATACTGCCTGATAAGAACAACATTAAAACAAAAATCTTTCCTGATGACACCAGTTTGAATAATTTCAATATTAGCAGCGATTGAGTAAGACAAATGATGCAATAACCAACCCATATCACGACTAAATAAACTAATTTCTATTAAACGTAATAAAATGTTGCTGGTGCTTTGCATTATGGGAAGGTGTGTTCATGTATGTATGTATGCATGTTGAGCTTCTTTCACACCGTGAGGTCTCCACTTTAGATTTTTACTTGAGACATTACTCACCGAATGTGGTACCAAAATATAATTCGAGCTTGCACCTGCAAATCATTTGGCGAGGGGATAGCCATTTTCCAGAGCCGAGACCACCGGTCGCACCACAATTCTTACAACTCAAGACCTGAGAGCGTGGAGCAGCTGCAAGGAACGGCAACAAGAACCACGGGAAAGGATTCCGTGAACGGGAGTTTTTTGGCACTCGCTCCGTGCAAGGTAGCAGGCAGCACAGTCGTAGCGGAAATCCACACAGGACCCAGGGGATGGTCTCGAGTTGCAGCCCAGACTGGGGGAAGGGGAATCAAACAAAACAAATCTGCGTGTGTGTGTCTGTATATGTATATGTAGGAGGACGTGGAGCTGAGTGGACTTGCCGATGACTGGTACCAGCGGTGTCAAGATCGGCCTCTGTGGAGGAGGATCGTGAAGGACGCTACTGGGCAGTTGGAGGCAGTCGCCCTCCAACAACAACGGAGGGCGGAGGAGCGACGCTCACAACAACGAGCAGAGCGCCGGGTGGCTAAAGCACAGCAAGTTGGTACAGTAGGGGGCACAGGTGGTGCATCAGCCAGTCATCTCGGTCATCTCGGTCAGTCGACCCGTGGCACCTGGGTCTGCCCCGTGACCTCCTGCCAACGGGCGTTCGACACTTCACGTGGCCTCAAGGTGCACATGGCCTAGCACGAGCGTCGTGATGACGTCACCGCCACTTAGTGGCGAATGGCGGTTGTTGTATATGTATGTATGTTGCTCGATAAAAGCACTTGCCCCAACGGTGCGTCAAGGCTATACGGGATCTTTGTCTTGTATGTACGAACGTTGAACTTAGTTCGCGCTGTACGTGGCCAACCGTGCTAATCGGAGGTGCGGGACAAACTCATTTATTTCTCTACGGGTTCCCAGAGGCAGCAGGCTTTAACCGTGCCGGTGAGAACCAATGAGAAAAAACCGGTCCACAGTTTCTGTCAAGGCAGTCAGTCTCCTTTGCTCACATTTATTGCGCTGGTGACCCAAGACAAGAGGGACCACCATGCACTGCTGCAGGAAATGCTCGTGGATTTTTGTGGAATACAACGAAGCCTGTCTGCTTTTTTATTTTTTTACACATTTTGGCGTGTTGCCCCGAAACTTTTGGCAGAAACAGCCAATATGCGCAACATCCAAATATGGCCAATATGCCAACATCCAAACGTGACAAATATACCCAACATCAAAACATGGCCACTAATGTGGGCATTTCAAATCATAAATGGCCTAAGTACATTTAGTTCACCCACGTTCATAGCAAAATATATTTCTTTCCTGCATAGCCTCTTGAGCTGGTCTTAAATACATTAAAACGAATTGAATAGCTACGAAAAGTAGGGACAAATCATGGACTAACGTGTCAAGTTTTTTTTTGTGCTATTCGTCGACAATTTAGGAGGGCGTTTTTTTATTTTTCCCCAAAGTAACAGATACATTTGAACCCACCGATAATGTACATCGCGCACAACTCTGTTCAGACGAGCACCGCAGTTTAAGTTGCTCCATCAATTATCGCGCGCACCTTCAAAATCTATCTGCGACGTATCTTACGGTAAGGTACCACGCATTTTAAAAAATAATCTTAACCATTCAATCGAAACGAGCAGACTTTGTCCGGCACGGCAATGGCGTTTCCCGACCAATCGTGCCGCTGTAGATCGCGCGCCTGCCTACGGCTTTGCCTAAAACAGTACACATCGTTTTACATCACACTCTGCTCAAACAGGGAACGCACAAAGGCGGCCACTGTGTGATAGTCTTCCAAAGTTTTTTTTCAATAATGCACACGCGCACGGCTCTTTTTGTCCCACGCGGGATAATCTCGCACGCTATTTTGTTCAATCACACAGTGTCCTGAAACCGTAGAGGCAGAGAAGCCATTCCCCCCCCCCCACGCCGCCCCGTTAATGACCCGAACACATTACGTGCTCATCGGTTTTCCCACACAAACACAAGGGTATTGCGTAGATCAAACGCGCCGACCGGCTCGCCCGCCCGCCCGCTCGCTGGCAGGAGGGTGTCACCTCTCGAGCAATGAAATGTCACACCCCAGGGCGCGAGCGCTCGCGGGACGATGGGGCCGTGGTGGCCAGCGCCGCCGCGCAAACGAAACCCGCCGAGCAGAGTTCGATTCCCGACCCGCGCCCGGCATCGGCGGCGAGCCAGGAAGTCTGAAGCCGGGCCTCGTAGGAGTCGAGCGATGGGACCGCTGACTGCGATTGCGAGCAGTCGATGACTAAAGTAAAAAAATCGTGTTTCCCCGCCTCTGCAATGAATCCTTTCCAGGCTCTGGTGTTGGCGCTGCTGGGGAGCAGGGGTGCAGCGATTAGCGCATGCCGCACACACGGACCCAGTGGCCTGAGTTTGATTTCTGCTCACAGTTAATATCAGTGGCGAATATCTGAATTGGTGCTGGGCCTCCTCGAGGTTGATTCGGCCTCAAATGAGTATCTGATGCAATGTGTAACCATCAGCACTCGGGAGGCAAAGGCAGCCGGGGGCGTGGTGCTGGCCACCAACACCCCCTCGTGTGCCGTGCCGGCCTTCATTGGTGCGACTCGCTAAGAGCACTTGCACCGACAGCCTGTGAAAGGATATGTGATCGCTGTCTTTACTGCTGGGGAGATGGCAAGCCTCCGAGTCCAAAGTCTAACACGTGTATAACATTTATTGTTACTATTTTTATTCTACCAGGTAAGGCCCACGGAGCTATACAGCTGACCTGGCCACAAATGATAGCTCAATGATGTGGCTTATCATGTTGAAATTTACAGCAGCCAAATACTCTAATCGCTTGTTTCTAAACGTGGAGGAAAAAAACCGGGGGACCCAGAGAAAAATCCACGTGACCAGGGGGAGAACATGCAAACTCCAAATATATGTCATGGGTTGGGATCGAACCCACATCCTCCTGTATACCAGGCGTAGTAGCAAACATCTCGTTACTGTGGCGCCCTAAAAAAAAGTGACATGGCCCAGCCCTGCGTGGTGCAGTGTGCTTGGCATGCCACCATGAAGTGCCCCAATGGGCACCACTACTAACAGGTCATGGCCCAGAGCAGAAATCGGTACCAACCCAAGGTAGCAAAACTTCAGTCATAATGATTCATTTACATGGCCGATACGAGTAAGTAGCTCGATACAACCCATTCGTTTCAAATGGACGTGACTTCATTCACCGCTGTTGGGCACAAAGGAACGGGGACCGTTTAAGTGACGCCACCTCGAGAGGGACCGACGGGTGACTACATCTGCCCTGTGGGCCCGTTGCAGACGATCTGCGCAACTATTCACCACGGACCCTCGCAAGCACGCTCACTAGGCGGTCAGGAATCCATCCAACTCCAATCGCCACGGACCCTCGCTAGCACGTTCACAGGCGGTGAGGAATCCATCCAACTCCAATCGCCACGGACCCTCGCTAGCACGTTCACAGGCGGTGAGGAATCCATCCAACTCCAATCGCCACGGACCCTCCCTCACCCACCCAGTACCTAACGGTGAATTCGTTACACAACGCTGGCAGAAGCAGCAGCAGCAGGCGTGCCGTGCTAAAAACCTCGCACTCTGTTTAACACGTTACGTAGACTTTCGCGACCAATATCATCCATGAGGTTTTTTCGGTTAGATCGTTAAACCCGCCACCACCTGGCACAGCCAATTAGTAAGGTTTGTTGCGTAAACAGAACGTGCCAATTCGTTACTGGTACAGGACACCGGCGTGTTGTTGGAGAGAAAATCCACTCGCTCTAACCACTTGTGGTGAAAAGACACTGTACAAAACAAACGGTCGGGCCAATCAGCTTCTAAAAATGAGAAGCTTTATTTTGAGCACCCTGTGACCCCTATTTAGCCCTGTTCCAGTGTTCCTAGCGCAGCGCCAACGGTCTCCCATAACGGCCTGTGGCATCTCATTTGTCACGGCGCATGACCATTTGTTGAAAAAGGCAGCTTTTATTTTTTTGTTCGGCTCATTTCGGGCGTCGTGGGCTACATGATCCAGTGAGATTCTTTGACTCGACGAGGCCGAAGGAATCGGGAAACGCTTTCCAAGCAACGTGCATTCGTCCTCGGCGAAAGTATTTAAGTACCACGAGGGTTTTTTGTTTGTTTGTTGAAGAACGCACACCGCCCACCACCAGCCGGATTATGTATTTCCTTTTTAGAAAACAGGAGTCGTCAATCTTCTTCTTTAGTACGGCTGATGCCCGACGCAGAGCCACAACTACAATTTCACATTCGGGTGGGCAAAGCCAGATAACCACGTCAGGAGTAGTAGCAGAGAGTATCACCGTGATGTCTCCTTCGTATGTGTGGATGGGGAATTGCGTCGATATACGGTCCTCTTCAGGATGACCACCAGTCGCACACCACTGGGAGAGTTTTAAATTTGACATTTGTGCATCGGGTGTCCGCATCTGCTGCTGCCGCCATGGTTTGTGCAGCGGATGCGTTTTAAGGTGGACCATGGGGGCAACTTCGTGGACGGTCAAACCCAGGAGTCGTCAATGATGAACGAGTGTAAAGATCCTCAGCACAGGGCCCTATTTGTCAATGCACTGCAGGATGAAGGCCTCCACACCCATGATCAATCCATTGCTGGATGAGGAACTCGCTCCCCTTTCCCGCCCCCCCACCGCACCACCAAACAAGCCGTCGCCCACCTTCTCTCGCACTCCTGCGACGACGTGACGACTCGAGCACCTTGGCGACTGTCGCACGAGCTAATTTCATCACTCCGTCGCCGCGGAGGAAGGACGTGAAAACCCCGTACGGGGCTGGGGGGCGACCTGGCGGGTCGGGTACGCAAAAAACACACCGTGTGTAGCAAACGCACCAGGAGGAGGCCATGTGCATAATGCGTGGCGGGAACTACCGGGCGCACTTCGAACCTCCCAGCCACTTGGAACATCGTGGGTGGGCGACATCGTGGCACGGCGGCTAAAATCTGCGCTCGCTGGCACCAAGGGAGGGATTCGTGAAGTCCCGTTGGTACGGCACACAACACTAAGAGGGGCGACCCACCCACCCCCCCCACTGTATCAAAGCCACTTTGCACGCCCAATTAGCTCCGCGACTTTTGCATTCCGTCATGCCCTCTCGAAATACACCGCGCGCCCTGACAGTGTCACCAAAGCCGGCATGCCATGTGGCGGATGTCATTTTATAAAACGAGCATGTTTGGGAAGTAACTAAGGAAGTAAGCAAGTAGGTAAATGGACGTACTTCACCATGCTGGTCAGTGCGGGTCGGGCGAACAGATCTTTGCAAATGCGCAGGCCATATAGGGGATCAGCCGAAAATATAATAGTACGCATACAATAAGAGGTTGTTGGGTTAGATCGCGTAAATATAAATGGGTCGTTAACTAAATTTCAAGTTTAATTTATTAGGTTTCGCCCTGTGAGCCATGCGGCTCTTAAGTCGGGTGCAACCTCAACAAACAAAATATGAACACAGAACATCCCAAAGAGACGACACGCAACAGGAAACATCCTGGAATAAACCAGCAATTAAAAAAAAGTATTAAAACGCTATGTGCAAAAATCACCACCAGCACCCGACAACAAGCAATTAGTAAGGTGTGTCACGTAAACAGAACGTGGCCAAATTCGTTACGAGTACAGCACACCGGTGTGTTGGAGAGTAAACCCACAACATTGCCAATTCGAGTACATGTTGTGGGTTAACTCTCCAACACACCCAGTGTGCTGTACTAGTGCAGAAGACTTGGGGACGACTCACTGGGAGACGGAGGTGAGTTAAGGGCTTTCGCCGTAAGTTTATTAAGGGGTCAATGATACAAGGGGGTGAACCACTTCCCAGGGTAAATTTTGATTTAAAGCTTTCGTGACTGCAGGGATTCATATTCTTGGTTCTTTCGGTAAAGTCACGTAGACGGGAAATAATAAAATAATATAAATATAAAACAATAAAAATTCTCACGCCGTTTCGACTGCAACGCAAGCAATCATCATCAGGTGTGAAATCCACAGCAAGAAAATGTGAAAAGAAAAAAAAAATTGCTGTGGATTTCACATCTGATGATGATTGTGCTTGTGTTGCAGTCGAAACGTCGTGATAATTTGTATTGCTTTATATTGATATTATTTCATTATTTCCCTTCTACGTGACTTTACCGAAAGAACCAAGAATACACTTCCCAGGGGTTAGGGGTCCCGGGCCTGCTCCCACTGGGTCCTGCCACAGCCGGCTGCCCTGTGCGGTCTCCTCTGCGCCGGCCGTGGGATCAGCCAACACGGCCGAGCGAAGAGCACAGCCACGTCCAGCCCTGGCGCTGTGCTAACCCCTATCCCTACCCTCTTGCCCCTGACTCCCCGCCGTTCCACCCTCTCTCGACCCTTGACTCCAGCTACGACCCCGCTTACGTCACGGGGTCCCCCCCCCTTTATACTCGAGGAGCCGTGACGTCATGTGCGCCGTCCAGAGTGGGGAGCGGTGGTGTAGTGGTTAGCGCGCTGCACTACGAACCTGGCGACCCGGGTTCGATTCCCGCTGACGGCAAACACCAGTGACGATTATCTGAACCGGTCCTGGGCCTCCACTAGGTCGACTCAGCCTCAAATGAGTACCTGGTGCGGTGTGTACACATCGCCGCTAGGGAGACAAAGGCGGTCGGGCGTGGTGCTGGCCACCCACCCCCTCGTGTACCGTTCCAGCCTTCATAAGTGCTCGCTAACAGCACTTGCCCCTACAGTCTGTTAAGGCTATACGGGGGATCTTTGTCTTTGCCGTCCAGAGGGCATGACCCCACGTCCCGTGACGCCATCGCACCGGACAGCGCACATGACGCCACTACCCTCTTCTACTCCTCTACACGCGCAACAAATTGTCATGTTTTGCTTTTGTAACACACCTTACTAATTTGGCTGTGTCGGGTGCTGGCGAGTTGATCGACACATTTATATATTTACACGATCCAACCCAAAAACCTCTATCTTGGATAATATTGGTCGCGAAAGCCCTACGACTACGTGTTAAACCCAAAAACATGCGTGTTTACGAATATTTTTTCGTGGTTTTAAAATACGGGACCTTCTGCTGTGAACTGGACATTCAGGCAATGAAACCAAAAATAAAACCGACACCCATTGGTCGGCGTCTTTTTTACATACGATAATCAGAATATTTATTTATACTGGGAAAAATCCGATGAGCTATGAAGCTCTTTATCCGTAAATTTACACGTGGCACCTGCCGCCAGCGAGTGTGCACGATAAACATGATTTTTGACACTCATAATTTCTTAAGCTGGAAAACCAGCCACTTGAGAAACCCGATAGGGGACGGTGCGCATTGTTTCCAAACACGCTCTGCAAGAGAAATTGGGTCTAAATTGCGGCAGAAAGTAAACAAATAAAAAATAGGTTTTGTGAATTGGTAAAAAACAAAGGTTATTTTTTTCGCTCGTCAATGCGAGTGTCCACAGCTGGCAACTATGACGTCCAAAAGTAAAATAGTTTACAGACCTTATTCAATCTACTTTCTCCCCGCTTCTCCTCCGTCACATGGCGGTGGTGGTTATTACAGGGTGGATGCGTGTTGTTTCAAATGTGCATCAAACGGTGCTGGTGAAGCAAGGCCGTAGCCATGGAGTCAACATTGGGGGGGGGACCAAATCTTCCAGGGGGTCTGGGGGTCCCCCCCCCCCCAGAAATAAAAATCTAAATTTGAAAACTAATTTTCCTGCCATTTCCTGCCTAAAATATTTTAAAAATTCACTAACACATAAGATGGACTTTTTATGTATTTTTTACAATAACGTCTTACATTACTGTTTTTTTTTACCTTTTCTTGTTTCATTGTATGTAATGGCAGAGATTAGGGATGAATAAAGTACAACCATAACCACAATAATATAAACAGAAATCTATTTTTAGCAATATATTGGGTGGGGGGGGCATTTTGAGCATATTTGAATATTTGGGGGGGATGTGTCCCCCCCAATATAGACTGTGTTATAATTACGGCCTTGTGGTTAAGTACGACCATTCAACAAAAAACAAACTGTGTTCGACAGCAAAAATTAGGCTCTTAATTCTTCGGAAAAGTCAACAGCTGCCGTCCGGAGCCTTTTATATGTCCCGCTCGCAGTTTATGAAAGAACAAACACCCAGCGAGCATGTATACACACAATAACATGGTGGGCCCCCCACCCCCCACGACACCCATTGACAAATGACAGATGGCGAGCGAGGTGGGGGGGGGTGGCAGCTGCATCCGATTGCGTTTCCGCTCATTCACCGCAATCGATACGCCGGGCGCGCGAGCGTGAGCGCAGGAGCCCATTCATAAATAACGAGCATCCGGAAACGTGACCTCCTTCCAAAAAAGAAGCATGCACTCTGGATACATCGGATACAGCGTGCGTGGTGGGCATTGCACGTTGTGTGCGCGTGTCCGTGCGCAGTCGTGTCGTGGGGGTTAAGCGCAACGAGGCCGGCGAACCCGAGTTCGATTCCTGCTCACGGCCACCAACCACCGACGGTTATCTGAACCGGTCCTGGGAACTCCCCTATGTGGACTCGGCCACGAATGAGTACCTGCTGCGATGCGTAAACATCGCCACTCGTGAGACAAAGGCGGCCGGGCGTGGTGCTGTCCACCCACCCCCTTCGTGTGCCGTGCCGGCCTTCATAGGCGCTGCTCGCTAACAGCGCAGATGACTCGCATAAACTGCGTTGCGACGTCAATTTATGTCTGTCGAAGGCGAACGACACGGCAATCTATTCCTCTCGACGAGCTCTACACGATGCGCTAATCAAAGTTGTGTTTTTTCTGCGCATTCGTCCTCGCTGCTGCGCTTGGACGACACGACAACAGAACGATCCGCGCCATGCGGGTCGCGGCGTTTATGTGCACGGTGGGACGGAGTCACAAAAAATACAGAAATTTAATTACGATTTTCACTTCCGTTTATTCGGGACCCCGGGGTCCCGCCATAAGGTGCACTTGCCCCAATGTCGCATATCTGACCGTGGCACACACACACACACATTGCCCCCTGACCAATGAACCACACCCAGCACGGCATTTCTGCTCGGCGGTACGCGACTGCCATTTCCTTTAGGAAGCAACTGAGGCAGTGGGGTTCTTAACCTTCACCGCAGCACAGAGGTCAAAAACGGGTTTTTATTCCTTACCCGTACCCGTACCCGGCCGCACCAGGGTCGCAAATGGGTACCCGTACCCGGCCGGGTACGGGTACCCGTTCCCTACCCGTACCCTACCCGAAATGAGTGACAAACGGTTACTCACCAGTGACTCACAGCCTACCCGTACCCGGCCGCACCAGGGTCGCAAACGGCTACCCGGCTACCCGTACCCGGCCGGGTACGGGTAGCCGGGTATCGGGTAGGGTACGGGTATCGGGTACCCGGTTGCGACCTCTGCCGCAGCAGCCTGCAACCCCCTTTTGGTTCTCAGAAAGGGCATCTCGCACATTCCGTTGGGAGCATTCGCCCCAGGTTAAGAGCCACTGAACAACAACTCGTTGCCATAGCTCTTCCAACACGTGCGGGAAAAAACAAACATTTTTTTTCATGATAGAAAAAAAACGTGACTTCTTTTTTTTTACATCCCATCAGCCGCGCGGCCCCTTCCTTCCCGGGATGCGTATCATCATTGCAGCAGCACTGGGTCACAACATTGAAGCAAAGTCTCGGACCGGTTTCGACTTTCGGCGTCTCATCCGCAGAGCCCGGCTTGCTGGAAAGCGCGGCGTGTACAAGCACGGTGTTGAGAATCAACAACGCGCGTTTATTATGGAGGATTTTGGAGGCTGCTATGAATTTCCACGTGGGCGACAAGCCACTTCGTTGAGCTGTCATTTGCGATGGACACCAGGTCGCTTCTGAACAAGGAGGTATCTATAATAGCCGAGTGGGCCTTTCCTGGAAACACAAACACATTCCTGCGGAGGGAGCTGGTAGGAACGTTGGGTTGCTCAGTCAATGTCCAGGGTCAACGGCGGCGTGGTGTATTCCGCAAATATGGCCGACTGTGAGGGCGGGCACAAGCCGACGTGAATAGGTTAAACGTTGAGTTTTATAAGGGCACCACGGGGTGAGCAGCCCCTCCCCTACCTAGCCCCACCCCTCCCACCCAGCCCCACCCTCCCCACCCAGCCCCTCCCCAGCCCCTTTTCACCCCGCCACCCCCACCCTCCCCTCCCCACCCAGCCCCTCCCCACCGTCCCCTCCCTCCCCACCCTCCCCTCCCCACCCAGCCTCTCCCCACCCAGCCCCTCCCCACCCTCCCCCCCCCCTCCCATTTTTGGATGCACAACGGACGGACACAATAATCCCCCTTGGGCTGGTGTAACCTGGCGGTTCCTACCAGTAAAAGAGTTTAGTGGACATAGTTGATACAGTACTGTATACAAATGCCTCTGCCAGTCTTGTGTGTCCCAGAGTGCATATTTCAAATTTGCCTGTATCATTTTGAGTTTTGCATCTCTCTCTCTCTCTCTCCGTGGTCATGTAGATTTTTTTCCTTTGGGTCCTCTGGGTGTTTCCCCCCCTCCACATGTATCATCGACGTTCGTTCATGGGGTACTCGGCAGCCAATGAATATCCACGCGACCCAGACGCTTTGTTGGAGCCATCATTTGCGGTGGGGGCCAGGTCGCTGGTGAAAAACAAACATCTCAGTGGGCCTTACCTGCTTAAAAAAAAGACAAAGCAGGTTAAGAGTTCCATTCCATGCCGAGTGTATATGACGTGACTCGACGGGATGCATTCGTGCTTAAAAAACACGGAGATTACACCCCCCCCCTCCCTCCGTTAACTCACGGCGCACCTGAAACGATGATGGTACGCGTTGCCGAAGCAAACAATGAGATCACAGTATGAAATAAGTAATATTAAAAAAAAAAAATTTAAACACGCTTTTATGAAATGTACTCGTAATGGAAGAACTCCACGACTCCAGGAAGTGGCCCCGAAGCTTGCCAGACCGTAAGGGACCGTGGCCAATTACAGCCAAAGTCAGTTGAGCGTGGACAATTCGACCCAAGCCGAAACACGACAAAAAAAAGAATGTTTAAAAATAAAGAATATTTTTCATGATAGAATATAGTATTGTCATCAGTATGACATAAGTATACCAAGTTTGCAGTCGATACCACATTGAGAAGTGGGTTAAAATTGAGCTACAAGATTTGAGGATACAACGACAACAGACAGAGTGAGTTAAATGAAAGCGTGTAAAAAGAGTTTTTTTTACCCCTTTCTGGCAAAAAAACTGGAGGTGTTAAGATGTTCAAAGACCAAATAGAAACCTCTTGCGGGGGGGGGGGGGGGGACGGGCAAACGACGTGCAAGAGGAGCGAGGCGTGGGAAGGTAAACATCTCCGTCGCGCGCCCAGCTATACTGCCGTTTTACACCTGCCTTTGGTGCCTCCCCACCGCCCGCCCCGACCACCGCCCTTGTAGTACAGGGGGAGTGTTCGCACCGATAACAACTTGGTAAAAACCTGGTGAAGAAGTATTTCTATTTTGTCTAAGCAAGCCCGACTCCCGTCGGTCACTGAGAGCCAGGAAGGTCACAGCACCCCGCGCAGAGTTGGCGTGCCCAAGCAAATGACGCTGGTCCACCAACAAAAGTCTCGGAGGCCAATGGGCAGTGAAAAGGAATCATCGTCGTCGTCATTAATTAATGAGACCGTGCCTCCCATGCTGTACATCGTGAGAGGGGACAGGATGGTCCTCGATTAATTCACGTGTCATACAGGGCTGTTTATAGCCGGGCAGTGGTGGTGGTGGTGGTGGCTACGTCACACGTGGCTGCCTGGAATCCAGCGCTGTGGAGGCAGCAGCAAGGGTTGGTGGATCACACAGATGTTGCGGAACTCCCTTCCCGTGGGCGTTAAGGACGTGCCATGCCCTTCATCTGCCAGAAAGTAGTGCAACAAAGTTGCGGACCCATGCCATCTGTCCGTTCTGTATGGGATAAAGCGTTGTCCCCTCCCACGTCTGGGTTTTCTACGGGTGCTCCGGTTTTCTCCCATATGTAAAATACTCATTAATGTGGTGGATAACACCTTCAAATATATAGAGAGGATTGCAGAGCTTGGGCGATTGCTGTTAGCGCTAGCTGCTCAATACTGCTGCTACTGCTGACTTCCAGCTCTGTCTGTGGTTCCCCTGCGAATGTGAGATGCAAATTGGCACGGGCGATGTTGCCGTGATATGAAACTGAACACTATTGTGATAACGGACACACCCCACTGATAAAATGACGGAGAAAAACAATTTCATTCAAAAAGCCCCGACGCGTTGCCCAAGCAATTCAAGTTACATTCCCACCAAATAACGATTGCTCGCCGCTGCAGAATAATGGATCGTCGTCCACGTCCTTGACAAATTATGCGGCAGCAGGAAGTCATTAGCAGCGAGTCATTAGAAGGAATCAACCTGGGGTACCACGGTGGCTAGGAGATGTTAACTCCCTCGCCTGGTATGCAGGAGCTCGTGGGTTCGATCCCGACCCGGGTGACTGGATATTTGGAGTTTGCGTGTCTCTGTCCACGTGGTCGTGTGGAGAAGTGGCTTCTCATCACGTGGAAATATATTGCAGTCAAATACCTCTAAACGTGCGACGTCGATTCTAAAATGTGGAGGGGAAAAAAAACGGAGGACCCAGAAAAAAATCCACATGACCATGGGGAGAGAGAGAGAGACACGCAAACTCCAAATATACAGCAGGCGTCAGGGTCGGGATCGGACCCACAACCTCCTGTATACCTAGCGAGGTCGTTAACATCTCCTCGCCACCGTGATAAGAGAGACACCGCAAACTCCAAATATACAGCAGCAGGTGTCAGGGTCGGGATCGTTCTCGTGAATACCAGGCGAGGTAGTTGACATCTCACCACCATGGAGCTTCAGGAGAGAGAGAGAGCGCATTTCATTAAGTTTAGCTATTCCTCCTACGTAGTTTTGCTATCTTCCGTCCTGCACCTCCAATTAGCACAGTTGGCTACGTGCGGTGCGAAAGAAGTTCAACGTACGTAGGTATGGAAAAGGAGCGCAGACACGCAGAGCGGTGCCTGATTAAATAGTTGCACAACGCAAAAGGGTGACCCATCAACCAACAATCCCTCGCAAAGAGCCATCACGAGTTCTGACGGAGCAATTGTCTGCATACTGCCAGTGGCTGGCAAGGTAAATACGCGAAGAGCGCATGAGGCAATGCTCTCGATCTGGACCCAAGACAACAAGAGAGCGGCCCTAACTCCTGTTTGGCAGCGCAAAAAAGGAATTTCCCTTTGAAAGAAAGAAACAAACGAGCGAGCGAGTGCGTGCGCCCACGCACACAATAGATTTGTGTTTTTTTCCCACGCTATTGCTGCTGCCTTCGGTTGCACCCGATTTTATCATCGCAAAATCAACTCGTGGCCGTGACACACGGTGATAAAAATTACCCGCGTACCATCAGCCCGAAAACTATAACCAGGATGGCGGGGGGGCGGTGGAGCAGTGGTGAGCACGCTGGCGTTGAAAATGCGTGCTCGCGTTTTTTGCAATTTTACACGTTTGCAATGCACTCCAAACCCGGAGACCAGAATTCGATGCCTGCTCACGACCAATAACAGTGGCGAATATTTGAACCGGCTGTGGGCCTCCCCTAGGTCGACTCGGCCTCAAACAAGTAACTGGTGTAAAGTGCATAAACAATCGCCACTGGGGAGACAAAGGGTGTGGTGCTGGCAACCCACTTCCTCATGTGCCGTGCCGGCCTTCATTAGGCGCTCGCAAACACCACTCGCCTCAACCGTCTGTTAAAGCTGCACGGGTGACCTTTGTCTTCGTCAATTGCAAACACTGTGGGAACCGCACACACATTCGCAGCCATTTTTGTGAATCAACTGGATGAGGCCCTCCCTACCCGAGTAGACACCATCCCTGGCGTGCCTGCGACGCCAAGATGCACGAGAGTGCCAGCTGCATGCGAGCCCTATTTCCCCGCTCCATCTCCTGCCGAACGTATTCCACGGGGCTTTGCCACGGCCGAGAATTTCGGTCGAAGAGAGACCCACCCCCCCCTTGCGCATCGATTTCCTGCTCGCGACGAACAACATTACCTTGTTTACGCCGCCCTGAAATTCCACGATCCTGTGGCGGGTTCGGCGGAGAGCCACATCACGTGACGTCTTGCCACAGCAGCGAGTACGGCGCTCGCTTTTATTGCCCCCTGTAGGGGCGTACGTGTGCACGAGAGAGTTCAGGAATGCGAGAGGATGCACGCCAAGTACCCCGTGTACTTGCGCCAGGATTGGTCACACGGAGACCTCAGCATGGCTACAGGGCACCATGCCACCCTCCCCCCCCACCCCAAACCCAAACCATCTCCCTTCCCACGCTCGGTGAGCTTCGGCGCAGACGTAAGGCGGCATCAAAGGATGCCGTGGCAACTCGTGCCAGCGACACAACAGGGCGGAGGCGTTTACTCCCCCAGGCGTGGTACCAACAACAACAAAAACAACCGCCCCCGTTCGCCACAAAGTGGCGGTGACGTCACCACAGGGCCTGTGCCAGCCTAGGTGCACCCCTTGGAGGCATTCGTGTAAAGTGTCCAAGGCTCACTGCTGACAGGAGGGCACGGGACAGAGCCTGGGTGCCATGGGGTTGATCGACGCCGAGATGACTGGAAGATGAGCCAGCAGTGATCTGCCACCCCATGTCACCACCCACACTGCAGTCTTCTGAAGGCGCATGCCCTTGAAGGAATGCCCGGGCATAGTGGTAGCGTACAGTCTGTGTGCAGCAAAAGGACAAAAGTGCCCCATATAGCCTTCGCCATACTGTCGGGCAAGTGCTGTTAGTGAGCATCAATAAAATAAAAAGTATTGAATCTTGAAACGCATTTGGACACCCCTGCATCTCAACAACTCAAGCACTGCTTACACCCCACGGAAACAGTGATGTTACACACTACGAAATACGTAACTCATTGCAAGCAGCACAACTCTATATTGGAGCCACGTCGCTAGAGGGTATGGTTGCTGTGTGACGGTCAAAACGATGTTTTAACACTCAGAGCTGGAATTAAGCCAAATGCATTGCAAAATCTACGGGGTTTTTTTTCAACGATGGGGCTTTTTTCTGGTTTGGCGTGCGGTCATTGGTGGACCAGACTCGAACCATGAGAAGAGACCTGGCCATAAATGATAGCTCAACGAAGTGGCTTACCACGTGCAAATTTATAGCAGCCAATTATTTAAAAAAAATGCATGTCTCTAATTGTGGAGGAAAAAACTGGAGGACCCGGAGAAAAATCCACGCGGCCACAGAGAGAACTTGCAAACTCCAAATATACAGCAGGTGTCGGGATCGAACCCACGACCTCCTGTATACCAGCCAAGGTAGTTAACATCTCGCCACCATGGCACCCACTCCCAGGTGCTGTCATTTCACCTCCTACTTCTCATTGTAAATTCAGTGGTGATACTCTCCCGCTTGGCATAAGGACCCTGCCACAGCAGAGGTAGTCAATGGAATTACAATGACAACAGAATAATGACGACTTCAAGAGCGGTGACATGGCAAGCCATGACAAGGGTGCCCAGTGGTCCCTAATACGTCACTGAACGTGTGCACTGTACCCTGCGTAGCCAAACAGACGCTGCAGTCATGTGACAAAGTTCCCACACCGCATTATCGCCCGGAGCTGACAATCAACTGAAGGTTTGGCAGATATCCCCCAACCCAGAGGCAAGACAGACCTTATGAATTCAGTATGCGCTGTGTAGCAGAGCCTGACCAATGCTGGATACACAATCCAGATGGCATGCATTTGTCTGTCGACACAGTATGCTGTGTACATGCATACACAAATCTACCCAGAATGCAGTGTACATGCATTCATCTACCCAGCATACACTGTGTACGTGCATACACTAATCGACCTGGTACGGTGCAGTGTGTACATCACACTTTGCATGACCGTACAACAGAATGTCAGCGACGCGCGCAAGAATCAGCGCGTCGCTGGTTGCGTACACCCGCTGGCGTAACACAACGACGCCAAACCCCTCCGCTGGACTTCGTTCAAAAGGGCCGTGCGCACTGCAGGAGCTTGCGGCCGTAGCCCACGAGCAGATGTCCACGTGCGTCACACGGAGGAGCTAAAGGGAGGGAGGAGGAGGGAGGGGGTCCTTGTTTTACTATAAACTGCAAACCGACCCATGGGATAAACACAAGGGGACAAAAAAAAACCTGCAGAGCCCACGCGGCTTTAGTTCCGTGCCCAGACGCGTCGGAGTTTCTTGTTACAGCACACAGCGAGGAGCTCACGCGCAGCTGGACGGAGGCAACAGCATCGTCAAACGGCACGACTTCAAGGCAAAACAAACACGCTCGCCACCGATGGAGGAGGAGCAAAGGGTAAAGGGTTCCTTTTTTTTTGGGGGGGGGGGGAATACAGACCAAGACAACGGTGATACGGTGGCGTCGTAATGACCAGTGACGTCGGGCGCGGAGTAGAAAGTGACATTCAGAAAAGTGCAGATGATGGCGCTGATGATGGCGCTGATGATGGCGCTAATGATGGCGTTGATGATGATGCTGGCGATGATGATGATGGCGTCGGCAGGCGGGGGGGCAGGGGGGGCAACCCGATGGGGTTGACTCAAGACCCGGGTGGCTCGATTTGGTTCAAAAAAGTTAATTCCCCAGCAAGTAGGAATTGACGGTGTCACCCAGAGTTCTACAAAGTAAATTCCCAAGTGAAGATGTCAGATGTCGACCAGTGTGGAAAACGACAGTCCAGTGCCCGGAGTGAAGCTATCCGGTAACAGGGGTCTCAAGAGCGGTGGGTTTCGGCTTGTGCCGTGCCGCGCGTTGTTCTGCACGGTGTCAGCACGTTTCGCTTGGTCAACGAAGCTCCAAGCACGCGAAGCTAAACGGTCAGATATAGTTCCGTTAGCCGAAGAAGCACCCGGGGGTGGGGGGGGGCGCATGAATTGTGACGAGCCGGGCAGGTGGCTGCTGCAACACTGCGGTGTATTCGCACCTCGGCGAGATTCTCATAATTCGAAAATGAGATTTTTTTTTCTCATTGGGACTCACCAACAGAGTCAAGCCTGCTGACTCCGGGATCCAATACACTTATCATACAGGTAGGAACAACCGTTCCACACTGCCCACCAGGGATTATTTGTCTGTCGTGCATAGCCCCTCCCAAACATGTACGCTCCCGGATTGGTTGAAGTGCGTCACGTGACCGCGAGCTCTGTCGTGCACGAATGTGCTGTCCAACCAAGTTCCTACCTGCCCACTCCGAAGGAACGTGCAAATGAAAAAATATGTGTTTAGTTTGTTGTCCTTCACCCGCACCTCCAATTAGCACGGTTGGCTACGTACGGTGCGAAAGAAGTTCAAGACACACGTACAGCGCCATCACAAGTCCAGTGGGGGGAGGGGAAGTGATGCTCTATATATACAAATTATGTGTATGTCATCCTACGCCGTCAATCATCACCGCTCCAGTCGACAGCAGCGTTCACAGAACTCTGTTTGGGCCACCCTTGGCCGTGCCCTCTACCGCAGAGCACACGGAGAGACGCTGCAGGCGCGTCGTTGTGAATGAAAGCTGGCTTGCCTTGCCGACTGGGAATTAAAAAACAAACGTGACTTTTTTCTTAATTACGCGATGCCAGATCGAAGCACCCGTTGATAAAAAAAATAAACCGCGACTCCCCAAGCAGTGACTCATGCAGCCAGCTACGGCTGCAGGGTTTGGTAGTACAGGTTGTTTGTGTCGTTTATTGTGAAAATTCGGTCACAGTTCCTATGATCACTGTTTCATTGCTTTTATGGCTTTATTTTGATGATTTTCGAAACGTTTTTTGGTTTGGCCATGTTTGTTTGTTGTAATACAGAGTTAGACTGATGGCCTTAATCTAAGTTGTCTTGTGGTTGTTTGACTTGCATCCCACTGGGATTTTTGCACACAGTGTTGGTGTACGGTGCTTTTTCTGCAATATTTTGCTGTCTTTTCTTGGATTTTCTGTTTGCACAGTCACTTTAAGATGTTTTCTTGTTCATGTTTTTGTTTTCCGTTTGTTGCGGTTGTATCCGATTTAAGAGCCGAATGGCTCACAGGGCTATACCTAATAAATGAACTCGAACTTGAAAGTCGAATGCCAACAAGCTCCCAGCGGCAATATGCCCAACGAAACTTGCTCCAACCCGAGGAGCACCTCTCGCAAAACCTCCGATTAGCACGGGTGGCCACGCGCGGCGTGAAAGAACTTCCATGTACGCACGTAACAGGAGAGCTGTACAGCGCGCCAAACCGCGGGAACCAAAAAAACATTCTATGCTGCAAGTAGAACCTTCTAAGATTGTGTAAGAGCGGCCTGTGGAAATGACCCCTCGATTTCCTGTAATCCTCCATAGCACAGCTACACAATGCGGCACGGGGGGGGGGGGTGGGGCTGGTGGGGGCGCACTGCTGACTTCACACAAAGTTCTGGACAATTCTATTCCTCGTGAATTCCAAGCCGAGGGCGCGAAGTGGAAAATAGATGGCGAAATGTGAATTCGCGCGCACGAGCAGTGAGTTTTTTGCAAACCATTAGTGTCAAAATCGTCGCCTTAATGTTGAGTCTCATAATTGTTTCCTCTCCCCCTCCCCCTCCCCACGGAACCTCCGATCAAGCACAGTTGGCTAGGTACGGTGTGAAAGAAGTTCAACACACACACACAGTTACCCAATCTCCCCCCCAACCCCCCATTCACACAGAGTCGTCGTCGTCATCGTTGCATCACAGCGGTTCCTTGTGGCTCAACCCCTTCAACGGTACTCTGTGTCCACCACATCAGTGACGTGAGCTTTGTGGCCCCGAGCTCGCTCACGCTGACGCAACGTGGGCGAAGGGAAACCCGCAAGAACCCCCACACAAAACCCACACAGAGTTCTGGACAATTCTATTCGTCGTAAATTGCAAGGCGAGGGCATTGAATCATTAATCGATTTCTAATCGAAATCGCAATTTGAAACAATGCGATTGGCAAATGGCAAAGGCTGCGATTTTTTGCGATTTGAAAAGTCTGATTACTTACTTATTGGAATTTTTTTTTGTTATCATTCTAACTTTATTTATTTTACTTAACAATTGTTCTATGTTTGATTGTTCTATTTGACAACAATTTTTTTTAGAAATACATGTGGGAAGCAATCCATATATTTTAAGTTCTCATCCTTGCATTAGAATATATAGAGCAGTTCATATGTTGATGGTATCACGTGGCAATGCTTCATCACGTGTTTTTAATCTATTACACAGTGAATATTGAACTGAAGCTTGACACTAAAAAAATGGAATCGCAAATCAAATCGCAATTATCTGTCACAACAATCGCAGTTAGATATTTCCCCCCAAATCGTTGAGCCCCTACTACCCACGACAAACCCACGTGTGCTAGAGACGCACGGTTTTACAGCGCTGCACTTCCAATCCAGAACCCGTCGACGGTTCGATCCCCCGTCACAGCAATAGGTGCAACTTTCCCAAATCCTAACTGCTGAACTAAACTTTTTATTTCACCAGGTTCAAGGCCCACCGAGCTGCGTAGCTCTTTTTGAGATGCGACCTCGCTATGACACACGATGATAGCTCAACGAAGTGGCTTATCAACACGTAGCAGCCGACTACTCTTAAATGCGTGGATGTTGATTCGAAATGCGGAGAGGGAAAACCGGACAAAAATCCACGCGACCACGGGGAGAGAGGGAGAGAGAGAGACACGCAAACTCCAAATATACAGCAGCAGGCATCGTCAGGGTCGGGAT
>CM025643.2:3696429-3707122 GCA_014621495.2 Entosphenus tridentatus | reverse complement strand
GTGTGTGCTCAGTGTGTGTGTGTGTGCTGCATGTGTGTGTGTGTGTGTGTGCTGCATGTGTGTGCTCAGTGTATGCGCTGCGTGTGGGTGCTCAGTGTGTGTGCTCAGTGTGTGTGTGCTGCATGTGTGTGTGTGCTGCATGTGTGTGCCCAGTGTGTGTGTGTGCTGCGTGTTTGTGTGCTGCATGTGTGTGTGTGCTCAGTGTGTGTGCTCAGTGTGTGTGCTGCGTGTGTGTGTGTGTGTGCTGCGTGTGTGTGTGTGCTGCATGTGTGTGCCCAGTGTGTGTGTGCCCAGTGTGTGTGTGTGTGTGCTGCGTGTGGGTGCCCAGTGTGTGTGCTGCGTGTGTGTGTGTGTGCTTCGTGTGTGTGTGTGTGCTGCATGTGTGTGCCCAGTGTGTGTGCTCAGCGTGGGGCCAGGGGGGAGTTGCGGCGCTGGCAGAGTTGCTCCAGGGCCGTGGCACCAACAACTTGTCGCACGGGAGATTCGGACTGCCCTTGAAAGCTGTGCGGGTGCAGCAATAGGCGACTAGGAGCCCCGTAAGCTCCCTGCAAAGAGATGGCGGCAGTGACGGACTGGGACAACGAAATGGGCCGAAGCAAATTTTGTTAAACGCACAGCGGGCCCACATTGCCGTGCGATCTCATTTTGGACTATTTTGGGGGACTGGGTCTGATACAAAAAAATTAACCCGTAAAAACAAAGTTTTTCACTATAAATCCTTTATATGCGTGGCGGCTAGAGTCCTCTCGTCCTCTGGTTTGAGATGGCTGCCACCTATGGGTCAGATGATTGCATGGCAGCATTAAGCAATTGGTAATTACATATAATATTTTTGTCCTACAAAGTGTAACATTTTGGAAAAAAATTTTCACGAACATTAATTGTCACGAACAACGAGTCTGTGTGGAAAATGTCAGCTCGATTGGATCACGGGAAGTGGGTTAAACAACGACCGAAAGATTTGCACGGTCGTAAGCAAGCAAGCAAGTAAACTTAATATAAAGGATTTAAAAATTGGGCCGGTGAGGAAGGATCTTTGGGGCTGCCGAATACGGTGGGCGCTTAATGCCAACACAGAGGGTAAATAAGCAATGAGGCGTACACATTCGAGAGAATTAAATAATTAAATAAAAATTTACTTGCATTTTTTCCCACACAGACCGGCCCACCGGCCCTGGTTCGCGGTGGCTGTTAGCGGCAATGCACCTGGCTGCCTCGAAGGCGGTGTTCTTCATTGCAAGATCCGCAAGCCACTGGGGGCCCCTGGTGGCCTTTAGTGCGACCCCCCGACTACACAGCATGTGAAGACACCCATTGCAGGCGGTGTGGCCGTCCTCACACTGGCGATGTCCTATCGGCAAAAGTAACCCTCGCTGTGAGCTATCACTGTGATCACAGCAGCAAGGGTTGGTGGATCACGCACTCAAATGTTGTGAAACTCCGTTCCACACGGGCGTCGATTATCAGAATTGTTTTGAATAGATGGTGCTTCTGTGAAGTTCCACCCAGCCCACAGAAGCCACAGGGAAGTGAGTAGTTGTCAGGTGAGCTGGCAGCAATGATCCCCATCGTATTTCGGATATATATGGCTGCATTAATACAATAACAATTCAAGAATTAAGTGACGAAGAATATACTGTCTGTACAAATTTTAAATGAAAATTCACTGAACGTTCTGAACATTGTGTGGTACCCGAATGTTAATCAAATGTTTCAGGGTACCTATATACAAATATATTGAAGAAATAACGACAAATATTAAAACACTAACCCAAGAATGATAGCGATCCAAGCCTATGAATATATTTATTTAACCGAACACCACGACAATTAAGAGTGTGTGATCTCTCGCTCAAATATGTTAACGTTGACATTCGTGAAGCATATCTGCAGTCACTGCACATTCGCCAGCCAATAGGGTAGCAGGCTCAGAACCGTGGCGTTTGCAGTTATTTTAACCAGACACATGACGACCTTTGGAAGTGTTTTCCCTGGCTGTAGGTTGCCAGGCTGTATCTGTGTCCTATTTTTTTTTGTTTAATCTGTGTCTTGTGTGTTTGCCGAGCGAACTCAGATGCCGGGCAAACACACACGTGCATAAAAAATGCTTATGCGTGCATCCAGGGTCAGGGCTAAAGGGCATAGCAGCTTTTACACTCGCTCACGATGTTGCTTATACTAAACTAAAGTTTACCAGGTAAGGCCCCACTGAGCGATATATCCCTTTTCATAAGCGATCTGGCCACAAATGATAGCTCAACGAAGTGGCTTATCTCGTGGACATTCATAGCAGCCAAATACTCTTCAACGCGTGACGTCGATTTTCAATGTGGAGGGGAAAAAACGGAGGCTCCGGAGAAAAATCCAAGCGACCACGGGGAGTGAGAAAGACGCACAAACTTCAAATATACAGCAGCAGACGTCAGGGTCGGGACTGAACCCACGGCCTCCTGCATACTAGGCGAGGCAGTTAACATCTCGCAAAAATGCCAATTGCTGGACTGGCCAGGTCAAACGCACATTAATGTGAATAAGGGTCATTGCTCAAAACGTCGGATATAATATTTTTATATTAAGGCCACAGTGTTATTAAGACTGTGTTGAGTGTTTTGATCATCATTTGTCAATTTAGTTTCTTTCTCACAAGGCTTGTTATAAAATCAGAACACGATACTATCATCGTCATCACTCAGAATATTCCGTGAAAAATCCCATGGATCACACCCACACCAAAGCTGTTTTTGATGTCAAGATTCTGGAAAAATAATCGCTTCGGTTTTCTGGAACGCTGACAAGAGTCATACCGAGGGCTTTATTGCACGGATTGTTATTTCTTCCTGCACCTCCGATTACCACGGTTGGCAACGTACGGTGCGAAAGAAGTTAAACATGCATACATGGTGATGATGTTGATGATGATGTTGACGATGATGTTGACGTTGATGGTGAGGATGATGTCAATGATGTTGATGATGATGATGGTGATAATGTTGATAATGATGGTGATCCTAGCGATCTAGATTGAAGAATAATATCTTAAGAACTACTTTTTGTGTTCGTTTGTTGTCCTTCCATCGCACGTCCGACGAACACGGTTGGCTACGTACGGTGCAAAGGAAGTTCAGCATACATACATCTAACCACACAAAATATTAAAGAGTGATCAAAACAAAACAATGGAAGCACAGCGAGGGAATATGTGGCTTGCTGTGTAATGTTTTAGTCGCTTTGCAAGCCTCAAGTTAACGTTCCTGCCGTTCGTGACGCTTTTTAGGATGAACGTTGAGATTTATAATGGGCACGGGGTGACCAGTAGGGTGTGAATTGGTCTGTCACAAGGTAGGCAGTGACAATGGGTTGACAGGTATTCCATTTCAATCAGTGTGCTTCACTAATTGTCAGAGGGGGCGGCGGGGGGGGGGGGCAATTACGCCGGTAAAACATCATCAGTGAGAGGGCCACGACACGTTTGAAACCATTGTTGGGTTTCACGGCACGATGATGATGTTGGGGGGTGAGGGGGGGGAGGTGTTTTCACATTTGTGTATTGTCAGCCAGCAGGGACCTGCAAGTGGTCCACGGGGCCTTGGCAATGAAGAACACCGGCCTCGAGCAAGGGCTCACACCAGGTGTGTGTGCGTGCCGCAGCACACTCGCGGAAACGCCACAGGTGTGCTGCTCTCGCGGCAAATATTCAGAATTGAAGAATCCCGCTGTCTGCGAGCTCGGGCGGGCGAATTCTCTCCCCCGGTGCCGTTCGTGCGGCCAGTCCGCGTGTTGAAGTGATGGGTACCGCAGGCGGCCGCGAACGTTGTCACGCAAACCTCGCGTTTATTTGTGAATCGCCGGGTTATCGTCGCCGCTGTTTGAAAAGAGGAGAGGGAGTAGGAGGGGGACATGAAAGGATCGGAATGTTTGGGGGTGGGGTGAGGGTTAGGGGGGCATGGTGGTGGTGGGGGGGGGTTTGGCAAGCGAGAGTACAAATTTCCGTGCGTGCAGCAAATGAGTTGTCAGTCAGTCACTGCCCTCCCTCTGGTGTGTCACCCCGACCGACTCACCACACGCGCAGGAACGCAATGGCCGTGTCCGCGGCGATACCTCTGCTGCTGATGCTGCTGTCTGCATTCAGCTGCATACGCGCGCAAGCCCAAGGTAACCCAACCACATTGTCCGTGTTCAGTTCGGTTGGTGATTCAGGCGCGACGCACGATGTGACCCAGCGGCAGCGCGTTCGCACGGTTCGAACCCCATGGCCGCCCCTCCCCCCGGTTAATATTGCGGTGTGTTAAAAAAAGCCCGTGAAAGTTATTTGGCCATTGTGTGCCGACGTGTAATGATTAGCATACTCGACTTGCGAACGAATAAATAGGCCGCCTGTCCGATTTCATCTCCCGGCGTGCCACTTGACTCAAGCGAGATGTTAACTCCCTCGCCTGGTACGCAGTAGGGTCGGGGGTTCGATCCCGACCCTGACGCCTGTTGCATATTTGGAGTTTACATGGTCCCCCCGTGATCTCGTGGATTTCTTTCTCCGGGTCCTTCCGTTTATACCTCCAGATTTAGAGTCGGCACGCGTTTGGAGAATTTGACTGCTGTAGATGTCCACGTGATGACGATGAGCCACTTCGTTGAGCTATCATTTGTGGCCAGGTCGCTTCTGAAAAATAGCTATTCAGTTACATTTTAATTTATTTGGTATAGCCCTGTGAGTTATTCAGCTCTTGAATCGGGTGCAACGGCAACAAACAAAACACAAAAAACATGAACAAGAAGACATCTTAAAGTGACTATGCGCAAACAGAAAATCCAGGAAAAAACTGCAAAGTCTTCCAGTAAAAAGCACCGTACACCATATCGCTCAATGGGCCTTACGTGGTAAAATTAAAATTGTTTAGCTTTGGATTGTATAGCATTCATATCTTTGATCTTGCTAGATAAGGGAACACGCCAAGGAGTGAACAAAGCACGTCGTGCGTGAGTCGCTCGCCTGTCGATCCGAATTATCCACATTTCTTTTGCCAAAACGAGAGCTCAAAACGTTGTGTGTACCTTGAACTTCTTTCGCACCGCACGTAGCCAACCGTGCGAATCGGAGGTGCGGGGGAAGGACAACCAACTAAACGAATAAAATCAGTTCGAAATAATGTATTTTTTATTTTTTATTGATCAGACCTCGACTATTGTTTGGCATTTGGCTCCTGAACAAATGTTCTGCTGCTGTCACGTGCAACAAAATATGCGAAGGTCGTGCGACGATTATCTCGGGGGTGAGGGAGGGGGGGTCACGGGGGGCACGGGGGGCACGGGACCACAACCGAGAGAAATAGCGAAAGAAAACGGTGGAAACGAAGACGCGACAATGGAGATTAGACGGGGGGGGGGGGGGGTTGCTGGAAACCCAAAGAAGACGTCTTTGGTGGGAAACTAAAGAAAGGTTTCGAGGGACTTGTGGAAGGTTCCAGACGGTGGGGAGTGAGTGCGTTACTGAGTGCGGTTGTTACTGGGGGTGTGCGTCACAGGGAGTTTGTTGTTGAGGAGCGGTGGCGATGTGCGCTACGAACCCGCCCACGGCCAACGCCGATGACGATTATCTGAATAGGTCCTGGGCCTCCCCTAGGTCGACTCAGCCTGGAATGAGCAGCTGGTGCGATGTGTGAAAACATCGCCGCCGGGGAGACAAAGGCGGCCCGGCGTGGTTGCTGGCCAACCCACCCCCCTCGTGCGCCGTGCCGGCCTTCATAGCTGCTACTCGCTAACAGCACTTGCTCCAACAGGCTGTCAAGGCTATACGGGGGGGAGGAGGACCTTTGTCTTTGTTACTGGAACAATCGAGTCCCCTTACTATCAGAAGCGGCTCGTGTGGACAACTCACCCCGTTTCAAAGCGAACTGGGCGAGGTTCACGGCACCGCCGCATTCGCGCTCCTGTGCACGGTGCATCCTCTGCAAACTTAGTTTCGAACTCTCAGCCCCTGGGGTCAGAGCTGATGCTGACGGCCGCGGTTTTCTGATGGGCGCCGTCAAGCGCCAGTGGTTTTGCAATGCCTGATAGTGCTCCTCTGCGTGAGCGAAGGATGTCGGAAGAGGCCTGGCCTGGATTTTGAGTTTGTTTTGTTAGTTTGTTCGTAACCTGTATCCGCATTGTAAGCTGACCGCGGATAATTGATGTGCCGGGTGGTGGTGGCGGCTATGCACGTGGCTGCCTGGAATCCAGCGATGTGGAGGCAGCGAGGGTTGGTGGATCACCGCACAGATGATGGGGAACTCCCCGTTTGCGTGAATGCTGTGTGTTTATGTTGAACTTCGTTCGTGCCGTACGTAGCCGACCGTGATAATCGGAGGTGCGGTGGAAGGACAAAAACTAAACGCAAAAAGCAGTTCTAAAGAAATTCGTTTTCAAGACAGGTGCCGTAGCCTGGCCCTGCTATGAGAAGGTGGTCCAGCAAAAACGTTGACTCCACCTGTTCCATCTGTACGGGATAGAACGTTTCCCCCTCGCTTGCGTGAGCTTTCTCCGGGTAACTCCGGTTTCCTCCCAATATGATTGGCCCTATAACACATTAATATGCAAAGGACCTGCAGAGCTTGGGCAACTGTTGGTTGCAAGCTCATCACGTGGCTGCCTTCCCTCTCGCCCGTGGGCGCCACGGTGGTGAGATGTTAACTACCTCTTCTGGTATACAGGAGATCGTGGGTTAGATCCCAACAATCGACGCCTGTATATTTGGAGCTTGCGTGTGTCTATCTTTCCCCGTGGCCGCGTAGATTTTTCTCCGGGTCCTCCAGTTTTTCCCTCCACATTTAGAATCAACATCACGCATTTAAAATATTTGGCTGTTATAAATAAAAAAATGTCTTACCTATAATATGTCCACTTCATTGGTTATTTACCCTCTCAGTTGGCATTAAGTCCCCCATATTCGGCAGCCCCAAAGATCCTTCCTCACCGGCCAAATTCGTTTTTTTGTTTAAGGACCCAGCCCCGAATGGGCCAAATGAGCTCGCGCGACAAAAATAAAATCACACCGCAACATCTGGCTAACTCCGTAGGCCCAAATTTGGGCCCGCGTGTGGAGTTTTCTTTTCTTTCCTACGAATGCCTCGGCCCAATTTTCTTTTAGTTCGTTTGTTGACCCCCCCCCCCCCCCCTAGTCCGTCACTGTCTCCCCCTACGCTTGTCCTCCATCCGCCGTGACCCGTCGCCAACTTTTGCCCTCGACCGGGAGCAGGGCCGACCTGCGGGGCCCCGCCACAGATCTCGCACGGCCACGTGGTGAAACCCAAGGGGTCGTACGCCGCTCAGGAGGAGGCGCAGTACGAGTGTGACGACGGATACACTCTCCACGGACCGCGGGCCTTCTGCAGCGGCCAGGGGTGGTCGCACACGCCCAGCTGTGACAGTGAGTGGGGGGCGGCGATAGGTGTACCGCACACACTCAACAGCAGCAGCATAGCCACACACGCCCAGGTGTGATGGTGAGTGGTGGGAGGGGGGGAGATAGGTGTACCGCACACACACACATGCACAGAAACCCAGAGCCACACACGCCCAGGTGTGATGGTGGGAGGGGGGAGGGAATATGTGTACCGCACACACACACAGCAGCCTATAGCCACAGACGTCCGGTTGTGAGGGTGAGTGGATTGGTGTACCGCACACACACACATGCACAGAAACCCAGAGCCACACACGCCGAGGTCAGGGCTGCCCAGAGGTCCCTGGAAGCCCCGTGGCTGGAGGCACGGGGCAGTTTGTGAGATTGGGGGGCCCCCTTATTTATTGAGGCCCGTAGTAACCTGAGTGAGGCCTGTGGTAACCTGAGTGAGGCCTGTGGTAACCTGAGTGAGGCCGTGGTAAATTTAGAGAGGCCCGTGATGAATTGAGAGAGGCCCGTGGTAAATTGACTGAGGCCTGTGATAACCTGAGTGAGGCCATGGTAAATTGAGAGAGGCGTGTGGTAACCTGAGTGAGGCCATGGTGAATTGAGTGAGGCCCGTGGTACACTGAGCGGGATGTATAATAATCTGAGCGAAGCCCATGGTAAATTGAGTGAGGTCCACGGTAAACTGAGCGACGCCTCTGGTAAATCGGCCCATTTGGCCAAAAAACCTTCCAGCCTTTCCGAGCGCCGCGGCTCGCCGTTGTTTCGCTGCTGCCCCCCCACCCCACCCCACCCACCCCCCTTCCAGTGCCGTGCAAGGTGACCTCAGGCGATCTGGAGGCCCACTCGCTGGAGATGGCCGCCGACTCGCAGCAGTTCCGCCGGGGCTCGTCCATCTCGCGCCTTTTCAAGGCCACCACGTACAAGATCCCGCCGGGGGAGATGGCCAACTTCGCGTGCCGCAAGAAGAGCGTCGCCGTCGGACCGCTGAGCGCCATATGCCTGCAGGGCTCCCTCGAGCTGCCGTTCTGCGAACCCGGTACGGCGTCGGCAAGGACGAGGAGGGCCTACGAGGTGGTGGAAGGAGGAGAGGGGAAGGGAGATGATGGAGGCTGGGGCAGGCGGTAGGCGAGCGATAGGAGGGCCGGGTTGGGACATTCTGCCGGATGTTTTTGGGTAATATAATAGTCACTTTAATTTCTTAAGCGCCTTTAAACAATCGTTCTCAGGGCGCTATGCCATGGAAAGGCCCGATATAGTTGAACATTAACCAAGGAAAGAGGAAGTGAGAAAGATGTTTGAAAAGAACTGGGGGACCCGGCTTATATTCTCTGCGGCGTGGCTGGCTCCGCCCTTGGCCACGACCACAAACCAGAATCCTCGAGCAGGATCTAGACCCCGACCACGTGACCCCCCCTAGCCCCCACTTGGGGCCCCTTTGTAGACTTAACCGGTCACGTGTCCTCTCGGGTCAACCACATGGCCTTTAGTGACCCCATTCCTACAGCCGGCACTCCCACACCCTGTCCTGTCGGATTGGCACTGTATGTCAAGCGTGGTGGCATCTAGCGCTATGAATCAGTGCACACTGAGTCCCTCTAGGACCGGTACTACACAGTGACATCCCGCGATGTCACTACACTACAAATACTAAAGAAATCGTGAACAAAATATTTGTAATGTATTAATTGAAACTAGTTTATTGTCTTTCCCCCGCACCTCCGATTAACATGGTTGGCGACTTATGCACCGTACGGAGAAGTTGAACGTTTCTTGTTGGTTCTTTCGGTAAAATCACGTGGAAGGGAAGTAATAAAATAAAAAAAATAAAAACGGCTGCTTGCGTTGTGGCCGAAACGTCGTGAGAATTATTTTATTATGTTATATTTTTATTATTTTATTACTTCCCTTCCACGTGACTTTACCTAAAGAACCAAGAAGATGAATCCCTGCAGTCACGAAAGCTTTAAATCGAAAGTTGAACGTACATACAATAAAATATTCATAACAGGCGACTTTTTGGGCAACGGCTCTTCTTCTGCGCACCATGTTAATTGAGGTTGAGTTTTGTTATTTATGTTTGCGCACCACTGCCAATGCAGCAACAGCAGAAGCAGCAGCGGCGGCACCGCCTAAATCATTTGTTTATTTTACTAACATAATGTTTTCCGTTGCAGTCGTTGGTAAACGGGCTTTGACAATGAACCCACAGGGTTTGAGAACTCGGTCGAAACCGCGGGGCCACTGGTCACGGTTCAAGCCCCAGGATCTTAAAATTGGGCAGCGATTGGGGGAGAGTGTTGTACATAGGCCTCGGCAAGGTAAGGTAATTGTACCCTTTTTACCGGGTAAAGGTAAAGGGTAAAGGTGTCGACATGCCAAGGGGTAAGGGTAAAGGGTAGGGTAAAAGGTAAGCTCGTTGCTTTTTACCTTTTACCTTACCTGCTAAAGGGTAAAAGGTAGGGTAGAGTGATCGTATTGTGGTAAGGTAAAAGGTAGGGTAAAGGTAGGCTCGTTGTTTTTACACTTTTACCTTACCTTGCCGAGGCCTAGTTGTACATGCGGAAGGGCGCGCACGTTCGCAAGACCCCCCCCCCCCCACTTTGTCGCGCCGTGCGGTGTCGCTCGTGAAACGCACAGAATCGTGCCGCAGGCTGGAGGTGGCGCACGGGAAGCTCGTGATGTCAGAGGACACGGTGCGTCACAACCACAGCACCAGCCTTGCCTGCGACACGGGCTACGAGGGCTACAGCAAGATCTCGTAAGTCGTGACGGCGCCAGGCCTCGTATAAGTCGCGCATGCACAGGGCTGCCGGCGTTGCTTGCCATTGCGTTGGTCAACAGCACGACATGCGCAGAACAGTCGTGCAAACGAACAACAACAACAACAACTAAGTGGTGGTGCCAGGCTATGCGCACTTTAAGGCTACGTGAAGTGTCAAACGCCCGCTGGCTGGAGGTCATGGTACAAACCCAGGTGCCATGGGTTGGCCGACTGAGATGATTGGCCGATGCACCAACTGTGCCCCCCTACTTTGCAAACGAACAAACACACGGACATGCAGCCAAGCGTGTAACTTTGACCATCCCCCGCACATCGCCAGCACGGTCACATACAAGATCGCCTGCCTCTGCCACCATGCCTTCACATCTGCCTGCCCGCCGTACCTCTCTTCACTATTGACGACTTGCAGCGCAGCACACGGCAGATGCCTGCGCAGCGCGACTCGCGACCTCCTCTTGATACCAAGATCCAGGATGGTCGTCGTGTCTATGCGCCGCTTCTCGGTGGCAGCCCCAACAGTCTGGAAC
>CM025643.2:3674975-3688810 GCA_014621495.2 Entosphenus tridentatus | reverse complement strand
GAGACCCATAGGGACCCATAGACTCACACAGAGACCATTAGACTCACACGGAGACCCATAGAGACCCAAAGACTCACACAGAGACCATTAGACTCACACGGAGACCCATAGACTCACACGGAGACCCATAGACTCACACAGAGACCATTAGACTCACACATAAACCCAACGAGACCCATAGACTCGCGTAGAGACCCATAGACACACACACGGAGACCCATATAGACCCATAGACACACACAGAGAGCCATAGACTGGCAGTGGACACGTGCCCACGTGACGCGTGGCCGCGCCTCTCCTGGGGGAGTGCAGAACACAAGGTGCTCAAGCTGACCGCTCCTCAGCAGCGTACGGCCGCGATCACCCTGAGCCCCGACCCCAAGCTCACGCAGTGCCTCTCCTTCACCTACGTCGCTCGCATGCCCTGGACTCTCAAGGTACCACACTTAGGCACACACACACACACACAGAGTGTGCGTCAGTAGCAGACTCGCCACCCATCGCGATCCTCCCCCCCCTCTTACACCCATGAAATATCTAAAGGTCCCCCCCTCCTCCCCCACTGCTCTGGGTGAAGCTGGGTGGACTAAGTACATTGGGATGCGGTACTCAGAGAAACTAATGGGGAGAGATAAATACACAAACTCCAAATATACAGCAGCAAGCATCAGGGTTGGGATCGAACCCACGCCCTCCTGTATACCAGGCGAGGTAGTTAACATCTCCTAGCCACCGTGGTGATGGTGAGAGAGAGACACACAAACTCCAAATATACAGCAGCAAGCATCAGGGTTGGGATCGAACCCACGCCCTCCTGTATACCAGGCGAGGTAGTTAACATCTCACCACAGCAGCACCCCGGTGTGGGGAACAGTAGCGTAGCGACCCGGGTTCGATTCCCGCACACGGTCAATACCAACTACGATCATGTGCGCAGATCCTGGGCCTCCCCTAAGTCGACTCAGCCTCAAATGAGTACCCGGTGCGATGTGTGAACATTCCCACTAGGGTGAGGAAATGCTGCCGGGCGCGGTGCTGGCCACCCGCACCTTCGTGTGCCGTGCCGGCCTTCATAGGTGCTGCTGTTCGCTAACAGCACTTGCCCCCAGCAGTCTGTTAAAGGCTACACGGGTGATCTTTGTCTTTGTGCACGTGTGTAGTTGGGTAAGTCCGGTGATGCCACCCCCCTGGTGAGCCTGGCTGGCTCTGCTGGATATGGAGGCAGCGTCACTGCACTGGAGCCCCAAACCACCGAGGTATGACTTCAATAATATGCACCACAATTATTACTCTTAGGTTTTGTCGGTAAAGTCACGTAGGTAAAAATAAAAATAAATAATAATAAAAACAAAAAAACAAAATACTAAAAATAAATAATAAACAGATAGAAATAATAATAGAAATAAAATAATAAATCACGACGTTTCGGGCGCAACACAAGCGTCCGTGATCAGGTGGGACAACCACAGCAAGAAACAATTGCTGAAGTGGGCAAAAGAGCTGCTGTAACAAGAGGCTATATAGGTAGGAGACGGGGGAGGAGCCAGGGACGAGAGATAGAGGGGGGGGGGGGAAGTGGGCGGGGCTGGGAGTGGGAGGAGGATGACACTGGAGATGCGCATATGAAGGGGGCTTTTGGTTGTGTTGCGCCCGAAACGTCGTGATTTATTATTTTATTCTATTATTATTATTTCAATCTTTTTATTATTTATTTTTATTTTTTATTTTTACCTACGTGACTTTACCGAAAAAACCTAAACGTATGAATCCTTGCAGTCACGAAAGCTTCAAATCTAGAATCACAATTATTTATCATAATTCTTTTAGAGCTGCTTTTTGTGTTTAGTTGGCTCCTTCCCACCGCACACTCCGATTAGCTACGTACGGTTCGAAAGAAGTTCAACATACATCCACAAACACATCCTACCTCGCCAAACTTTATCGTGAGTACATTGTTTACGGGGGACATTATTTTCGATTAACGCGTCTTTCACTTAACGCGCCCACTCTTTAGGAACGCAGCGACTACTGGCGCATTAAACGAAGAATTTCTGGAACCTGATGTCTTCCCAGGAAAGGAGAAACTCTTTACATGCGTGATGTGTTCCTGGCTCCATGTGCGGAGGTCGAGATAGTTGTTGAAAGTATAAACGACTAAACCAGGGGTCGGGAACCTTTTTGACTGGGAGAGCCATAAAAGCCAAATATTTCTAAATATATTGCATTGAGAGCCATATAGTATTTTCAACGTATAATAAATTAAATGTCTTACTTTTAATGCAACTTCTGGTGCTGCATGGTTTTGCTGATGGCCTTGTAGTCTGGTTCGTACGTGGTGAGGTTGAGCTTCATGCAGGCGTTGAGGCCCCGTGACCCGTGAAATTTATCTTCAAAACTAATTTCTGTTTACTTTAAAATGACACAGTATTATTAAGCAATATCACAAGCATTTTAAAATCAGTTACAAACTGATTTTTTTATTTTCTTTTCAACTCAAAATTGTCTGGGAGCCATATGCCGTCACCAGAAGAGCCATATATGGCTCGCGAGCCATAGGTTCCCGACCGCTGGACTAAACAATTCGTTTTTATCTTACCAGGGAAGGCCCACTGAGCTATGTAGATCTTTTTTTCGGAAAGCGACCTTGCCACAAATGAGAACTCCACGAAAATGGCTTATCACGTGGACATTTATGGCAGCCAAATACGCGCGACGTCGATTCTCAATGCGGAGGGAAAAACCAGAGGCCCTGGAGAAAAATCCACGCGAGCACAGGGAGAACATTCAAACTCAAAATATACAGCAGCAGGCGTCAGGGTCGGGATCGAACCCACGACCTCCTGCATACCAGGCGAGGGAGTTAACATCTCCTAGCCACCGTGGCGTTTACGGTTCGTGCTCGTATCCCCCCCGCGTGTGTGTGCGTAGGCACGACTGGAGTTGAAGTTCCAGGACCTCATGATCCAGGCACTCGGTTTGCAGACGTGCAACCCGACGGAGATCAGCTTCGTCGGTACGTCCATGCGACAGTGAGAGAGAGAGAGAGAGGTGAAGCGACATCTGCAATATTGTTAAACAGAGAGGTGAAGCGACATCTGTAATATTGTTAAACAGAGAGAGAGATAAAGCGACATCTGCAATATTGTTAAACAGAGAAAGAGGTGAAGCGATATCTGTAATATTGTTAAACAGGTAGCCCAGTGATGCCTCTGCTGCTGCTGAGTCAGCAGCCGTGCTCCTGCACCGCTGTCAACTTCATCAACATAATCATCATCATCAGCAGCATCATCAACAGCATCATCAGCAGCATTATCATCAGCAGCATCATCATCATCAGCAGCAGCAGCAGCATCATCATCATCAGCAGCATCATCATCATCATCATCATCAGCAGCATCATCATCATCATCATCAGCATCATCAGCAGCAGCATCAGCATCATCATCATCATCAGCAGCAGCATCATCATCATCATCAGCAGCAGCATCAGCATCATCATCATCAGCAGCAGCAGCAGCAGCATCATCATCAGCATCATCAGCATCATCATCAGCATCATCAGCATCATCATCAGCAGCATCAGCATCATCATCATCATCATCAGCAGCATCATCATCATCATCAGCATCATCAGCATCATCAGCAGCAGCATCAGCGTCGTCGTCGTGGGCCAAATCGCGAGTTGAGCTGCGCGACTTTTATGGTCGCGCAGCTCAACTCGGTCGCTCGTCGCTTTGCGGGTGGACGAGGGATGCCGCCGCCGCCGCCTGCGAGTTCGGTCGGTTCTAGCGCGGCAGGCGGCTCGGGATGAGGCCGCGTTCTTAGCCGACCGCTGTCGCCCGCTGTGATTGTGTTGCAGGCTCCGATCCCGCAGACACGCAGGAACGCAAGGGTGAGATCTGCATCCTGCACGCCGCCTCCTCCTCCTCCTCCCAATTCTACACCGCAGCCTCCTCCTCGCTCGACACCGCCTCATCTTTCTTCTACACCTCCTCCTTCTACACCTCCTTCTACATCTCCTACTCCTCCTCCATCTCCTCCTCCTCCTTCTACTCCTCCTCCTTCTCCTCCTCCACCTCCTTCTCTGCCTCCTCATTCCTACACCTCCTTCTCCTCCTCCTTCACCTCTTCATACTCCTCCTCCTCCTACACCTATTCCACCTCCTTCTCCTCCTCCTCCTCCTCATTTCTCCGAGACCGCCAAAAACACACGAGGTTATTAGATAGCACGTGGTTCTAGACGCGGCGGACGAAAGATGGCAAAGGTTTCGGCCACAAGTTTCGGACAGGGGTCAAACACAGGGGTCAAACACGGGGGTCAAACGCAGGCCTCATATCTGTCCTTCGCCAGGAGCTCGCATGACTGAGCCCATCCCACTGACACGGCCGATAAATCACAAGTAACGCTCCATCTTCTGCGCACGCACGCACGCACGTTGAACTTCTTTCGCGCCGTACGTAGCCAAACCGTGCTTATCGGACGTGCGGGGCGTTTGCGGGGGACAACACTAAACGCGCACACAAAAAGCAGCTCTAAAGTGAAGAGTTTTCAATCGAGGTGATGTTCAAAAAAGAGGACGTTTCGTTCCTGTTGTGCATTCGCAGGGTCTCAGCCCAGCTGACGAAACACAGATGTGTAAATAACTCGGCAGTGTGTTCGGTCCCTGTCCGAAACGTTGGGAGCACCTTTCACCACCTTTCCTCACCTCCCCCCGGCGTTTCCCACCGCATAACTGTCTTGCAGCGCTACTTTTCATCGCATACGTGGTTTACATGTTGTTCACATGTAGGTTGCATGTGTAACGGCGTAAGTTGCGCAGGAAACGTTTGACGGAGGCAACACGTATGTATTAACAAATGGGTACTACACAGTACATAGTGCACCCTAACACTGGAAGGGGTAACGGCCCCTTCACCCGGTCTATCCGAGGCAGTGTCCCTCGGCTAACGTTTCCCCGTTAGCTCCTACTACACTCCTCTAACCCAGACCATCCTAGTGGAGGCTAACTCACCTGGCCCAGCTTCGGCTCAGGTCCGACCCTCAGCCACACGAGCCTGGGCCCTCACAAGGACACAGACCTCGCTGCTCTGAGGTCGCCACTCGCTTGCCCTGCTCGGCTCTTACAAGAGCAGCGAGTCAGGGTAGTAGTCCCAGGGCTCGCTACCAGGGCTAGCTACCAGGGCTGGCTAGCAGGGCTGGCTAGCAGGGCTGGCTACCAGGGCTGGCTACCAGGGCTAGCGAGCTGCTCTTCAGTCTTCACCGGCTCTTCTGCTCCAACGACTGCCTCGAGCTCTCTCGCGCACCGCCTTATATACCCAACTGCCCCCCCGAGGGGCGGGGCTGTATGCGGACGTTGATGTAGACACCCCACGCACGGACCGTGATGTAGACACCGCAACGTAACGGCTTGCTACACCCCGGTACGTAACACCTCTACACATGTTGGGTGTGTGTGCGTTGTGGGGGGCGGGTGGACACATTGGTTACCGAGCTATGAAGCCGGCCACACGGGTTCCATTCCCGCTCACGACCACCAATACTGGTGACGATGATCTGAACCGTCCCTGGGTCGCTCCTAGGTCGACTCAGCGTCAAATGAGTACCTGGCGTGGCGTGTAAACGTCGTCACTGGGGAGACAAAGGCGGTCGGGCGTGGTGCTGTCCATCCACCCGCGCGTGTGCCGTGCCGGCCTTCATAGGTGCTGCTCTCACAGCACTTGCCCCAAATAGTCTGTTGAAGGCTATAGGGGGGATCTTTGTCTTTGTGTTGTAGAGCGGATGACGTGTGTGTGTGCCAGGCAACCCACTGCACCCGGGTCTGTCCCGTGACCTCCTTCACGTGGCCTTAAAATGCACATAGCCTGGCACAAGCGCCATGGTGACGTTGTTGTTGCAGTTTGGGTTGTGCGATGTCTCCCTAAAGAGTTGTGTTTCTGTCACAGCCCCTGGCCCGCAGCCTCCATCCTCCCCAGGGGCCAATCTACCCCACCCGGCTCACCCAGGTAGCCGCGTCACGCCACCCCCCCACACGCTAAAGGCCACTGTCAAGAAATGTTTAGTTCTAAGCCATTGAGAGTCTAAGCTTTTGAGAGTTGGTCAATTGCAGATGCACCCACCCACTCGCTCGCCCACCCACCCATCTGCTTACCCACCCACCCATCTACTTATCCACCCACTCACTCACCCACTCACTCACCCACCCACTCACTCACTCACCCACTCACTCACTCCCTCATTCACCCAGGCCAACTGTTAAGATATTATAGTTCTAAGCGAGTTAGCAATGTGGTTTGCTATGCCTTTGAGAGTTGGTGAATTACAGATGCACCCACTCACGCACCCACTTGCACACCCACCCACCAATCTACCCATCCATCCACCCACTCATCATACCCATCCACACACCCACTCACTGATTCGCTTACCCACCCAGTCACTCACTCACCCACCCACCCCACCAACCCAAAGATTCGCTTACCCACTCACCCACACACCCACCCCCCCACCCACCCACCCACCCACCCACCCACCCACCCACCCACTCACCCACCCACTCACCCATGCACCCACTCCTTTCACCCAAGCTAACTGTTAAGATATGTAAGTTCTAAGCGATGTATCCCTTCAGTTGCCTATGCCTTTGAGAGTCGGTGAATTGCGGATGCACTCACCCACTCATTTCCTCACTCACTCACTCACCTACCCAGGGCCGGATTCAGGCACGGGGCTTTAGGTGCTGCAGCCCAGGGGCCTCCAGAGATGAAGTGAAAAGTTATTTAATTTGTGAATGCTGAATTTTGTTTGTTGTTAGCCTTGTAAAAGTAAATTTTATTTTTCATTTAACTTTGTTTTCCTAAATATTACTGGGGGGCTCACAGTACCTGCAGCCCAGGTGGCCTACACAATCTTAATCCGGCCCGGCACCTACCCAGGATTTTTGTTTGCTAAATAAAACATACGAATTAGTCACTCAAAGTGAGTAGCTACGCTTGTTTAATGCGATGCGAGGAATTGTGGCGTCGTCCGATTTTGCGCGATATTATCGCTGGCTGGGTTATTTTATTTTTATTATGTCAACGTCACCAAATTATTGTGACCCAAACTCAAGATTCGTTCGCTTGAGTGGGAAGCGGGAGGGGTGGGTGGCGAATACACGCAATGTTTACACGTTGTTTACAACGTTGTTCACACGTTGTTTACAACGTTGTTTACACGTTGTTTACAACGTTGTTGACATGCTGTTGTGCGTGTTGCGTTTTGTATGGGGGGCGGGTAGAGGAGCGTTCAATGCGCTCTGCTACCGACCCGTCGACCCGAGTTCGATTCCCGCTCGCGTCCACCAATAACAGTGGCAAATATCTAACCCAGCCCCGGGCACCCCTCAGGTTGACTCAGCCTTAAATGGGCACATGGCGCCGCGTGTAAACGTCAGCACTGGGGAGACAATGGCGGCCGGGCGCGGTGTTGGCCACCCACCCCCTCGTGTGACGTGCCACCCTTCGTAGGTGCTATTCGCTGACAGTACTTGCCCCAACAGCCTGTTGCAGGCTATACGGGGGATCTTTGTCTTGTGCAGTTGGGTTGTGGCAAGTCCCCCTGAATCCAGTGGTTCTTAACCTTTCACTGCAGCCTTGCCACGCGCTTTTGGCTCTCAATCTTACAAATAAATTTAGAATGTTTATAAATACATAGGATTTGATGGAACAAAGTTGTGCCTGCGTTCCCCGTGCTTAATTTGTGTTTACGATGATTAACCTGAGAAAAAAAAACCTGCCCACGTCTCGCACCCTCCAGAAGGGGCATCTTCGCTCACCTAGGGGGTGCAGCGAGCACCCCAGGCCTAGAACCACCGGTGTAGAGTCTCCAGTGCGTGCGAGCGTCACGTTGTAATCCGCGGCAGTGGTGTCGCGGTTAGCGCCGCGCTCACGAACTCGGCGACCCGAGTTCGAATATCCCGCTCACGGCAGAGGTCGCAACCGGGTACCCGATACCCGTACCCTACCCGATACCCGGCTACACGTACCCGGCCGGGTACGGGTACGGGTACCCATTTGCGACCCTGGTGCAGCCGGGTACAGGTACGGGTAGGCCGTGAGTCACTCATTTCGGGTAGGGTACGGGTACGGGTAGGGAACGGGTACCCGTATCCGGCCGGGTACGGGTACGGGTACCCATTTGCGACCCTGGTGCGGCCGGGTATGGGTACGGGTAAGGAATCAAAACCCGTTTGCGACCTCTGGGTCACGGCCACCCAACGCCCATCTTGCACCAGGTCCTAAAGCGTTGCGTTTCTGTCGCAGGGCCTGGCGTGCAGCCCCCGTCCTCCCCGGGGGCCCGTCCGCCCCACCAGGCGCACCAAGGTAGCCGCGTCTGCGCCAACCTCCCCACAGAGAGTTTGAGTGACGGACGGTGATTTTGTGTGGGGAGCGATTAGGGTAGTGGTTCTTAAACCTGGAGGTGCATGCTGCACCGCCGGGGGGTACGAGACTTGGCCAGATTTAGTTTTTAGGCTATACGGGAGATCTTTGTTTTCGCTAGATGCTACTCGCTAACAGCACTTGTCCCAATAATGTGTTAAAGGCTATATGGGAGATTTTTATCTTTGATAGGTGCTACTCGCTAACAGCACTTGCCCCAACAGTATTTTAAAGCCTATACGGGGATCTTTGTCTTTGATAGGTGCTACTCGCTAACAGCACTTGCCCCAACAGTCTGTTAGAGGCTACACGGGGGATCTTTGTCTTTGATAGGTGCTACTCGCTAACAGTACTTGCCCCAACAGTATTTTAAAGGCTATACGGGGGATCTTTATCGTTGGTAGGTGCTACTCGCTAACAGCACTTGCCCCAACAGTCTGTCATCGGCTATGCGGGCGAATCGTTGTTTGCGTGCGCAGACGGCAAGAACAAAGGCTGCCAGGTGCCCGAGGTGTTCAAGCTCACCGTGACGCCAACGCAGGCCGAGTACAAGCCGGGCGACAGGGCCGTGTTCCGGTGTGCCGACGGTCTGTACCCGCTGCCCTGGGGCAGCGTGTGCCTGCCCTCCGGCCACTGGGAGTCCATCACGCAGTGCGTGGGTGAGTGAGCGAGCGAGCGAGCGACGGGATCGCCGGACCCCGCACGTTCGCTCGGTGCCGGGGCCGGCAGGCTTCGCGATCGGAGTTGAAGTCCAGCTTGGGGGTCCATCGGCCGCATCGTCGTCCACCTGCGGAACTCTCCGTGCGTGGGCTCTTGGGGGTCTGTCTGAAGGGCGTACGTAGTAAGTTCAACGTAAGTTGAACTTGTTTTCTCGCCGTACGAAGCCGACCGTGCTCATCGGACGTGCCGGGGAGAAGGACAACAAACTAAAAACACAAAAAGCAGGTCTTAAGAAATGGAGTTATCAATGTAGATGATTGTAAAGTGCGTACCTCGACTGGTGTCCTCCTATCAGAAGGAAGAGCGTTCCAGACGGCCGCAGAAGCGCGTCGCAAAAAGGCTCACGTGCCAGTCATCAAGTCATCCCATCGATTAGTGCGGTTGGCTACGTAGGGTGCGAAAGAAGTTCCACATACATCGGCGGTCGGAGAGACGTATGTTTCAAAAGTAGGAAGGGCCCATGTGTGGAGCCCTGTGGTTACACCAGCGAGGCATCTCTCCCCCCCATCTTGAGGTTGATCGGGATTTGAACTCGTGCCCCAAACCCTCCCCGTGACTTCTTCTGTCGTGCGCATACGAGTTGACGGTCGATCTGAACCGGCCCCGGGGCCTCCCCTAGGTCGACTCAGCCTCAAGCGTTGAACATCTGCTGCTCGCCAACAGCACTTGCCCCCAACAGTCCATTAAAGGCTGCGCGGTGGATCTTTGTCTTTGTGTGCGCGCGCGTGCAGAGCGCCCGGTGTGCGTGCTTCCCAAGCCGCCGGCGCAGGTCGTCCTGGCGGAGAAGCTGCCGCAGCCGGTGTACCAGCCGGGCGACGGCCTCACGTACTCGTGCGCCACCGGCTGGAAGCTGCCGCCCGTCGCGGGGCGGCCGCAGCCGATCAACGACGCCGTGCATTGCGCCGCGGGACGCTGGGGGGACTTCAAGTGCGTGCGCGCCTAGCGGGGGTCGAACCACGCCACCGCCGCCGCCTACCGCTGCCTACCACCACCTACGACCGCTTACCACTGCCGCCTGCCCCTGCTCACCACCGCCTACCCACGCCTACCGCCGCCTACACCCGCCTACTCCCGCCTACACCCGCCTACTCCCGCCTACCGCCGCCTACCGCCACCTACGACCGCTTACCACTGCCGCCTACCGCTGCTCACCACCGCCTACCCCCGTCTACCGCTGCCTACCCCCGCCTACCCCTGCCTACACTCCTCTACCCCCGTCTACTGCTGCCTACCCCTGCCAACCCCCGCTTACCGCCACCTACACCCACCTACACTCGCCTACCCCAGCCTCGACCCATCTACACCCACCTACACTCGCCTACCACCGCCTACACCCGCCTACTCCCGTCTACCAGCATCTACCACCACCGACGACTGCTTACCACTGCCGCCTGCCCCTGCTCACCGCCGCCTACCCACGCCTACCACCGCCTACACCCGCCTACTCCCGCCTACCACCACCTACCGCCATCTACGATCACTTACCACTGCCGCCTGCCCCTGCTCACCACCGCCTACCCACGCCTACCCCTGCCTACACTCCCCTACCCCCGCCTACCCCTGCCTATACCCACCTACACCCACCTACACTCGCCTACCCCAGCCTCTACCCACCTACACCCACCTACCGCCGCCTACCCCCGCCTACTGCTGCCTACCCCCGCAAACACTCAACGCGTCCGTCAATCACTTCATCGCGCGTCTGGCCTGAAAAGGAAAAAAATACGTATAATAAGCGACGTTTCGGGCAAACGGCCCTTTGCAGCACATAACGAGAGAGATCGCAGAGATCGAGTGGGTACGAGTAAGGTGGCTTCTCTGTTGATGTGCTATGAAAGAAGGGGAGTTGCCTGAAACGTCGGCTGTTAAATATGTTTTCCCCTTCTAAGGCCACACGCGTACGGCGTTGCTTGCATCTGCGGGATCCGCAGTGACCTTTGACATAACAAAAAAAATACCAAACTACAAACTAATTGTTTTAATGTATCAGGTTAAGGGCCTACAGAGCTATGTGGCTCTTTTGTTAGAAAGGCGACCTGGTCACAAATGTATCGCCCAACAAAGTGGCTTATCGTCGGCAATTGGACATTCATGGCAGCCAAATACTCTAGAAGCGTGACGTTGATTCTAAACGTGGAGGGGAAAAATCGGAGGACCCGGAGATGAATTGACGCGACCATGGCGAGAGACAGAGACCAGAGGTCGCAACCGGGTACCCGATACCCGTACCCTACCCGGTACCCGGCTACCCGCGGCCGGGTACGGGTACCCGTTTGCGACCCTGGTGCGGCCGGGTATGGCTACGGGTAGGCCGTGAGTCACTGGTGAGTAGCCGTTTGTCACTCATTTCGGGTAGGGTACGGGTACGGGTAGAGTATGGGTACCCGTACCCGGCTGGGTACGGGTACGGGTACCCATTTGCGACCCTGGTGCGGCTGCGTACGGGTAAGGAATCAAAACCCGTTTGCGACCTCTGACAGAGACACACAAACACACAAACTCCAAATATACAGCAGGCATATTGAGCGTCGGGATCGAACCCACGACCTCCTGTATACCGAGAGAGGTAGTTAACATCTTCTTGCCACGGTGGTGACAGACCTCACGGAGTTGACTCTGCGAGCCACCCACCCCCGCTTTGAGTAACGTCGCGTTCACAAGGAGACGGGTGACTTTGGCGTCATTGAAAATGCGTCCAATTGGACTGGTGAATCCGCACGCGCCCGCCACACCGCTACAATGCAAAGTGATTTCACTTGGTTGTTGTCTTTACAAAGACGGTCCTCGTGCTAAGGAAGACGTTTTCCTGAGGCGGTTGAGCTTCGTCTGCAAAATAAACGTGAACGCCAACACGAATCATTGCGTCGTCGTCTTTGCGCCGTATAGATCAGTGGTCCATACTCTTTGGTTCTTTCGGTAAAGTCACGTGGGTATTGCAGTCACGAAAGCTTCAAATCAAGATAGAGCATGTGGCCCTTCAACCTTTCACTGCTGCAGCCTTGGTGAGACAAAGGTGGCCGGGCGCGGTGCTGACCACCCACCCACCCCCCTCGTGTGCCACATCGGTGCTGCTAATCGCTGACAGCGCTTGCCCCAACAGTTCGTCCCATGCTATACGGGGGCATCTTTGTCTCGCCCAGTTCGGTTATGTGATTTCCACCTAAAGTAAGGGTGGGGAACCTTTTTTCTGCCAAGGGCCATTTGGATATTTATAACATCATTCGCGGGGCCATACAAAATGATCAACTTAAAAATTTGCCCGTTTATATTTGGTCAAACATTTAATGAACTCACTCCTAATGCGATGGCTGGAACTGCTTCTCTTTGGCGAGGCGTGCGTGATGTTAGCTGGGTATTGATGATGTTGCTGCTACTCGCAACTGCTTTTCCAGCTTTGCTCCTAGATTTGTTGAATTTCGAGTCCCGCCTGCGGTTACCTTGGCAGGGCCACACCCAAATGATTTCGCGGGCCACATACGGCCCGCGGGCCGGACGTTCCCCACCCCTGCCCTAGAGCAGTGAGTATATCTTAACCATACTCTTAGGTTTTTTCGGTAAAGTCACGTAGGTAAAAAATAAAATTAATAAAAGTAATAATAGAAATAAAATAAAATAATAAATCACGACGTTTCGGAGGCAACACCAGTCTCCGTCATCAGGTGGGACCGTCACAGCTAGATTTAAATCTATTTTCTATTGTTATTACTTTTATTAATTTAATTTTCTACCTACGTGACTACCGAAAAAACCTAAGAGTATGAATCCTTGCAGTCACGAAAGCTTCAAATCTAGAATATATCTTAACCCTTTACTGCAGCCTTGCACTCCCTTTTTGTTCTCAACCGTTCAAACAAATTGTTAATAAATACACAAGATTTGATGAAACAATGTAAGTTGTAACTTACGTGTCCGTTGTTTAATTTGTGTTTTTGATGATTTACCGTCTTTAAAAAAATCTCGCACCCCCTCCACCCCCACCAGAATGGGCATCTTGCACCCACAAAGGGATCATAGCAGTCAACCCGCACGGGTTACCACGTGTTCTTGTGCAGGGAAATCGAGTTATCAGGTCCATACGGCGTACAGCCGTTCCAATACGGGCAATTTTTGAAAATATATTTTTGGTCTATTTGTGTTTCTCCCCCCTTGTGATGGGACGTTGTAGGATGAACGTTGAGATCTATAAGGGGCACGGGGTGACCAGTAAGGTTTTTAATTGGTCTGTTGTATATATTGTGATTTTTAAAAAATTATAAATGAAATATGTTGTTCTTTTGGTATGTATCACCAATCGTGATAACGTCAATGATTCTCGCTTCAACATTTATGATTTCTCTCTTGAACAATGATGTGTGTAACTATGTCGGGTCTCGGGATTCAGACCTCACCGCAGGATACAGTTCGTCATTACGACAATGGTGCACGAGTTTAGGAAAGCAGCACTCGGAAACGTGTTTTTAATCGAAGCAACTTTAATCTCAACTTACCTTCACATCAAACTCTTATTAGAATACCGAAAACAGTGCCCATGCAAATAAACGTAGTCATCAATGCGTACTGGATGATCGTAAAAGCATCAATATTGGTGTATAACTCAAATTTCCACTTAACTTCGCAATCGTCCTAGCTGATCACAGTATTATACTGGTAGGAACCTCCTGGGGAGGGTGGGGCTGGGTGGGGAGGGGAGGGTGGGG
>CM025643.2:3617999-3655130 GCA_014621495.2 Entosphenus tridentatus | reverse complement strand
TACTATACACTACACTATACACTACTATACACTACACTATACACTACACTATACACTACTTTACACTACACTATACACTACACTATACACTACTATACACTACACTATACACTACTATACACTACACTATACACTACACATTAGTGCTGTACTACTGACGAATTGGTCACGTTCTGTTTACGTGACAACCCTTACTAGTTGGCTGTGCCGGGTGGTGGTGGGTTTTAACGACAAATTTATATATTTACGCGATCTAAGCCAAAACCCTCTATTATGGATGATATTGGTCGCGAAAGCATACTACGTGTTAAAATAATAATGATGTTGATCCAGCCAAACACACCACACTTAGGCATACGGTGGAAGCGCATGCCGGCCACATGGAACTTAGTCCGCGGTGTTCTCGTGTTTTTGTTTGCACTTGTGAGCTCCTCACATTTCAGCCTGGATCAATTCCTGGAAGATTTCAGACAGCCAGCCTAAACATGTTAAGCTAGCATAGCTGCATACCAGGTGAGATAGTTAAGTATAAAAAAAAAATGTTTTATATTTTACTAGGATAGGGGCCATCCATTGAGTAGGTACGCAAAAATCTGTCAAAACTTGACCCCTCCCTTCCTCCCTGTACGCACGCGGACTTTTTACCCCCCCCCACCACCTGCGTACGTTTGCTTGACGCACCCCCCCTCCCCGAATCCTATAGAACGGCCGGTATTTAATCCACGCAGAAACGATCAAGGATGAATCATATTAACGTGTTAAACAAACAGATAGTCCACCGCCGGACTATCTAACTCATTTGAAGGCCAATGTAGACAAATTATGATCGAGGCTTCATCGAACCCACGACCTCCTGTATACCAGGCGAGGTAGTTAACATCTCGCCAACGTGGCGCCCCTGCCAAATCGTCGAAATGTATGGTTTATTTTTTTTCTCGCAGAGGCGATTTGATTTGCACGTAATAATCTGTTTTGCTTTGTTTTTTTTTAAGAGTGTCAGAATGAAGTATAACGATTTCTCCTGGCGTTTGTTTCAGGCCAGCCGCACTTTCCAAGATTTGGATGAAGATGAGACTCATCCGCACACCGTCCTGGGTACTCACACGGCTTAGAAAATCAAAATACTCGGACCACTGTGTCACTCTTACAATGCGTTTTTTGGAGGGGGGAACAAATAAAAATACGTACATGTGAGTCTATTGATAATGACTTTATTTTTATAGTTGGTACAGTCAGTAAAGTCTGTCCAATGGCAGTGTTATTTTAAGACATCTGATATGGCATCTAGCACTTCATAAGTGGACTGCTCCTGTAAATATTAAAATAAAAAACCTGGAACAGAAATTCACCAACTTGGCATTCGTGGCCATATCGAGCATGTAGAAGAGTTGTGGCAAGTTGATTGCAGCGTGGTGACATCTGAATAAAATCATTTTAACGTCAGGTTGACTTGTTAAGAAAAATGACAACAAAATTAACTTGTTTTTTTCTTTCTTTCTTTCGCAATGTAGATATATTTTCATTTGAAAATGTGTCGGGCATGGCTGACTACAAACGTCATGACAAAGCATGCAAGTGCAACACAAGTTTGAAATCGGAAACCTCAAGCTTCGATTGTCCCAAGAAGGGCAGCATTGCAGCGTTCATTAGGTGAATTAACAATATATAAAGTAACAATCAAAAATGTGTTTGTATAGTGGCCCCTGTTTAAAAAAAAATGTCTTATTAAAGATTATACTTGGCTTGAGAATGGAATTGCCTCTGATGATGCCTCTGATGATGCCTCTGATGATGCCAATGATGTTGCCAATGATGTTGATAATCTCCGTGCCTGTGTTTTGGGATGACATTCACTGCGAGTTTATCCAAGATCAATGTGATTGGCCACCGATGCCTCAATAGGCAAACAAACCGAGCGCATTTGTCAACAACACTGCCTTTAAAGAAAACGTAAATCATGAAATCTCTCGATAAATACGTGTCTATCATCTCAAAAGGCAGTGACTGGGTAGAGTGGAGGAGGCATCCATGAATGGTGACCTGATGAAGGATGTCCCGCTGCCTGCCGTGTGGAGCAGCCACAGCTGATATTAGGATGAGGAAATCTCTTGACACTGCCAATGCCCTCTCCTCGTTGCGCTCACAAAGCTCCTCGTAACCAATCGGCGCGTGTTTGTAAACACAGGTGTACATGTGGATTTAAAACAAAAAAACCTACCACATGCCCATGCGTTCATTGCCATCTGAAGGATCGAGAGTTGACGATGTGTTGTTGTCTCGCTCTCTGTTGACCAAGCAGGCATAGGCAGAGTTTGACTTCTCTAGTTTGAGGGGGGGGGGGGGGCAAGGGTTAGCTTTTTCCTATATTAGGAATCGCGGGTGCATATCATTTATTTAGAATCTTAATTGTAAACTATTGAAAATAAATACATGTGTCCAGTTTGTGGGGGGGGGGGGGGGCCCCGCCCCTGCCCCCCTCCCCTCCAAACTCCGCCCATGCAAACAGACAGACCGCAAAGCGACGTGATGCTGCACTCCTGCTACTTTTAATTGTAATGCAATGTTCAGACTCGCCCAGGCAACGTCCACCATAAAAGCTCAAGAAACCTTTTGTTAAAAAAAAACATCCCTTTTTTATTCGTGTCACGGAGCGTAAAGCGGGGTTATTCCACGCCAAATCAATCAAAAACGAGGGTTAAATTGACCTCGTCTTCATAGATGTATTTTTGTGATACTTGAGTCTGAGTTTTGTGTGTGCGTGGCAAGGTTACCACTCAAACGTGAGGGCAATCTGACCTCCTTGGTCCCCAGATACAGGCCATCATCAATGCTTCACCTGTACAACTTCGCCCGATGGCCTCGTAGGCATTGTAAACCTACTTCGCGGTTCACGTAGTCTGGTGTCATTTTTGCATGAAGCTGTGTGAGGAATGATGATCATAACTCCCAAAGTAATGGAGTGTCACATTTTTAAAATTAAGATAATTTATTGCCATGTGGTATACGCTATGTTTTCATTTTGAAGAAAATCTGAGATAGTCTTTTGAGCACATTTTCGCCTACCATTCTCTTTGTTGTTGGTAGAATGAGAATGATGCATATATGATGGGGTGCGATAATGCTAAACATAGCGACGGATCAACAGCTTTAAAAGGACGCCAGACTCACTTTACTTGATCAACCATGAGAAAAGATACAATCCATGCAAGGTCACCAAGTTGCTTTTGTGAGGTCAAGTTTCCGTGACCTATATCTGGGGAACGGCAGTTCGGATTGACCTAACGTATGGGTCGTAGCCTTCTTTGCCAGATCCAAAGCTGCCCACTACATTAAATCAAAATTGGGTTTTTGGTCAAATATACATTCTTGATTAATTTTGCACGGAATAACCCAACAGAAAGAAAAATACAAAGCTCACGATAGCACCAATGATACTGTGCATTTAAAAAATGTAAACAATTCAGAAATGTAATCGTATGTTGATATGGCCTTTAAAGTTATTAAAACGGTGAGAATAAACACGGTAAACTTTTGAAACGAATAAAGGCAAAGCATCCGTTGTCATGTACGGGGACCGTATGAGTCCACAATATTTGTGTTGCGATGGCCCTTAAAATCCATGCCCAGGGGCATGGGTTTGAATCAAAAGTTTGCTGTCCAGCAAATTGATGTGAACTGGTGATGGGGCAATCACAAGAGATGTTATGGAACGAAAATAAAAAAACCGCATGTGATTGTGAAAATTGTGATTAAATTGTTTGATTTCAGGTTCTACGTTATTAAAAGGCATGTGACAATTCGTGCATTTGTAGATTAAACGTTGATTCTTACGCTTACAATAGACCGAATCATGTGCATCAGAAATGATTGTTCCCGATGCGCGCAAATTAAATGTTGCATTTCAGCCAATTACGTGAACAACACTTAGCAAACAAGACAATGTATACGATATGCAAATGAGACAGAGGCGGATTAAAAAACTTCCCAAGAATTGGGGGGCAAGGGTTGGGGAGGGGGTCCCAAAATGTCAAGCTTTTTCAATCGGGCCTTACAAATAAACTTAACATTTTATAACATTTTTTTTAATTCTAACAGGTAAAGCCACAGAGGCGACCTGGCCACGTGATGATACATCATCATCAACACACGTGGGACATTTATAGCAGGAGGAACTAAATAATCTCCACGAGCTTTGTTAATATAAATGCGGATGGAGTCGGGCAAAAAACGCGGAGCAACGCGGAGAAAAAAAATCCACGTGACCACCACGTGGGGGGAGAGAGAGGGCACACGCGGACTCCAAATATACAACAGCAGGCATCGCCAGGCTCCGGGATCGAACCCTCGGCCCTCCTTGCATAGCAGGCGAGGGAGATAACATCACCTCGTCACTGAGGCGCCAATAATAATGATACAGCAATTAGATCAGCGTAGTCGTAGTAAATCGTGATGGGCCAAGTCCCTTTGTGCACCCACTTCTTCACGGCTTTGCTCTGCAGATCAGCGGTGACTCCCCCCACCCACCCGCTGGGAGTTTGAGGTTAGGGGTCAAGTTCACAGCGTCTGTGCCCCTTTTACGAAGACGGCTTGCGGCAATGCGCGCGCCCTTGAAGCACGCCGCCTACCCCCCCCTACCCACCCCAGAAAGCCAAACCCACGACGCTTGCGAGCGGTGGCAACCCGCGTTGTCGTTTGATGCGTGACAGGCGACGTTCGCAGCCGTAAGTCACGTGGCCCACGCGCGCACCGCACCTCCGGTGAGCACGTTTGGCTGCGTACGGTGCGAAAGAAGTTCAACGCACATACGCTTTACACTACCGTGTACTACACCGTATACGACACTATACACTACGTGATGCAATACCGTACACTACACTTTACACTACACCGCGATACGAGATTTAAAACTAATTTATTTAGAACTACTTTTTGTGTTTAGTTTGTTGTCCTTCCCCCGCACCTCCGATAAGCACGGTCGACTACGTACGGTGCGAAAGAAGTTCAACGTACATACGTCCATCTCGGGCAGAAATGGTCTCGCCTCGTGCGCGGTGAGGCTCACGCGAAAGCTGGTTTGCGGACAGAGATTCGAGGAAAGTCGGAGAGTCATTGGTCTGTAATGGACCTCGCGAAATTGGTCACCTGACACGTTGTGATACCTGGAGAACAGAAGCCGTGACGGTATTCCCTCGTTATTCACGAACTTGCCATCCGCGATTTTGGCCATTGGCGAATCGCATCTGGAACTCCACACGACTGCTGCATCGAGAGAAAGTGAGGGGAGATAAAGTGGTGAGAGATAAAGTGATGAGATAAAATTACGCGAAATAAAGTGATGAGAGTTGAAGTGATGAAAGAGAATGTGATGTGAGATGATAAAGTGATGAGAGATAAAGTGATGGGATAAAGTGGAGAGATAAATTGAGGAGATAAAGCGGTGAGAGTGAGATAACTTCTTGAAGCTTTAGAAACATCTGCAGACGTTGAACGTACGATATAGAATTTATTGATGTTTTTTAAGGCAATTCATTAAAATGTTATCGTCGGCCAATATCATTATCCTCGAAATTTGCTATTCACGCGCATCTCCGGAACATATCCCTCGCGAATAACGAGGGAATGCTGAATACGTCGGCGATTACGGTCAATAAACCTTCGACAATTCATTCGGATGCGTACGGGTTAAGGCAAGGGACTGGTCATGAGGTTCAGAAGCAGCATGCGACATTGGCCCGAGTACAAGGTGTTACCCTTCTCTTTAGCTGCACGCACCATTGGTGGGTTCACCCACGCAACGTACACCTTGGAACAAGCCATCCAAAACACTTCACACCTTGGCTACTTGTACGCCACCGTCGCTCGTCAACGGAGACGTTGCTTCAATTTTGCTGAAAATTAAAACGACAAAGAAAATGACCATTTGCATTGGCCAAGATGAGAATCTGGCGTTTTCAAATTTGATGCGCAGCCCACGATTATGTGGAATCCACTAATCTACATTTACTGTGTATCGTCATGGCACAGTGAAGAGCATAGGTCGTGCATTGGCCAGCAATCCCAGTCCATTCAACTCACGGCACCTGGGTCTGTCCCACACCCTAGGACACCACAATGGTGAGATGTTAACTCCCTCACCTGGTATACAGGAGGGTGTGGGTTCGATTCCAACTCTGACGCCGATGTATTTGGAGTTTGCGTGTCTCTTCGCCGTGGTTTCGTGGATTTTTCTTCGGGTCCTCCGGTTTTCCCCTCCACATTTATAATCAACACGCATTTAGTATGTTTGGATGCTATACATTTCCACATGATAAGCCACGTCGTTGAGCTAGAATTTGTGACCAGGTCGCTTCTTAAGAACTATATAGCTCAGTGGGCTTTAGCTGGTGAAATAGTTTAGTTCGTATCTGAAAACAGTGAGCATTCCACACTGGGTCTTAAGGTGCACCTAGCCTGGCACAATCTCCGTAGGGACGTTGCCGCCCATGAGAAGAGGACTGATCATAACTGATGATTATGGTGATTATCAAGAGTAATCAATCCTCACAATACATTGACGGAGCTTTTAACAACCCAAACACTGGACTTGTCACAAGTGTTATTGGTACACTACAAATATCCGGTTGGTGTCAAAGTTGGTATACGCTTTGCTGAAAGTTCACGAATACTGAGCACGGCTTGACAATAAGAGACAGTGCTCATCGACTGTTTGCCAGCCCTGGGCAAGTTGCGGAAATTCCATTCTCCCATGGCCAGCCTATCCGAAGGATAATCACTGTTGACTTCCCCACAACGTGGTGCTTATTTTATATGATGATGGCGTTCTCGATTATCCCCTTGGATTGCGAGCCCCCCAACCTCCTGCCAGGCTGCCTGGGGTGGGTGGCATCGTAGACCCCCACCACCCCCCCCCACCCACCGATGGACCTGGTTGGTAAAATTACGCCAGGTCCCAGAAATTGAAGCAACAGAGCAGTGATTGACGGTTTACGTGACCGGGAGGACCACACTCTTCACGCAAGACTGGACAAGAACACATATAAATGGCACAGAGGTACTTTTTCACCACAACACTGCACACATCCCGGCCAGTGCTAATTTACCATGACCATTCTTCACCACGCTCGTCAGTGGGGGGTGGGGGGGGGGGCAAGGCGAGCAGCGTGGATGTTTGAGCCGAGTACAGAGGTAGAGGGCGGTGAGGATGTCACCATGGCCTGGGCCACCAAAAGATCTAAGCTACAAAATAAATCGGAAGATATTACATCTACTTCTTCACAGATCACACACAGGGCAGGACAGCATCTCGTTCTAATGCTACAAATAGCACTCCCATCACACAAAAAATGCTTATTGATACCCACATGCTGTGTAGGTATTTTGCTTCTTCCATAAGAGGCTTTTGGGTTACACATCGCGTAAATGTGTTTTTAAACCCGCCACCACCCGACACAGGCAATCAGTAAGGTTCGTCACGTAAAGAAAAGTGCCAATTCCTTCCTCGTACAGCACACCGGTGTGTTGGCGAGTAAACCCACAAAATGTACAATTTGAGCAGTGGATTTACAGTCTAACACACCGGTGTTGCTGTATTAGTAAAGAATTGCCATGTTTTGTTTACATGACAAACCTTACAAATTGGCTGTCGGGTGCTGGTGGGTTTTAACGACACATTTATATATTTACGCGATCTAACCCCCCAAAAAACCTATATTATGGATGATATTGGTCGCGAAAGCCCACATACTTGTTAAATGTTGCTTCTTAATTCACTACACGAATTATTTCACTGCATAAATCCCAATTGCGTTAAAGGGCAGATCATGTTTAAAATCGGTACAAGTGACGTCCATCGCATCACTTCCAAAGCTCCACGTGACGACGAGGGCTCGTGCTGGTCTTAAGCACAACGCGGTGAAATTTGGTTTGGATTTATTGTACAGTGAACGCACCGTTCTTTATTTGACAGTGAGAGTCCAATACAAAAAGAAACATTATTTCTTTAGAAAGGGATACCTAGAAATCCATTTTAAAAAAACTAAACTCGTGCAATTTTGGGAGAACGTGAAAATGTTTAAAAACTCTTTCCACAGAAAATAATTAAGTCCAACGGCCTTACAATCTGCTTTCTAGATAAACACTTCTCAGCAGCATTTTGCCTAAGCAGGATTGGCCAGGTTTTTTGATGCAGGAGCCTATAACGTCTGCTACATAATTTAGCAATTTCTGCTGCAAAGCATTTGATCCTGAGAGCCCACAAGCCAGAGTGACTAAAAGTTTATTCAAAGCGAACGGATTCCTATCTGCTTATTACTGAAAAGCATGTTGGAATATGGAAAGTTTTTTTTTATACCACTAATTTAGTTGCGAGGTAGCGTTCAGATGAGATTCTTGGAATGACATTCCACGTGCTATTTAATGTCCAACTTGAAGGCAGGCAACGTGCATTGATAATTTCATTATGATCAGTCGCCCGAATTAAGCGAACCACAGGCTCGGAGGCAATTATGTTCACGTGGTGGCAGGTATCAAGGAAAGGAAATTGAAAAATGTTATTAAAAATACATAATTCAGCACATGGGCATACCTTCGATTGTTGAAACGTAGCATGTCATGCCAATGTAATTGCTGTAACAGAGTGAACTATTACACCAAAAGCAAATATACATGTTTTAATTCAGCAGTAATTCTCTTAGCACAATGCAATGGAGGAAATTATTACACACAGGAATGTGAGTATAGTCTCGTAAAATTACTTACAAACAGTACTAAACCACGAGTATTACACCGAGTTACACAATCCAGTTCGAATGCCCAAAGTATTGGCATAGCACGCTTTGCCAATACTTTTCTAAACGTTAATTCCCTGTTAATCTGGCAATAGCGCTTGTGGATAATGTAGGGTTACTTTTCTTCATTTTATTTCAATTACATGCGATCAACAAAAAAAAGCATTCATCCTGATAATAGAGTGATAAATGGTCACCCTTAGCTTAGCTTAATCCTGATCATCTGATTCAATTTGAGAGGGGGGGGGGGGAATCATTAACGTTCATTGAAAGAACAGCCCACAAATGACTTTAGATTAGTTTTCTCGCAGCTATTTGTAACGCTTTAAAATTAGTATTTAATAAATTCATGCAATTGTCAATGTACCCTCTTGCTTGACGCGCGAGTCATATACACACTGCTTATCAACAAAAACGGGACGTACAGACAACATGGCAAAACCAACTCCACGACACTTTCTGTAAAAATGGCGAGAAACTCGTTAAGACAAACAGACAAAACAAATGTGTGGCGCAGCCTGTTACGTGAACGAGGTGTGATTTTACGGGCAGAACAAAAACATTCACGATAAAACATGGACAAAAACATTTCCATTACGATAAGAAACCAAAGTAACGAGAACCACGCACGAAAGGACACGCACTCTGGCAAAGGTCCTACTGACTGCAGCATCCAAATTACCTTCAATTTTGAAATTCGCGAGTCCGACTAATCAACCGCGTACTTCTATTTTTTGCAAAAACAAAACAGCAATCGGGGTGATGCACGGTAACAGCTCGGTATATACGAGTGAAATTATTTTCGACGTGAACACTGTAATGCGAAGGGGGGTTAAATCTATTTGGGACAAACTTCAATAGTACAGCATACAAATTGTCCAACCCTTGCGCTTGGACTCTGTGGCGATTCTTCACGTGGGCTGATTGTGAATATCTAACGGGAAGAGCTCGTTTCACACGACCTTTGGGTCCCCCATCGCCAATTCGCGTTGCAACACCGGACAATCGTTCAGGCCGTTTGAGGTTTAGGACAACGTGCGCACGTCGGCCGCTGTTATTGCACACGCTCCGGCACCCGTCGCCTCCCGTAATGACCGTCGGCCTCTCATTGCTGCGACTCGGTCGAAGTCAAAAAGAGCCTCCCGTGCCTGTCGAAGACCCGCCGCTCGCCGGCGTGTGTGCCGCACTCCCACGCCCTGGCCAGCTCCGCACGGTCGTCCTTGCCCAGCGCCGTGCTGCACAGGCGCAGCTCCCCCAGGAGGCCCGCGGCTTCGTCCAGCTCTCGCAGACGCCCCCCGAGCGGCCCGACCACGTGGCACCCTGGGGCACGGCCAGAGAAGACAGCGGAAGCGGCGGCGCCGCAGCGACGACGACGATGAGCGACAACGCACGTGGGGCGCGCGGGCCCGAGGACGGCGAACGATGGCGCCGCGCAACCCGTGTCGTGATTAGACTCACGAGAATAAGGATCACAATCACAATGATTTGCATTTGTCGAGTGGCGCATTTAATCCATTATCAGAGGCCAATGTGCCACCGTGTATGGAAAGCCGGGAAATAAGGAGAACTAGCGGGGAGGTGAAGGCCAGTTTAAAAGGTAAGTTTGCAAGACAGATATGTAACGATTCTGATTTGTCTTTTGAGCAAAGCGTTCCTAAGCTCGGCAGCTGCACCGGCAAAAGCCCCACCACCCCAGGCAATGAACCTTGACCTCAGGGTACTCAGAAGAAGGCGATCCAAAGACCTCAGGGACCCCGTTGAAGTGCATAAATGGATTAGTTCCTGTAAATATTGTGGGGTTAAGCCATTGAGTGCCTCGTGTAATTTTCACAAATTACAAGAAGTCCACTGAAATTAAGAGGCCACAAATCACGTCGCTTGCAAAAGTTAACAAAGAATCGGTGAGAGTGTTCAAGGCACTGCAAGGTAGGTTTTAGCCGTTACGCTGTTTATAACTTCTTCGGGAACCGGATCCGTTCCTTGCGATCGCGAAAACACATCACAGCAACAAAGTACCAAGGCCTTACCCCTTAATAATATTTACCATTGGTTTCAGACATAATTGCGTCACTTGAAACTTGTAAGTGGAACAAGCGGATAGAAAAGTGACATTTCAACTTGCGATTGTTTAACACAATTGAAATACTGTATCTCAATAAAGTAATTACGTATTACCTGTACCTCATAATTAGTTGTCGGACAAATGACACTCAATCATGTCCCGGCCGCTTTAATACAAGAAGGCAAATGTTTGGACAGTGTGAAAATATAATATGACCTAAGCCCAGTTTGTATCTCCGTAAGATTACATTTCATTGACGGGCAGCAACACCGTGCATAATGCGGCGTGGAAAATGTGACAAGGTGTGTTAAAACTGGATGATTAAATATTGACGTTGCATTAGTGCGGTTCTTCCTTCCACGTGGCCGCATGAGAAACACGATGAAGGCCTGCTTAACTCGAATGTCCATCAAACCCCACGATATTGCTTGAAATATTTGGAAAACCTTGATGTGGGTCTTTTTTTTACCTTACCAATCACGGACTGTATGAAAACGTGAACAAATTAGAAAAATGTTTGTCTCAATTTGGAGACGCGGTTACACACTTTCGTTGCAAATTTGGCACAATTTCGCCCTCTTAATTCTGATGCCCTCATTCAATCGGTTTCCGCTCAACAGAGGCGGCGTTATATACCAAGATCACAATGCCGTACCTGAGAGGGCTAAAGGCAAAAATCCACGCGACATAAGCTTTAAACCGATAAAAATGTGACTGTTGCACAAATGCCACGGTCACCACGGTGGGTGGAAAATATCTCCGGCATTGAATATACCCGTGCCCATCTTTCTCACACATGTAAACTATTGCTACTCTTTCCCGTAGCCGACCCGATCATCGGGATGCCCCTCAGGATGACTCTACCTCAACACCAGCAGCCTTGGGACTCGTGGAGTTCTTATTCCGGGTAGCGATGCGCTCCGGGGGTCCACACTTAAAAAAAAGCGTACGTTTGAGCAAAAAAAAGAAATATAAACAATGTTGTGCACAATTTTGATTTAAAGCTTTCGTGACTGCAGGGATTCATATTATTGGTTCTTTCGGTAAAGTCACGTAGAAGGGAAATGATAAAAATATAGAACAATTTTTATTATTGTTCTATATTTTTATTATTTCCCTTCTACGTGACTTTACCGAAATAACCAATAATATAACGCTGTGCACAGTACGATTGTTTCATCTTAAAATTGCACATTGCAGAGCAAAATATTTTCTTTGACTTTCCAGTGGGGATGATAAACGATTCAAATGTTTTCAGATTGCCTGATGTACTTTGAATATTAAGTGCGTAAATGCAATAAGTATCGGCCTAAGGAGTGCGTTTACTGGTCTAAACAAAATGTATTTCAAGTATAAAATGCCTCTTATCCATAATTGTATTTGCTCACAAATCTGGTTGTTCTCAGGGACCAAAACTTCCTCGATTAGTTCTGTTAATCGCAGACTCCTATAGATTTACAAATACATTTAGGGACTGACAAAACATCATCAGAATCTTTGTTTACACTGCAGGAGGAATCTGATGAGCTATGACGCTCTTTTTCACAGATGTCCAGTAGGGGCGGGTCACCGTGACCATGGTGCTTATCTCATGTTTACAGCGCTGAGCCAGTGGTGGAAATTCCCCATTCTGATGGCGGGGTCTGAGTCCATCCAAAGGACAACCACTGTTGACTTCTCTCCCAGTTACATCTCCTGTGGGGTCACGTGTGGAAGGTAAAAAGCTCACGGAGCCGCTGTACATTGCTGGTCATCAATAGGGTATCTCCTGTGTGTAGCCCAGACGTCGCTGCAATAAGGATGGAGGCGATGCTCTCTGGGCACAAAGCACAGCTTGAATTCCTTATATTGTGTGCCTTATATTAAAATGTTCTCTCATACATTCCCATATCCGCCCACGTTTTGATAACAGAAGCTAATTTGCACTGAATAGAGTATTTATTTCTGAATGGGGGGGGGGGGGAGAAGGAAATAAACCTATTTCAGCATCTGCCCATTAATTTGTAATTAAAAATAAACACAAGCTCTTGAGCGTTTTGTCTCAAAAAGCAATGGCCCCCTATTTGCAAATTCCTCTTGTCAGACAATCCCGACGTCAAAACTGCCCCCTTTTTTGTTCTCAACAAAAATCAATTCATGTCCGCCATCTAAACCGGGGGGGGGGGGGGGAGGGGGGTCACGTACTTACAATTTTTCAGCCAAAATTGAGCCACGTCCTGTAAATAAATATGCCCTTTGTAATGTGGAAAAGTATTGTGGCTTTTTTTCTGAACCTTGAAAAGCTTTGTCAATGTATGCAATTGTGCACAAAGAGGTTTTGTCAAAACACAAACATGGAATTGATACATAGAATCAGGATATTATACTGGAGGAATCCGATGAGCTATGAAGCCCTTTTTCACAGATGTCCAGGTATGGCATCGCCCAGGAAATGGCTCGCGTTACGTAACTACGGTCACGCAATTGTGAGCCAATGTTCTTGGTTTTGTGAAAAAAAATCTGTAGTCCAGATTGATAAGCTAATCCAATTGAAATCCGTTTATGTTATAGTTTTGTTCACGATGCAATATCTGCCAAAACGAAAAACTGTCCACGTCAACTCGAAATCATGCAAAGTCCACTTTGCTCAGATGCTCCAGTGTTCGAGGCACCACACTCTAAAGTCAGGGTTTCAAGTTGATTTAGTTTGACCAGGTGAGATATCAAGAGACCAGCATGAGCCTCATTTTCAAGGGTGACCTGGGGCATTCGTCTGACAGTAAGGGGGGGAGGGGGGCGATGATTTCTGCGCATAATCCCAATATAAACATTCGCGGGTGAATTTTCTGCTCTTGCGAATGACGTTACGGGGATCTTTTCAACGTCCACTGTGAAGCTGACGGCGCGTAGAACAGTCACGGCTGTTACACACCCTCAGTGTTAACCAGGTCAGCCGCCAAAATTCGCACCGTGAAACTCTGCGATTTAGCAGTGAAGACGCTACTGTTAGGCCACGTCAACCACCCTTGATCTCGAGCAATGACATGACGTAAGGTGTAATGATACGTCAATTCACTGATAAATACTGAGACTTAAGCTCAAGACACTGGCAACGAATCACGGAGCAAAAATCGATGGCAATTGATTTGTGTGCCACATTGCCCCTACAGACACTAAAGGGCATAACAATTCACCACAACATAAAAAAAACAATCTACTGGTGTCAATCAATCGTTGTGCTCAAGGACTGTTGCAAATACACCAGAGCCTACTTACTATATAATTGTCTGTTGTAAAGTAGTGTTCGTGATTAAAGTTGTGATTTTATTTTGTACAAAAAAATCCAATAATTATCCAACTGAATGTTCATCGTTGTCGAATGGGAGATTATTGTCCTATTTTAAAAACAACGTAAGAGCTTGTGAATTAAATATATTTCAACAAAAACAGTAAAGTTGGAAGAAAAAATTAGGTGCACAGCACCTATTAAATTAACCAGTGATGTGATGAGATGAGATAAAACATTTGCAATTTACTGAATATAATGGCAGAAATAAAAAAAAATTACGTCCATCAAATAGGCTAAGCAACAACACGAACACAAAAATTACTACTTCTTAAAAAAAAAAACACATTTCCAGCGTATATGTGACACCTACAATTCTCATTCGCTTCCTTTAATCTTCCAACCTCTACGGACGTACTATCCGATGATAAAAAAAAAACATTTTTTAGAAACGCATTGATTGTCATCAACTTGACGGCACAGCGCGTGGCTATTTCACCGACAGCAAATTAAAGGCACGCAAATGTTATGTGTGTGCATGCGCGTGTTCCCCTACGCGCGTGTGACTTTTAATAAAGTGGCGCGTGTTTGCACATGATGATTTGTGTCGGTGTCCGTGAATACAGAGTTGTGCATTTACCCGTGTGTAAAAACCGGTCTCTGTACGATGCTCGCATTAAGAGGGCCTGTTGTAAATTTAGTTTCTAACAATGCACGGGATCCGTGAGTTGGTGCTGTCAATAAAAAATAGATTCCAGCTATATTCTCAACCAATGCAGAGTCTCCCTGTAATTATTTAATAATAATGTCATGCCAACATGATGACCAATCACGGCAGAATATATACTAAAACTAAATTTAAATACTTTACAATTTGTATTTTTTTTTACTACGTAAGACCCACTGAGCTATATAGCTCTTTTTCACAAATGATTGCCCAACGAAGTGGCTTATCGTGTGTAAATTTATAGCAGCAAATTACTCTAAAAGCATATTTTAAAATGTGGAGGGAAAAACCGGAGAACCCAGAGAAAGATCCACGCTACCACGGGGAGAGAGAACATGCCAAACTCGAAATGCACAGGCGTCAGCGTCAGGATCGAACCCGCAACCTCCTGTATACCAGAGAAGGTAGTTCACATCTCCCCACTGTGGCACCCTCTATGCAGTCACGGCACTCGTTCACGCACTCGTTCACGCAAGTTCAATCCCCTAAGGGCGACGGCGAGTGATACATCTCAACCGGCCCGCGGGCACCTCCATTACCAGCCTGCACTGACCGGCGTGGTGAATTATGGCCAAAACAACCGCTGGTGACCAAAACACCTTGGGAGGCCTTCACCCAATATTGGATTGCTAAATGGCTAAGCGGTGCAACGAAGAGCCACTTGGCAATCGGTGAATATTACCTGCCACGAGTGAACTATTTGATAAACCCACTAATTTCAAACGATTACGACACAAATTGCCGATATCTAAAAAACTATATATATGTTGGGACCGCTAAAGTTACGCTACGGCAGGCGGTACGGGCAAGCGAAATATCTTGCTCTGCGCTCACGGACTATTCGTCTTTGTGTGTGTACGTCGGTAGACTAGTTTTACGTGCGTCTGCATACCGGTGAGGTTGAGGTATTCGAGCCCCTTAGCCCGCTCACGTAACGCCCCCAGGAGGATGTCGAGCCCTTGGCAGGTGACGTCCGGGTTTCCAGACAGGTCCAGCCAGGTGAGAGACTTGTTCTGCACCAATGTCCTGTAGGGAAAGGACCGTGGGCGAGTAAGTAAAAAAAAGCAACAGGGGCAAAGCCAAACCACATTACAGTCGCACAGCGGGCATTCGTAGAGCACCTAAACGTTGACGCATCCCTGTACGGCTACCTCTCGCTTTACGCGGGGGTTGTGTTGTTGAAAAATGGCACGTAGCGCAAAAAACACGTACAGTAAACGTAATTTTCCCACAAGAAGTAAAGGCAATGGTTGGGGTTCCGGAGAGCAAGCTATCGAACCTCATTCTTACGTCTACATATTTCACTGGTTACAGTACACATTATATTTAATATACTACCCATACACGTAATAAAGATAGGAACAGCCTATTTAAAGGAAGAAAATGAAAAAAAAAGTAAAAGAAAAATATTTCTAATGTGTAGTGAGATGCATATTGGGAAGACAAATGTGTGCACAAGACAAAGTTCACGTGGACAAGATCTTCAAAGTGGTGTGCGAGAATGAGCAGCTGATGCTGCCCGCGCTTGTGGTTGTCGTACTGCTGCACCTCGGGCAGCATCGCGACTGAACTTTGTGGCCTGACTAACTTACTTCAGTCATAGTGCGCGCATCACAAAAATAAGTGTCAATTAATCTAACGTGCTCTTTCGAAATCACATTACTCCGCTGGTGAGTCGGAGGAGTTAAAATGATGGGAGAGGGGAGGGGGCATTGAACAGCAAAACCTCTTCTACAAAGTAAAATAATTATCTAGATTTTAAGTTTTCATGACTGCAGGGATCCATACTCTTTGGTTCTTTCGGTAAAGTTACGTAGGTATAAAATAAAATAAATGTATTTGATTTAAAATAAAATTTATTATAAAATAAATGTATTTTATTTTATACCTCGTGACTTTACCGAAAGAACCAAAGATACATATTATTATAATTTACATGTGTTATTATTTTATTAACGATCTATGGGGGGCTGCTATCTGGCCCACGGGCTGCTGCCATACCTGGCCTGCTCCCCCCCGTCTCTGGGGGGCTGCTGCCATCTCCGGCCATTTTGCGGAGTAAAAAGTTCAAATAAACGTCAGAGTCTTCATTGAAAAGATCATTTGGAGATAAGACCTCAGCTATGACAAGAACCAACTTTTGCGCACGCAAACGACTTGGTTTTGAAATGGGCAAAAGCGCGTGTTCTTAAGCAACGGTGAAAAAGCGAAGATGTGCAGCGACATGCCAACGTTCCGCGGAGAAGGCTAGCACCCGGGGCGCGATAAATAACTCTACATTTCTGTTTTTACGAAATAATGTCATAATTATACAACGTTTTATAATTACATGGGGTACAAAATAATATTTTGAAATGAAAATATGAAAACTCGTGGAAAGTAGGTTAAGTTATGCGACATTTTCAGAGGTTTCCAGGTGGCAAAAAATTAACCCATAAAAACAAAGTTTTTCACTATAAATCCTTTATATGCATGGCGGCTAGAGTCCTCTCGTCCTCTGGCTTGAGATGGCTGCCACCTATGGGTCAGATGATTGCCTGCCACCAATAAGCAATTAAATATAAAAAAAATGCCAAAAAAGTGTAACATTTTGGAAAAAAATTTTCACGAAAATAAATTGTCACGCACGAGTCTGTGTGCAAAATGTCAGCTCGATTGGATCACGGGAAGTGGGTTAAAAAACCACCAAAAGATTTGCACGGTCGTAAGCGCACAAGCAAGCAAGCAAGTGAAGTTAATATAAAGGATTTAAAAAGGTGGTGGCGCTGAGCTGGCAATGCTGAGGTCGTGGTTTCGAATCTAGGCAGCCACCTGAAATGAAACTGGGTTCTCGAGTGTTGTGAGTTGGTGGTCTCTGTCTGGTTACCATTGACTGTCCAATAAACCATCATATATGTCTTTGTTGTAACTGCTCTCTCGCTGGTTCAGCAGTTCCACTGCTGGATTCTATTTTTTCCGCCTGAGGACGACCGCTTGCGTTGCGATCGAAACGACGTGATTTATTTTATACCTACGTGACATTACCGATAGAACCAAAGAGCATCATTAAAAACTTTGTTTTGAAATAAATTTGGATACATTCCACCTCCGAGAACTACAAACAACTGTTTGGTCTTTTATAGAATAAACATTACTCGTGTGCAGGGAGGGTAAGTAAGTGATGATCCTAGGTGAGGACCAGACGTTAATTTCAAGGGATTTCAGAAGTGGTTCTTTGATATATGCTTCGGTGGGCCATTTTCTAATGTATAAGGGGGGGGGGGGGGTGGACAGCTCTGCACGAGTGTCCGAGTGGATTCTCCGCCTTACAGAGTTAGACTGATAACTTTAATCTAAATTGTCTTATGGTTGTTATTGTTTGACTTGCATCCCACTGGGATTTTTGTGCTTTTTCTGGAAGACTTTGCTGCTTTTTCCTGGATTTGTCTGTTGTGCGTAGTCACTTTAATATGTTTCTTGTTCATGTTTTTGTTTTGTTGCAGTTGCACCCGAGTCAAGAGCCGCATGGCTCACAGGGTTATACCTAATAATCGAACTTAACTGAACTATTGACATTACTTCGATGACGCAATCGTGATACGACTGGGGAAAAGACTGAAACACTTACGTGTACAATTTTCACCCACTGGATAAAAAGACTCAATGGAGATTATTGCCACCCTTAACTGAGTTCACCAAGCTCAAACACTTTTTATTGCCGATGAGTGAAGCTGATCTTCGCCTTGGTGTAATGTCAATGCCGAGTGGATCAGCCTTGAAATTGTCCACATTGCCGAGCCAATAGCCAAGATGGATTCGTGTGTCCACATTAACAAACAAACATCCTTCCCCTTTGTCAACAAAGAGTGTTGTGGGGAAACCTGTCTGTACTTTTTTGCGAGAAATAAGCTTCCCTCTTGTTTATATATAATTTGTTGAGGAAATCCATCATCAGCATCATCAACCAGAACGTACTTATAAGATGAATTAGAAACACTACACGCGCATGTTAATTCTCTATATTAGCATATCTTTGATCTTTCTCGGAATATAATTGTCATCTTCACATCTATCAAATTCACCCTTACACTTATCGTGTGCGCCATCGTCACTAAAAGCACTCCGCTCCCTTTGTATTACGGAGGGAAGGTGGCGCCATACACATTCATGGGTGTGCATGGATAACGCAGATGCGTTATCGATGATGCCAAATGCCTAATGCATTTTCTACGAATGCCTGCGAGCCCAAACGTTCTAACACGGGTACTCGCAACGGCCGGCGCCAATGCGTCACAGTTTGCTTGGTAATGTGCTTCTTTTGTTTACAGACATCATGGAGGTCGCATTCAAATAATACATTGCCGTCATTTAAAGTGTTGTAAGTGTATTGCAAGGCACAGGCACTCCCCCAAAAGTACACAGAAACGTTTATGAACGCAGCCACTGGTGTGCCATTGCGAAACAAGAGAATTACTAAATTCGGCGAAATGTTGGGATTGTGGTCTGGGGTATGGAGACTGAATGGATTTTTTTATTTTCATTTATTTTCTCTGCGATTATTTTTTATTAAGTGTATTTTTTCTCGTTATTCATGTATTCGTTTTTTTTTGCTAAGTAGTGGGGTTTGTTTTTGTATTATTTGTGTACGGAACTGGATAATTGATGTGCAGCATTGTGGGATGCAATTGCATGACGCTATAGAAAATTAAATTATTATTACATCAATTGCTGGTGTGCTCTTAACCACTGTTGACTTCCCGAAAAACAGTAATCATTTCATTGACTGCGAACCACTGACAGATTGAGTTCACCCCCCAGCCAGGATGTAAACTATACACTTTCCCAAATGATTTTGCCTAACGCTATCAAACAACAGCACAAGCAATAATGATACTACTATACAATGTTAACAATGTTCAACACGCAAAAAGTTAAGTGGACTCAATGAGCTAATGTTGTGACCCTTTAATCATCTGCATATATATAAAAGGCAAAGTTGTGAATATGTGTGTCTGTTCAAAATGTTTAGCGGATTTCCCGACATGCAACAAACTGGAAATTTGCCATGTGGGTACTTTCCAGACTGTACACCATGCAAAAATTTAAAAATACACTTTTTTTTTGGGGCGGGGGAGCTCAATAATGCATACTGTATATTGTTTGCACAGCAAGTGAGCTGTGACGTAAAATCTGTCATTTGACCAGCGCATGTGGAAGCGTAACGCATTGTAGTGTAGCGGTTAGCGCGCTGCGCTACGAACCCGGCGACCCGAGTTCGACTCCCGCTCACGGCCACCTCTAGGTCCACTCAGCCTCAAACAATTAACTGGTGTGGTGTGTGAATATCGCCACTGGGGAGACAAAGGTGGCCGGGTGTGGTGAATTAAGTCCCGGGCGAAGCCAGGGTAGTAAAGCTAGTTAAACATAAACGTAGGTATTATCTGCTTAAGAGTCAGGAATATATTACTACTATCGTGTTCGTACATTTATAAAAAATATATATATGGTAACATGTGACCATTATGTAAATGGCAGTGCCGAAAAGCATTTGGTTTATCTGTTCCATAAACCAACGTAACATGCCATGCGTAGACGCTGCAACGCAACATATGCTCACGCACTCCCGTCCTCAAGCTCACGCTTACCGGCTGAGTTCCCGCAGCGAGGCATCGTTGAGGTTGTTGGAGGAGATGTCCAGGTGAGTTAATGCACACGACTCCTAGGTGAGATAATACCAACGTTGACATCCATTCATTTGTGTAACGGCTGCATAACGCTAATTAATTAAGAAATACAGTTTTCCAAAAAGCACTGCCTCATGTTGTGGCAAATAACACCTCTTTATAATTAAATGTATTAAGAAAGCAGAGCGATCCATATCTGTTTTCGACGTGGGCCAGGTGGCTGATTCATGCCAAAATTCTCACCATTGATTAGCATTTAATCAATACATTGGCACGTGTGAATACCGTCTTTGTCATCGTGACAATTCTGTCAGGGTGGTGAAGGGATAATGAGAAGAAATTTGGCATAAACCTACCCACGTGGCCCATGCCAAAAAACGATGTGGATCATTGTATTGACGACGGTAAAGTCAAAGAGCAGCATACCATTGGTGCCTGCACAGTGCCAGCTATGACGTACGGATCGGAGACAATGGACGTTAACGAAGAGAATGGAGCAAAAGATGAAACATCTGCAAATAAGTATGGAGAGATCTACGGTTGGAATTGATTGTTGACATATGAGTACAACAGTGACCTCACATATCTGTTGTTTAATGTTCCTCTATGTGTCCATAAATAATCTAACCGAGCCGACTTGCCGCTACACGGAATCTATTATTTAACATGTGTGTGCAATATTTCTTTTATTTGCTAAACTTTATTTTGTTTGTTTTGCTTTTGCCATTTTGGTGGCCCACCCAGGTCACTGTCGTGAAGTAGAGTATCCTTGACTCGAAAGTTCTCACCTGGTCAAACAAAACTAACTTATAAGAATTGGCAATATAACAGGTGTTAAGATGTAAAAAGAACAAACAGAAACCTTTTGCACGGAATCATGTCTGCCTGCACTAACGACACATACTTGCGGTGAACATGCAAACAAAAACATGCTCTGGTAATATACGCACTGTCTTTGAAACGGATTGTTCTACACCAGAAACAGCTTTCTTTAGAGCATATTATGGATATTGGACACATATTTAATAAAACACTGCAGAGACACGAAGAGAACACACAAAACACCACTCAAGCTCAACACTGAACACTCACTTTCAGATTAAGCCACTAACCTTAAAAATATAAGAAATATGTTTTTTCTTGAACAGCAGGGCAACGTGGGAAAGTAACTTCAGGTTCACCCTCATATGGGACCTGCACTCCACTAGGGTTCTGCTATCCTCCTGCCACTGATCATGGCTCGTGATGGATAAACTTGGAACGTCCAGGGATGGAATGTAAAGAAATATGATTTCCCCCTTTTTTAACAATGAATGCGTCAACCTCTGTGCTTTCGTTTTGATTTCATAGCAGCAGCACCTTGGGACAACTCTTTTTAAAGGCCGGATGCCAGCATTATTTCATTATTATTAGGAGCATTGATTTCCGTCACAGGATTAACAATTGGAACAGGAACTCTCGCAGTGAATATTGTATCATGCCTCTTGTTTGCAACTCGACATTCAGTCATGCAGCAAATGTTTCGCAAAGTTCATGCGGTGGTAACAAAGCATGGAGTTTTTTTTATTCTTGCCGCCGGAAATATTAAATTGTTTGTTTGTTTCTTTGTGCCAAACATGTTGAATACATAGCATTCATTATTAAGGGTATGGCAAACCTGTATGAAATGATGGTAGAATGTTTTCCCCTTCAAAACTCGCGGGATTACGCTCAAATGAATGCAGTCACGTGCGAGCGAACATCTATTTTTCACATTATTGCCTCTGGTAGATACTGGATTATGCAATAGGTCAGACCTTGAGAATGAGGCACCGCTGGGAGGGCCCATGGGAGATACAGGATAAAGGGACTTAAGATTCAAGAATGGCACCTTTTGATGGATATTTTATGAGCTGTTAAATTACACACCAACTTTTGGACAAATCTGACCCATGCCGATATCGAGCGGTGGTGTTTTTATATGTAAAACATTGCCCAGCATGTCATACCTGTCGACCGATTTGTTTGTTGAATACAAATTAAAATGCATTTTAAAATGAAAAGAATATGAAATAATACAATTCTTTAAACAAATCACACGAAAGCAGGGCAATATGTGCCATTGAATGTATTCGTTTACGTCAGCGCATACATCTGTGACATGGCCACGAAACTGAGAAAAAGTCAAACAAAAAATGGTGAGTGGTTTCCTGCTCATATGAGCATTGAGGCATTGGTGCTGACTTCCTGTTTCCAGCCCTGAGCCAGCGGTGGAAATTCAACGATCGCTGAGGTGGCTCAAGCGGTCGAGTTTAATAATGCTGCAGCTCAACGCCATGTGTGAACATCACGTTGGGGGCAGTGTGTGCATCGCTATTTGTGCACTTCATTTACATTATTTACGGGCAGTGGCGGTCTAATTTCTTCATGAATTGTGTTGTTGTTTTAACAATCCGAATGAGATTTTTTTTTTTGCTAAGAACACCACCGGAAATTTATGAAAATAACACAAATTGTATGTTAACCTCCTGTGGGACTCCTCCAGGTTATGCATGCTACATACAGTGTGTGGATACCAGAGGGTCAAAGATGGCAATGTGTTTATGAACTGCACTTGCCCAACAGCAGTGTAAGGACTCTTTGTTTTTGCTATTCGTATACATACTTCACGTTCACTGAAGAGTCCAACAAAGCCTTACATTTCATAAATTGAACATCAATGTATTTCAGGAATAATTGTTTTTTTCCCAAAGAGTGGTTGGACACAAATGCAAACCTCTCCAGCTCAAAGGGTAATTGCTGAAATATCCAATAGCGGACTCAAGTAGTATTCTGTTCTAAGTCGCCGTTATGAAAGGTGGTGAGGTTTTGGCTTTTGAAAGCCGGGTAAGGCTCTGCATGGAATGACTCACAATTGAATTTTTAGTGGCTTCACATCGCATTCTGCAGGTGTGGTGTTTGATTCCCCGCCCCCTGCACACCCACCCCACCCCACCCCCACGGCGATTCGATGGATTGTCACGATCCATGGCTGTGATGTGATTGAAGAATTAATTTGTATATTTGTCTCATTTTATATCGTCTCCTGCCTTATCCCTTCTCGCATTTTGTGCACTTTGGTTGTTTGCTCCGTCCGGTTAGAAGTGAAACGCCAGCGTATCGCTCGAGTTTAATTTGCCAAAAAGAACGTTTAAAAAACATTATTTCCTTTCACATGCGAGCAGGTGCATGTATCGTGGGAATCAATATTGGTTGATGAATCAATGCATAGTGTTAACCCCTACTGGATTTCCACATTCCACTCAATTAATTTTAATTGAAAAATATGAACAACGTAAATGAGGGGGGGGGGGTAGCAATTCTTCAGTTGCTTTGGGATAATTTACCTGTGACAAACGTGCACTAAAAATACAATTTCAAGCTTAACACGTTAATATAATTTATCTGCGGTTCATGCACTTGTGCAGAGAAATGTATATTCTTTTTATGGCTGAGTAATACTGAGTCTTGTGACCACCACAACCAACTTCAACGAGTTGTTGTTGATTATGATGATAACAATGGGTGTGGGTGGTATACACGCTGGCGATCCAAGCATTTACAGGCAACATTGCTGGGTCTCCACATAATTGCTGTGGAAATGCTAAACCCGATGCGCTGCAGAGTGATCAGAAGATGACAGTGAAGCAAAATGAGTTCGTGTCCTGTCTGTGTTAAGATTGAGACAGGAAGACATGGAGAGAGCTGATTGTAGCTTATGTCCCATAGGGGATGAATAGGAGCAAGTAAGTCACAATTCAGACGCTGTCTTTCCGACAGACCTGTTCTTCACCTGAGGACGGCTGCTTGCGTTGTGGCCGAAACGTCGTGAGAATTGTATTTTATTATGTTTTATTTTTATTATTTTATTATTTCCCTTCTACGTGACTTTACCGAAAGAACCAAGAAGAAGAAGTCACTATTACCGATTATTAGGTGTGGGATTTAAAGTGTTGTCTCAATTAATAACGTAGATTGATCTCTAGATTTGGTTAATTTCTTAATAGCCCAGGAACAATCATTATAACAATTGGATACAAATATTTACCAAAGTACTGATGTTCTACGCATTTCCACCGGTCACTGGAACACACCGCCCGACCGCCAGATTAACTCGCAGACGTAAACGGTCAATAAGTACGAGAACAGACGGCAGGATTTCATATGCAACAGAGTCAAATGCTATGGACCGCTGAATACGAATTTCCTAGACATTGTTTATTATTCAAATCATTGCCCGACTTAAAACCGCAGCAATAGTAAAATATTTTTTTCTTACAATTACTGAACGAACTGGTTTATTCATACAAATGTATTTATGAAAAGAGTAGAGCAAGCTAGCCAGGATGGGGAGAGACACGGCTCCACTTTTCACCCAGGCAAGCAGAGAGCCCAGACTTATTTTTTTTACTTATTCTGAAAACAACAAATGACATTTAAAAATGCGTAAGTTAAACAAAAACACCCAAATACACAATTTGATATCACGCAATGCCACATGGCACTCCATCAAAGGACAGCTTCAGAAATAAAGTTACGCGAGACATTCTTCGAAATAAAAAAACGAAGCTGAAATTCGGTGCGGCTTCAGAAATATAATTACGATAAAAGCGTCAGGATTTGCAAAGGCTCTAAAGGGAGGAGTCATCCCTGTTGTAAATTTCCAATCAGTTTGAGCATGCCCATCTCATTATCATCAGCTAACAAAGACCTTTGTCAAGAGACCATATGGCTATGTGGTGACGCTCGACGTGCTCATAACTAATCCATCGATATCATCCCTTGCAGACTAATAACTAAAAAAGGATCGTTTCCTGCTATATCATTACAGACGTAGCAGGTATCTATATGATTAATAATGATGAGGAATACGACCATTGCTATTTATAGGTGCATGTTTATTACAATAATCACCATTTTTTGCGCATGTTCAATCCACTGCTCGATGGAAGCCTCTGTACAGCGTGTCTTTAATTTGGGGAATATGGTCATACTTCATCATGCTGGTCAGTGTGAATTGTTGAAGATTAAAAAAAAAATAAAGGTACTTTTTTTTATTGTTTGAAGTTTCAATAATCTTTAGAATGAAGGAAAGCGAGCCGACAGGAAAAACACTTGGGGTTTGTTCTGAGGGTTGAGAAATTGCTTCTACCAGATCAGAGCCAAGAGCCTTTCTGCTTTGACCCTTTTAGAATGCATTTTGTGAAAGGTAGTCCCACCTACTCACTTTTAGTGGCATGTTCACAATGCGCAGGTCACTTAACGCGTTTTCTTGTATGTATGTTGAACTCCTTTCGCACCGTACATAGCCAAACGTGCTCATCGGAGGTGCAGGGTGAAAGACAACTAACTAAACACAAATATCGGTTCTAAAGAAATTAGTGTTCAATCTATATTTAAAAGTGCATATATCGAGTGGCATCCGAATATCGGAGAGCATTCCAGACGGCCACAGAATGCCATCTGAAAGCGCGCGATGCAGTGACCGCCTTAGTTCGAAGCTGCTGCGAGGATGACCTAAGTTTGTGTGACGATTTATACGCGCCTTGACGAGACCTTTTCATAAGCAACCCAGTGTGAAAGCCTCGCCTCTACTCTATTGCCCATTCTCTTCCTCTTCTCTCCCCTCCCCTCGCCCCTCCATTCCTTTCTGTCTCTACACTTCCCCTTTCGTGCTCCCTAAGTACCCCCCCCCTCCATCTCTGTCAATACGTTTCCATCGCACGCACCCCTTGCCAACCACACACTATTCCATTGCGCGTCGTCGTTTTTGCAAGCTACGGTCAAAGAGACCCGAGTTGAGAGGCGCCCTACTACGTGAAACGCAAACGAGGTTTGGTGAAGCAGCGCAACGCGTGGCCACCTGGTGAAGGATCTTGCAGACGGGATCGAGGGCGAGGCGGTCGCCGGGGCCGACCGTCACGGCGGACACCTCGAGCCGAGCGAGGCGCTGGCTCGGCGCGCTCCGCACGAACAGATCGACGCCGCTCGAGCCCAGTGCATTGTGGGACAACACCACGCTCCGGAGTCGATTCACACCTAGCGAGGCAATAAATAAAAACAAAATCAACATTTTTTTGTACGGGGAGATTTTTTTGGTTTACCATTGCACGCAGACGGGAGTTTAAAACAAGCAGTTTTCCTTTCTTAAATGAACCGCAGCAACGCAAATAGTACTTCGCATTTCAGAATCTTTATTTATACTGAAGGAGGAATCCTATGAGCTATACAGCTCTTTTTCACAGATGTCCAGTAGGAGGGGGGGGGTCAGAAAGTTACAACAACGAACAATGCAAAAACACGATAGGAGTGCAAACTAAAGAAAATATTAACGTTTTCATTTACAGGTAAGTATCTACTGAGATAAAAGTCTCTTTTGAGAGACCGTGGTTGAACACAAAGATAATTTACAAAACAAAAGTATTTTAGTGAAGAAAAAAAACCCACCACAATTGCAAATGCTTTGTACATTTACCAACTTATTTCTGTAATTCCATAAAAGAGCGGAGCAAAATTCTACATGAATCACACCCGAGGACTCACAATATTGTGCAGTGGAGGCCTGACTCTACTAATGGGACATTGAATGTCCAAACTGGTCCAAAGTTCGCTTCTATCGAACCAAGGTTGTTGAAAAAGATGCACTCCCAGAAGGCTGTGTGGCTAAAGATATGTGTGAAAAAGTAATATATGAAGGAGGTCTACTTACTACCTGCTTATTTATTTTGCATTGACACAAGTGACACAAATGTGGTTTGTGCCTTGTGAAGAAAAATTGACCGGTGATAATTTCCTTCTCAGTGCGCCAAATGGATGAAACCAGAATAAAGGAAAAAAAACGACGTCAAGACTGGGAATGATGGATTGAAAGACTTTTGGCCCTGGGATTTAAACATAATGTGGAATGTAAAATTAGGTCGAAGCTCCCTTTAGATTATAATTGGAGTGAATGTATATAAAATGTCATAGTAATCAATAAGTGGCATGAAAGCTAATGAGATGATCTGTGTGCAGATGGCTGCAAGGCTGTAACAGCTGCCTCTTACTACGAAAGAGGTATCAGTGACAACCGTCGCCACATTTGCACACAAAGTTGGTAAAGGCCAAACAATCGAACGGTGAAAGAAAAATTACCCGCAAATTACTCGATGGAAATTGCACACAGCATCATCACCCCCCCCTCCTTACTGCAAGAAACCTGGCAGTAACCCTTGTAAAAAAAATGTCTTGAGATTCAGTGAGGTTTTCCTGGCTAAACAAGCAGGACAAGAATAACAGAGGCTTGTGACCTGCGCAGTGTGTGCTATGCCTTTGTGTTTGTAAGCCGGCCGCTTGGTGCTTATTTTCCCAAGTATGAATATAACTTTAGCCAATTCAAGAACCAAATTTTTGTTTTCCTTCCCCCACACCTCTGAAGAGCACGGTGGGCTATGTATGGTGCGAGAGAAGACGTTTAACATACATACATACAAGTATGTGCGGTTAATGCAGACGTGATGCCTTTCAAAACATATCTATTTGGTGTTTGAACGTCTTAACACCTGTTTTATTTCCAGAAAGGCTAAAACCTATTCTTATTTGTTCATCATGTTTGATACTGTAAAAAAGGTCCCATAGATATACATACATGCCCCCCTATCTGTGACGCCTTTGATTTGCAGCTGTTTCGGGCCAATGGGCCACTCAGCATTTTAGGGGGGGAGGGGGGTATCCGGTGGCCCAGCAATTGTTAAAACGTGACTCACGATCCCCCTCCCATACTCAATGACTACATTCATTAGGCCCCAATCTCAGCACTGGAGCACCTGAGCGAAAAGCTTCGAGACAAGGAAGAAGAACACAGCACGTGCATGGCGTCCATTCCTAAACCTTAGAACAATCTTAAATACCTGAGCCCAGAACGGCAATGACCTGGCCAACCTCGTCCCTACCCTTTTCCAAATAAAATCCCTCCCCCCGCCCCATGCCTGCTCTGATGAGTCCGGTGTGCCTGATACCGTCGATGCCCCTGGTAATGCCGTCCAGAATGTCAGAATGTTTGCAATGTACGATTTGAGGGAGGATCAGAGGTCGAAAACGGGTTTTGTTTCCTTACCCGTACCCGGCCGCACCAGGGTCACAAACGGGTACCCGTACCCGTACCCGGCCAGGTACAGGTAGCCGAGTATCGGGTAGGGTACGGGTATCGGGTACCCGATTGCGACCTCTGGGGAGGATGTGGAATACAAATATTATATATATAAAAAACCACGACTCACGATGCAGCGCGTTCTCCAGCAGGGAGGATCAGAGGTCGCAAACGGGTTTTGTTTCCTTACCCGTACCCGTACCCGTACCCGTACCCGGCCGCACCAGGGTCACAAACGGGTACCCGTACCCGTACCCGGCCGGGTACGGATAGCCGAGTATCGGGTAGGGTACGGGTATCGGGTACCCGATTGCGACCTCTGGGGAGGATGTGGAATACAAATATTATATATATAAAAAACCACGACTCACGATGCAGCGCGTTCTCCAGCAGGCCGCGGTGATGCTGCACCAGTTGCGCCGTGAAGCCGCACGCTTGCAGGCGAAGAGAGGTGAGCGAGGGGCAGCAGGAGAGCAGCTCGGCAAGCGGCTGGCAGCTCCCGTCTCCCAGCGGGTTCAGGGACAGGTCGAGCTCCTCCAGGCTCTGCGGAGCATCGCACGCAAGATGGTGAATGGACAAAACGAGAGCTTCATTGTGAGAGAGAGCGAGAGAGTGCCTCTCCATGCTCAAATGTGCATCAGAGCAGCACGTGTCTCTCTTGGTAGGTCTTAATCCCCGCGGTGGTCGCTTCGTTGAGCTATCATTTGTGATAGCAAGGTCGTTTCTGAAAAAGAGCGGTATAGCTCAGTGGGCCTTACCTGGTAAAAAAAATACAGTTAAATTTTAGTTTTACACCACCACCACCTCCTTGCCAGCCTCCTGTATACTACTCCCACATGATACTATCCTTCCCATTGCCCGCATCTCAGGTGCTTGGCGCAGCACAGCAGTGTAGCTGCTATCGAAAACAGCAGAGTGGTGTAGCTAAAGAGCACAGTGGTGCAGTAGCGATCGAGCACAGTGGTGTAGCCATCAAAAGTGTACTCTTTGGTTTTTTCAGTAAAGTCACGTAGGTAAAAAATAAAATAAAATAAATGAAAACAACTAAATTTAATCACGACGTTTCGGAGGCAACACAAGCTTCCGTCTTCAGGTGGAACCGTTACAGCCAAAGTCGCTGTAGTACAGCTGTAGTACAGCGACTTTGAAACGTCGTGATTTAATTGAGTTGTTTTCATTTTTATTTATTTATTTTTTACCTACGTGACTTTACTGAAAAAGCCAGAGTATGAATCCTTGCAGTCAGGAAAGCTTCAAATCTAGAATCGAAAGTGTAGTTGGTGCAATCTGCAATGTGGTCCAAACGCCAGTGGCCCAAATGTCCAGCTACGAAGAGGGGTGGACACTGAACAGAGGAACCCATTTCATTCTTTGCACAAGGGCCCATTGCCAACTACACTACGCTTACCTCCGGGTCACTTGCTCATGCCCATTGGCTTTCCAATCTTAAAATGTGGGTTCCGTGGTAAGATGAAAGAAATGTGAAGCCAAAGTTAAACGACTGTGTTGCACTGGCACACTTCACATTCTAAGGCATCGACCATTTCATTTGTCTAAGAAAAGCACGTTAAATAATCTATAGATACTAATTATGATAACGCTATGTTTTAATGACATTCATAATGCTCCTTTCTTTCTGCATGACGTTCTAAGTTTAGCATGCTGTATGACGAACCAATAGGTTATTTCCGTCTGCCATGGTTTTCATTAACAATGTGAATAACCTATTAGCCTATCCATAAATATACTGTTTATATCGAACATTACCAATTAAGATGTATGGATTTCATTCATAATATAACACCTATGACGTTAGATGTCATTACGCAGATGCAAACGGCCATGACCCTCCAAAAGTATGAATATAGATTCGTGAATGTTGTCAGTGTATACTACTCGGTAGTTTTCTGCACCTACGGCTGCTCTTGATATTGACTTCATAAGTCTTGGGCATTAACCATTAATGCTAAAGGTACCTTATTCTGGTTCATGCTGTAAATGGTTAGAACAAAGGATCTGTCATCCAGAGGTCACCAGTTCAATCCCCCAGCACGGCAGTTGAAACAAATGGTGCATTATTATTGTTTTTATCCTCCCCGCCTCTGTTCACCCAGCAGTATAAATGGATACATCCATATTAACAATATTAACAACCAATTCGTTTGTTGCCTTTCCACCGCACCTCCGATTAGCCGGTAGCTACATACGGAGCGAAAGAAGTTCAACATAGACATACGTAAGTACGTGCATGTACAAAAAAAGTACAAAAAAAAAAAAAAGACACGAGCGAGCGAGCACCTGAAACGCGAGCACTCCTCCTACGACCTCCTGCGAGCCCAGGGCCTCCGCGAGCCGGCGCAGGCCCTCGTGGGTGACGGCGTTCGAGGAGAGGTCGAGACGAGCGAGCGCGGGTAAGGTGGACGCGGCGGCGGCCAGCTCGCACAGCAGGTCGTCGCCCACGCGGTTCGAGCGCAGCGCGAGCTCCCGGACGGACGGCTGCAGCTTGAGGGCTCGGAGCACGGGCAGCAGCTTCTCGTAGCCCAGCGCCAGCGGGGGCAGCCGGAAAGCGCCCCCCCGCGCCTCCGTGTCCTGGGCTTCCAGCGCACGCTGCACCCGCTGGTCTACCGCTGCACATAACGACAAAGATCCCCCCCCCCACCGTCACGTATATAGCCTTTAACGGACTGTTGGGGTGAGTGCTGTAGGGGAGTAGCACCCTGTGAAGGCCGGAGTGGTAGATGAGTGGGTGGGTGTCCAGCACCAAACATCATATCTTCGCCATTCACGATTTGTAAACAATACCCACACATTCAAGGTGCCATTGCGGAAGCAGTTAATATGGAATGTATCTGATGCTTCATCAGACTGATTAATACATACGATGCAGGTCTACTAACAATATCAGCCTTAATTTATGTCATCACAATAAGACCATTGTGAGCCTCTTGAAAACATTTATAATTTGTCACACTCAGATTTATTAACCTTGAGACAGCTGTCATCATCATCATCCAAACTAGCCACTCTCACTCACAACCTCTCAATCGCCTCTAACAACATTGCTAACATAGCCCCACACATCTCTATGACAGTTTAAATAACGGGCAGTCAAACGCACATTTGCGACGTCTCGGGCACATTAGCGATAATGAACATTAATACTAAACGCGATTTGCCAGGGCCTACATACCGCGCTAGCGCCGGAATAATTCCATGCCCTGGCGATTCGGTGCATTGCACCGATGTGAGGAGTTGGGGGAGAGAGTCGGCGCTCGAATCAAAATCGTTTCTCCCATCGGAGTCAATGAGAGCGAATGTTTTTAATGTTTAATTTTATAACACTGCTAATCACGACAAACGAACAATGCAAAATAAACCCGATTGCCCTGCCGTTGCATTTGCGACAAAAGAATATTACCATTCTTGTTCAACTTCTTTCGTACTGTACGTAGCCAACCATGCTAATCGGAGGCACAAAGAAAGGACAACAAACTAAACACAAAAAATAAAAAAATAAGAACAGATTTTTACCCTTTCTGGAAATAAAACAGGTGTTAAGATGTTCAAACGCCAAATAGAAACCTTTTGCAAGGCATCAGGCCTGCATTAGCCACACATACTTGTGGAAAAACATGTAAACATGCTCTGATAATATATGCAGTGAAGGATTTTTTCCAGGTCCATAAAAAACCACTGAGCATAAGATCACATGCACGGCCAAAGCACTTACCCTGTCCGAGGCTGTCGCAGGCCTTGCGGTATCGCTCAGAGAGAGGCGGCAGGTCCCACGATAGCACATCTGCTAGGACCTACACCGCACAACGTCAACAATGCACGCGTTATATACTCCTAGAAGGAATGACAGCCATCTATGAAAATAGCAAATCTCTAATGCCCAAAAACCAAAAGGACTTTGTAAAGCAGTAGTGCCCAACCACAAACAAAAAACCTAACCTAATTTGTGGTGGTGCAGTGATTAGCGCATTGCGCTACAAACCCGGGGACACAAGCTCATTAACAATAACAGTGGCGAATATCTGAACTCGTCCTGCGTCTTCCCTAGGTCGACTCAGCCATAAATAAGTTCCTGGTGAAGTATGCAATAAGCACTGGGGAGACAAAGAGGGCTGGGTGTAGTGTTAGCCACACATCTCCTCGTGTGCCGTGCTGGCCTTAATAGGTGCTCACTAACAACACTTGTCCCAACAGTATATTAAAGGCTATATGGAGGTTCTTTGCATTTTTGCCTTTATTTTCCTGGGTTTAATTACCATTGCCAGGGAAAGGAATTTAACTGCCACACATTTCGTACCTACGATTAGCACGGTTGGCTATGCACAGTGCGAAAGAAGTTCTACACACATACATTCCTGCGGTGGATAAGTCTGAGAAATAACGGGGGCGGACGGGTCACGTTCTCTCGATCTATAGCGGAGAGGGTGAGAGCTGCTCAATTCGGTTTTTGGAGAAGTATACGGGGTGCGAGATGTCGGATATCGAGCAAGACAACATGCGGGACAACCCAAATACAGAGGAGCTAACAAAGGAGAGGCTGACAGTTCAACGTGGTTAAAATCCACAAAACCTTTCTCCAGATTGTATTGTCCGGTTGGTCTGCCAATTTCCCTCGTTTACCCCCTTTATTCTTGGGAAAAGGGTGTTGGCAAATTACTAGCTTACCTCTTCATTCTTAGAACAATTGGTGAAATACGAGATTAGCTCTTCGTTATTGGAACACGATGTTAAAAATGACGAGAATACCTCTTCATTATTGGAACAAGGTGTTGCAATGACCATATTACCTCTTCATTACTGTAGCCAACTTTGCTACTTATTAAATAATCTAGTCTAGATTACCTCTTCAATACACTTTTAAATCTAGATTGAAAACTAATCTCTTTAGAACGGCTGTTTGTGTTTGGTTTGTTGTCCGCACCTCCGATTAGCACGGTTGGCTACGCACGGTGACGCTAAACAAGTTCAACACGCGTGAGTGCGTACGTACAGAACGACGAGATTACCTCTTCGTTATTGAACAGAGTGTTGGTGATGAGATCCTCCGTGGAGAGCTGGGCACCCTCCTGCTTCAGCTGCAGCCGCGGCCTGAGCCCCGACTCCGAGTAGTAGCGAGCGCTCGCCTGCTCCGCGAGCCACGCCACTGTGCGCACTGCCTGCTCGCTGCGGCGAAACCACACGGAAGCTATAAAACAAAAATATATATAAAAACTTTAATTTTTTTAATTTTACCAGGTGTAAGGCCTGCACTGACCTATAAAAAGCTCTTTTTCAGAAGCTCACATGGCCATCGCAAACGATAGGTCAACGAAGTGGCTTATTATCATCGCGTATAAATGTTATTGCATCGGCCAAATACGCTTGAACACGCAACGTTGATTCTAAATGTGGAGGGAAAAACCGGAGGACCCGGAGAAAATTTCACGCAACCACGGGGAGAGAGAGAGAGGGAGAGACAGACACACGGAAAATCCAAATACACAACAGGAGTCAGGATCGGAACCGAATCCACAACCTCCTCCATACCTGGCGAGGTAGTTAACATCTCGCCACGGTGGCACCCCCACTAACGCACAAACGGGTTGGATGAATGCTCGTGTACCTGTAAGGAAGGGGAATGAGGAAAACCTTGTCCTGAACTCTGACACGTATCCTCATTGGCGGGATGGTACATCCCACGTAGGATGGCGGAATTGCCTGGGACTGAACCATCAGTGCTGGTGCCTGAAAGTTGATATCACAAGCACACAAAGCACATGTTTTTTTTAATTTCATATCAACCGTTCATTTTTGCAAGTTTTACTGTTCAAAACACATTTGTAGTTACAGTATTCCTCGTTATTCGCGAACTTGCAATCCGCGATTTTGGCTATCCACGAATTGCATCTGGAACTCTACACAACTACTGCATCGAGAGAGAGCGAGAAAGAGGGGAGATAAAGTGATAATGTGTAGCATCATCATCATCATTTAAGGTAAATTAATTTATAAACTATTATTTCATACTTTCATATTTAATTATATTTACTTTGTTCACTACAACAATTTGTTGTTGTGTTATGATAATCATCACATGTTTTACAGCTTATTAATGTATTTATTTAAGGTAATTCATTAAAGAAGATAGGTTTTTGACTTAAAACTTTCGTGACTGCAGGAATTCATATTCTTGGTTCTTTCGGTAAAGTCACATAAATAAAAATGTATACAAATAAAATACAAAATAATACATTGAAAATAATAAAAGCAAAAAACCCACAATAAAAATAGGAAAATTCATTTAAAATAAAAAAAAATGAAAATAAATTGAAAATAATAAAACTAGCCTTTTGCCCGTCCAAGGTGTATTTCAGTAAATCTGAAACTTGCAAGCAAAAAGAAGACCATACCAGGCTAGGGAGTTAACATCTCGCCACCGTGGCACCATGTGCAATGCTGCGTGCTGTAAGTAAATCATTCATTAGCATGTTTGGCGGTGCGAAAGAAGTTCAACATGACAGACATACACGCGTACATTCTGCAGAGGCACTGCACGTTCGTCAACGCCGCGCATTCTCACCGGGTTCGGGTGGGGTGCGAGCGAGGTGCCGGCTGCCTGCCGCTCCTCGCACGTCGACTCGCGGTTGAACGCGAGATCCGTTTCTGATCCAGGAGATGAGCACCTCTCGCTGTCAGAGTCATCACGAATCTGCACGTTCAATAAACCCAAGATGCATTTTGGCGAGGCGAAACATTTGTACTTAACAGACATTAAACAACGGAATGCAAACACAACCATGAGCATGTTCTTGTCAAGCAAAATCAACATCTCCAGATAAATATTTAATAGCTTTTTGGGTTTTCTTTTTACCAATCTGTATTTTGTAAAGCACTCTAATTCTGTAAATGTTTATCTAATCCTGACACTTTCTCTGCCCAATATGTCATCCGTGAACATGAGATGTTTCATCTCACAGCCGTTTTCATGTTTAAATATTTTCAATCAAACGAAAAAACCACCAACCCCCCCATAAGAGCACTGCAAACGAGGTGTAACCTCCTGCCAAGCTGTTTACTATTTATTAGTATAAGGAAAAACGATACAAAAAATTTAAAGCATAAAACAATTTTCGATAAGCTGAACTTATACCACAGACCATCATGCAGGTGGAATTCAAGACGCCGTTACAACCAACGCTGCTGATGCCACTAGAACTTTGCCTTCCTTCTGCCAGACGCTGCAGCTGTTGGACATCCAACATCCACCCAGCAAGGTCTTGTTTTACAGTGTCCTATATTCATACCTTGCTGATCTCGTCAAGAAGAATAAACCATCGCGCGAACTCCGGTCATCCTCACAGCGGCTTTTGGCTGGCCATCGAACAAAGATGTTCACCGCACTGTGTGCTTTCAGATGCGTTTTTGCGGCTGTCTGGAGCTCTCTTCCTTCCGATATTTGGAAACCACTGGAGCTTTGGACTTATTAATCACCTATATTGAAAGCACATTTCTTTAAAAGTACTTTTTGTGTTTAGTTTGTTGTCCTTCCCCCGCACCTCCGATTAGTGCGGTTGGCTACGTATGGTGCAAAAGAAGTTCAACATACATCTGTATATTTCGGTACGAGAAAATACATTGGTGACCTTCGCATTGTGAACGTGCCACTGCAATTGAGTAGGTTGCACTAGCCTTATGAAATGCATTCTAAAAGGGTCAAAGTAGAAAGGCTCTTGGCTCTGATCTGTTAGAAGTAATCTCTCAACATCGAGGGATCTCTCAACTGACATAGATCTATGGCTTTTGGTCATCCCCTTGGTCACTAAACCTCTGGGTGCCACCCTCTCAGGCCTGTCTACCTACCACCATCCTACAAATCAGCCTCAAAATCACTGAACCTCTTCTTGCATGCATATACAATATGCTTTCATGTCACATTCTATTCCGAACTTTTAAGTGTTTATATAATCCTGCTAATGAATTCCGAGCATCCTCTGCATGCAATGAAGGGTGCAAGGGTCAGCCTATCGCTGTGGCTGCTTTGTTATTCTGCTGCTTTCTGGCCCACACGGTGGCAAAGAATGCTTCTGCCTCAAAAATGCAACTCTTGGCACTGCTCTTATAGTGGTTTTGAAGTGGAACAAAACCTGTTCTTCTTCTTGGTTCTTTCGGTAAAGTCACGTAGAAGGGAAGTAATAAAATAATAAAAATAATAAAGCATAATAAAATAATTATTTTATTATGCTTTATTATTTTTATTATTTTATTACTTCCCTTCTACGTGACTTTACCGAAAAAACCAAGAAGATGAATTCCTGCAGTCACGAAAGCTTTAAATCGAAAAATACCCCCACTCACTCACCCATCACTCCATCTCTTCTCTAGCCCGTGTCACTCACTCACCCACTCACTCACCTACCCACTCACTCACCCCACTCACTCACCCATCACTCCATCTCTTCTCTAGCCCGTGTCACTCACTCACTCACCC
>CM025643.2:3586677-3617599 GCA_014621495.2 Entosphenus tridentatus | reverse complement strand
AAAAATAATAAAGCATAATAAAATAATTATTTTATTATGTTTTATTATTTTTATTATTTTTATTATTTTATTACTTCCCTTCTACGTGACTTTACCGAAAGAACCAAGAAGATGAATTCCTGCAGTCATGAAAGCTTTAAATCGAAAAAAAACCTGTTCTGTTTACACAATAGAACTCTTGACTTTTATCTACCTACTGCATTATTCAACACTGTTATATAAATCACGCAGACTCCTCTTCTAGCTCCACATTCTCACTTCCGACTGAACAGAGGTGGGCAGACCCTGCAAGAATCTATTTGATTCCTACAATTCCACGATGGACACACTCATGCGTAGGATGATTACAGCGATGCAGAAATCCTCTTCCGATTTTTCTGTAGATGGTTAATTCTGTTAATATATATACATCTACGTGAGCGAGCATAATGTGTATTTAAAGCTACGAGGGTAAGCATGCAACCATGTCACTTTGACTGACTGGTATCGCAGCTCGCTTCAGCCCAGTGGTCCTTCCCGGGTAACAAATAAATGTAAGTTTTAGTTAATAAAAAAAAATACCTGGTTGTGCGTGCGTCCCACCACTCTGCGCTCCACTAGGTGCGTCAGACGCTGCTGCCTGGGCGGCCTGCGGCTCTGCCGGCCGCCGGGTCTGGCGGCGGAGCTCCCGGTGCGGCCTCCTCCGCCACCGCCAACAAGGCCGCCAGCGGCGCTCCGTGGGGGACTCCGGCCCCCGCGGCACAAGGGCGGCTCGGTGCGCGCCCGCTTGTGCGGCGGCCGCTGCTGTTGCCCCAGGTCGTCGATCAGCCACTCGGAGTCCGACACGTAACGCTCGGCCGCGATGAGCGCCGGGCTGGGAGACGCCGCCGTCGGAACTGTGTCGCCGTACTGCGTGGAGCTCGCCGCGGGATGTCCCATGAGCAGCCTGAAAACGACAATCGCCGGCCACGGTCAATACCCACTGCTGGATGAATGCCTCTCCAAGCCGATTTCATTGCTCCGTCTCCAAGGGCATCGCATCGGACACGTTCCATTTCTTGGTTGCCGCTCCATTATCATTGTCGGCCATCGACCATCGCCTTTTCTAGCTAAGTGTCCTGCCCGAGCCCTCTTACTTTGTTCACACATTAGAATGTTCTCTAATCCGCGTATTATAACGGCAAACAGATATTCCATTAAAACCTTTATGAAGAAGTTCTAAACATGTTTTAACTTCAACCATGCCTATATTTCACTAAACAAAAGCCATTCATCAATTTTAAATTAGTTGCAGTGACCTCGCCGTTGTTGTTATTATTGTACTGCTGTAATAATGTCCAATTTATACTCGCGCCCAGCATTTGTGCAGTGAGGTGCTAACACAAGTCGGAAGAGTTTTATAGGAAGGACAAAAAAGAAAGCACAAGTGACAGGCACACGGTGATGAATATGGTAATTGTGGTAACATTAATACAACACAAGCACAGCTTCTGCTGTACAACAAAAGTAAGAAGATAATGTTTAACACAAAAACAACAACTATGAAACATTATTTCATGTTCAGAAAATGCAGAGCCGATTGAAAATATGGTTGTAAAAAAGGTAATATTTGGGGATTAGGCCTTATAATATGTTGTGCGTAAACTGAATAATCTGAGTGACAAAACACCAATAGGAAGAAATTGATGGGTTGATAAAAAAAGAAGATAATTCACTTCCATAACACTGAATATAGAAAAAGGATTTTTATTTTTTTAGACATTAATAATCAGTCCTCACATTCTTGATCCCAAGGGACCTCGATATAACTGAGGAAAAATGTATTTCAAAATGGAATGTGAGATGATTTGTCCGTTCTTCGAATGTACACTCGGTTAATATTAATGGACCGACCTACACAATACGTACCCACATATTCCGATCAAGACAACTCATTACTGCTTATGTCACTTTGTGATGAGGTGCAATCATTTCAAGTAAAACGTCTTTTTTGATTTGCCTTTGGCCTTTGGCGACAGTGACCAAGCGATAGGAATCATTGATGTCTCTTATCAGGCACCAGCGTGCCCAGATGTCTGTGAATCTCAACGGCGAATTGATTACAGCAGACACAATATAAAAACCCTCCAATATTAACCGTACCAATAGGCTCTACAATGCACCTACTAAAATTCAGGTCCGCATTCCAAACGTTCAAAAGGTTATTTTCAACCTCACATTTTATTTCTGCAAGCTGTGTTTACGATTTACATTTCTATTAGGTATCGTATGATGACAGTAAAAGTATGCAGACTCCAAATATTGCATTTCTGTAAAAGCCACAGCAGCAGAGTGAATGAGAAATCCACAAAACAAGCAATGGGCATTTCCAGTGAGATGATGGGACCTTTATACAATTCAAAGCCAAATTGGCTCTCTGATCAAATGAGGAAATGCAATTCTTGCTTGGCGGTCCACAGCCAGTGGCAGAAATGCCATTAATCCTATGACAGGGGGGCAGTCTCTCCACATGGTAACCACCACTGTTGACTGCTGATAAATGGGTTCTTATTTTAGCGACCCCAGAGAGATGATAGGCCGAGTCATCTCCGAACAGGACTTTGAAGTTGCAACCCTCAAAGGCCTTGCTGGGACAGCACGGTGCCAACAGAGTATGCGTATTTTTACGACTCTACGTTACCAGAAACACAGTCTTACGAAAAAAAATGAGGAAGGTAAAATGTACAGGCGGCAGAAATTTGGCTATTAAAGAACCACCGCGGGAAACCTAGCAGGGACTGAGTGAAAATGTTGAGGGGAAGTGCTGGCAATTGAAGAAAAATCTATATATAGGAGGGAATATATTGATGAAAAGGTATGGGGTGGTCGCCCTGGTTATTGCTGTCGGTATACTAATATATTATTAAAAAGTTTTGCTTGCTGGCTGGCTGGTACGCAGCTAGGAAAGCATGCGGTGGTGACGTCACCACGTACATATGCGTGATGACATCACATGCATCTCTTCTTGCCCCCCTTTCACTGGAACAAACTTCCCCTCCACATTAAGCAGTCACCTTCGCTCACTAGTTTCCACTCCTCACTCACAACTCACTTATTGTTCTCTAGCTCACACCACGGCCTCCTTAATCTCCCCCTCATAACCACCACCACCACCACCATTCTTGTTCCCTACAATCTATCTCTGTGGCTATGACTCATTTCCCATCTACCTAATTGATTCATCATCATATATGCTACTTTGATGAGTGATCATCACGTGTGGCCAGTTCGCCTCTGAAAGATATCTCAGAGCTCAGTTAGCTTTACCTGATAAAATATTGTATTTTTTATCTTCAGAAATTATGTCTGTCTAAAATAAAATGTGTTTTTTTACTTGATTACTATTCATGTTTATGAAGTACACTTTGTTACAAAATAAATCAAGTATAAGTATATAACAGTAAACATTCTATGTTGTGGATTTGTTAACATTCTATGTTGTGGATTTGCTCTCCAATACACCAGTGTGCTGTACTAGTAACGAATTGGCATGTTCTGTTTACGTGACAAACCTTACTAATTGGCTGTGTTGGGTGGTGGCGGGTTTAACGACACATTTATATTTTACGCGATCTAACCCAAAACAACTTCCATTATGGATTCTATTATTGTAAAATAAAAAGGTTTTTCGTATAGTCAAGCATAAAAGCAAATGGAAATAAAACTTGCACGACTATGTGTTTTGATGAAGTGTTTCCATATCACTTCAGAAACTTATAATCAATAACACAACGAAAAAAGGGGGCCTTCAAAGTGTGATAATGCAAGCACTATTCAAGCAGTCCACTTAAAATCCATCAGTCGACTTTATTCAGGCCCAGCATCAGAGACCAGACTTCAAAAGTGACACTTTAGCGTCCACACAAACAACGGTTTTGAATTAAATTTTGTTCAATCGCCAGCCACGCAAAGAGTAAAATTTATCCCAGCGCTGCCGGATATCTCCTGCTACAAGACAAGCAGCTAAAAAAGAAAAGCCGACGTCAAATGCCACCTCATTGTTACCCCACCTATTTACATTGCTGCATTTCATCTATCTTGTTTTTCAGAATATTTATTTATACTGGAGGAAGCCGATGAACTATAAAGCTCTTTTTCACAGATGTCCAGTGGCATTATGCCTTGCACAGAATGAACTGTCGTCACACCTTTTGTCAAGTCTGACACTAAAGACATGACACGCGTGAAATTGTGAGATGATGAAAAAAAAAGAATTCAGTATTATGTGGAAATCCTTTTGAAAAAGTTTAAAGTTTGGGAAGCAGGCTCATCAATTAAACCCATGCTGCAACCAAATAAGCCCCTCTCTTCAGCTCCTTGGGAAATCCCTATCGCCTAGAACCAGCAGCAGCGGTTTCATTAGCCACGTTTAATTCGTCTTTTGAGGAGAAAATTACGTGCGGAGAGGTTACAGGAGCATTTATTGTCGAAACAAAAATTAGTTCCGGAGCTTTTGGGACGGTGTACATGGATGAGTAATACTCCATCGCGGTGAATACAAGCACGAAGGCTCATTTAACCTCCGAACAATCCCCTCCGTATTGCTCGGTTATTTATGGTGCAGTGTCCAAGGATGCAATGGCGAGACAATGAGCAACAAGCAAGCCACCTTTTCAGATGCCACTGGGGAAGGAAACTAAGTCAATGGCTCTCGCGACATACAGAATGCCCAAAAGAATGCGTGTTGTCAGCGTAACCAATCACCTGGAAACGAATTAAGCAAACGCGAAGAACAATTGCACGCACTTTGCAAGGATTTTCACAGGAGGTTGTTCCCAATGTTCCTATCCATAATCTATTATTTCACAGCCTTCCAGACCAAGTGCCCCCCCCTCCCCCCGCCGCCTCTTGAGTTGAAATAAAATCGCAGGGAAATGGGGCTTCTCGGAGATATCGACTCCAGCTGGGGAACTCACTCCCAAAAATGTTGTTTAGTTTTACATATATTGTACATGTAGCGTCGTCGTTCATGCAAATTGCAGCTCACGATCGCCAGAGGAACCACAGGAGGCAGCTGTAAGGCAGCGAAGAGCCAGCGCTGCCAAAAGTTGTGCAGAGGCGATGGTCTCGGACACGTCACCAATTTCTCCACAAAAATACCCATCGGATTATGTATGTTGAACTTCTTTTGCACCATACGTACCAAACTGTGCTCATCTGTGGGGTCCTGGGTGTCTCTATGGATGTCCCTATGGGTCCGGGTGTCTGTGGGTCTGTGTATGTACTATGTTAAACTTATTTCGCAACGTACGTAGCCAGCCAACCGCGCAAATCGTGCCAGAATTTATTTCTTCCAGGAATAGTCAACACAATTTAGACCAAACACAAGCTGATGATGGACATGTTTACCGAGCGATGGGTTAATTATTTTGCATAATTCAATAGCATTTTTTTTTAACTACTTCATTTCAAAAGTTGTCCATAAAGATTTTTTACACACTGCAAAAACACAGAAAATTACACTTTTGCCATCTTTGGCTTATGGAATGCACGTTACATCTGATGCGCACACCGGACGATTGATGTGGGGTAGAAGCGCGGAAACACCCCCCACACTACGCGCCTCTTACCGGTTCCTGGTGCTGCCTAGATCCCTGATTGCCTCGCGATACGCAGACGCTCCACATTTAGCCGCGTCCACGCTTCGCGCTTCCTCCCGAAACGCCGGCGGCACCGCCACCTTGTCGTCACCGTCCTCGCTGTCGGTGGCCGAAAGCTCGTTGTCGTCTCCTCCGTTGCGAAGGTTCGTGTCTCTAAGTGACCGGCGCAAGTTGTCGCCACTCCGCGACCTAGAACCATCACACAGCAGCCATGCCACGGCGGAGAGATGTTAACTACCTCGCCTGGTATACAGGTCTTGGATTCGACTTTGTATGAAAAAGTTTTTTGTAATAAAGGTGCATGAAATGTTATATTCAAATGAGCTCCTCTATTTAATGAAATATTCTATAATTAGATGGTCTTGAGGAAGATATATTCAGCATTCCAATAATTGACATCTCAATGCAAATTCTACTCGAGTCGAATTCAAACCGTGTTCTCAGTGGTAGAGCGATTTATTTCTACTACACATTACAATTTACAAATTCTCACCGTACGTAGCCAACCGTGCTAATCGTAGGTTTGTAAAGAAATTAGTTATCAATCTAGATGATTTAAAAGCGCATAGCTCCCAATGGCTTCCAAATATCGGAAGGAAGACCGTTCCATAGAGCTGCAAATGCGTATTTGAAAGCACACGATGCAGTGACCAGCTTTATTCGATGGTCATCCAAAAGCCGCTGTGAGAAATAGAAAAAAACTATTTCTAAAGAAAAACAATATTCCTTAACAAGGCGAGATTGGTTTGTTCTTCAAGTCACGAGTTTCTCCCTCATCATTTCAACAGCGTTTTTGTTGTTGTTGTCGTTAAACCCGGGCCTCTCATCTGGTTCTGAAGCGAAGGGAGATGACTGATTAAACCAATCTCTTGACCATTTCACTACGATCCTCCTCTGCGTCAAGCAGAAACTCGCCAATAAATCATTGGCCAGCCGGGGTAATGAAGTCGAGTGTGTCTACCGCATGACGGATGAGTCGGGGGGGGGCGAGTACGAGGAGCGCTGGGTCATAATGGGAGGCTGAGATTGGGATCACCTGGACATTGTGGGATCAGCTGGACACTGTCGCGCCATGGTAAGGCGTGCACCATACACGCATCACGCTAGGAACTGCAAAGATGCCAGGATGTGACAGTACAGAAAGCAGTTTGCGAAACGTGCCTGTGCGGATATTTGAGTGTTATACTTTGTATGGCTGGCCATCGAACAAAGGCGGTCACCGGCATCGCGCACTTTCAGATGCACTTCTGCGGCCATCTGGAATGCTCTTCCGTCCGATATTAGGAAGCCACTGGAAACCATGCATTTTTAAATATAAACTGGAAACTCATTTATATAATCAACGACATTTTGTGCAGTGGCCCTAATACATAGCATTTCAATATTCATTTCATTATTACCACAATTTGGTTACTCAGAAATACCTAATTTAGTCTCGTGACTCGTTTTCAGGAGGGTCCTGCCAAGTTTCCGCAATAGACTACGATGGTTGCTATGTGTGAGCACGATGGTTGCTATGTATTTCCATCCTTGCAGCGGCTTTTGGAAAGTCATTGAACAAAAACGGTCACCGCATCGCGCCTTTTCAGATGCGCTTCTGCGGCCGTCTGGAACGCTCATCCTTTCGATATTAGGAAACCACTGGAGCTATGCACTTTTATATCTAGATTGAAAACTCAATTGTTTAGCACTGCTTTCTGCGTTTCGTTTTTTTGTCCTTCCCCCGCACCTTCCGATTAGCACGGTGCAAAAGAACTTCAACATATTCCATTCCCAAACACAAGGCGCTTGCTTTGCCTTCCTGTCGCGATCGCAGCCCACGAGCGCAAATCTACGGTCCTGTGAGTCACGCCGGTGCCTCGTAATGCACTGCACGCGCGCGCTACGGAGATCGTTTATTGCGGGCAATCCCCACGGCACGGCAGGCTGCGTGCACGGCCTAGCGAGGCGCGTGCCGCTTGACGCAACGTGAACGTCACCCCGGAGCGGTTCAATCCCGTGGTCTGAAAGCGAGCTTTCTGAGCGTAAACATGCATCTAGATTGGGCAGAGAATACAGGCGAGAGATAAGGAAGGGAGTGAGCCCTAGTTCCTGAAGACTTTGTTATTTATTTATTATTTGATTAACGAGGAGATTCCTCCCCACCTCCACCCCCGTCACATTATGTCTGAGACCAGTGCAGACGTCACCAAGTTAATCTTAAAGGTGCCGTGGTTCTGGTAATTATAGGCTGTGAATCATTGACGAAATACAATTTGTAATTTATCCCTTTGTCAAGTACCACTGCTGAAACCCTTCCCACCTGTAATTACTGACAATGACGTCTCTTGTGCACAACTCTGTTCCTAGATGCCACCGCAGACCAGAGTGTCAAGCAAAGAGCCGCACTTCCCAGTGCTTAAAAAGCTCCATGACTGTGACATAATCAAGAGAGAAAGGTTTCGAAATATTACTTCAACGTTCAACTAAATGTCATTCTCATATTCTGAAGACATTATATGCACCGCGACAGAAAGACGTTTTCTCCCTGACCTGGTGGTATACTGGAGGTCGTGGGTTCGATCCTGAACCCGACGCCAGTATATTTAGAGTTTGCATGTTCTCCCCGTGGTCGTGTGGATTTTTCTTTGGGTCCTCCGGTTTTTCCCTCAATATTTAGAAAAAACATCAAGCGATTAAGAGTATTTTACTGCGATAAATTTCCACGTGATAAGCCGCTTCGTTGACCTATCATTTGTGGCCATTATTCTTCTGAAAAGAGTAGTATAGCTCAAGTGGGCCTTACTTGGTTTAACACATAGGCTTTCGTGAACAAAATAATCGATAATACAGGTTTTTTGGGGTGAGATCGCGAAAATATTGTGTCGTTAATCCAGCCACCACCCAATACAGCCAATTAGTAAGGTTTGTCACGTAAATAGAACGTGGCCAATTCGTCACTAGTACAGCACACCGGCGGTGTGTTGGAGAGCCAAGCCACAACATTTACAATCTGAGTACGAAATTTCGCCAGAAATTACAACTAGCTTCATCAGGCAACAGCCAGATTTGTGGAGAAGTCCTCCTGTTTCATTCCTTAAATAGAGGGGCAGATGTGATGACAACACTTGCACGCTCTTATTGCGCCAAGTGTGGAGGGGATTAATGACTGCCTTACTTTCTAAAATAAAAAAAATGTTTTTAGTTTAAATGCTTCAGAGCCACCTCTGACCTTGATCTGTGATGAGTCCTAGGATGATTCGGGGCTGATTTGGAGAATTCGGGAGCAGCGTGCAAGGGAAGGCCAGCGCTGCGACCGTCTGCTCCTGCCTTCCGTACTTTGGGGGCTCTCTCCTGACGACGCTGAGCCACGGGGAGCTCCTCCTCCTCCGTGTCGAACAGAGAATCGCCGAGGCCACCCCAGACGGCAGCGGACTGCGCCGCGGTGCTTGCTGAACATACACAAACATCGATGGGGAAAAAAAGGAATGGGTTTTACCCTTTCTGGCAATAGAACAAGAGGTGTTAAGATGTTCAAACACCAAATAGATACCTTTTGCAAGGCATCAAGTCTGCATCAACCACACATACTTGTGGCAAAACATGCAAACAAACATGCTCTGATAATATTATGCATTGTCTCTGAAACCGATTGGGCTACACCAGGGACAGCTTTCTTGATGGCCTACTCTCACCAGTGTTAGACCGGAGAATGCCAAAAGGCGAACAGGACAAAGACGATGCAAGTATCAGGGAATTTATAGTTCGGGTTGAGCAGTTAAATCTGCGGGACCTTTTTAGCAGTATCCAAGATGATGAAAAGATAAGAATAGGTTTGACCCTTTCTGGCAAACATCGATGCGCATTCAGCGACGAGCATTGGCGAATGCGGGGCGGCGACATGACCCAGCGGCAGCGCGTTCGACGCTTGTTCGCAGGGGTTCGTGGTTCAAATCCAGCAGTCACCCTGGTTAATACCTCGGGTGCATTAACCGTAAGAATACGTGCCGTGTGCTTCAAAGGGGACGTTAAAGATACGATGGCGTCATGAGCAAGCGTAGGCCATTGTGTGCCAGTGTCACGGCTCAAATTTGAAAAAATTGCCCGCAAATTACTCAATTGGGATTACGTATGTATGTTAAACTTCTTTAGCACCGTACATAGCCAACCGTGCTAATCGGTAGGTGTGGGGGAAGGACAACAAACTAAACACAGAAAGCAGTGCGAAACAATTGAGTTTTCAATCTAGATTGAAAAGTGCTCAATTAGGGATTTCTAAGAAACCAAATTGTGGTAAGAATTAAATTAATATTGAAATGCTATGTATTAGGACCACTGCACAAAATGTCGTTGACTATATAATTACTTTGTTTTAAGGCAGTGTTGTTGACACGTGTGTTGAGTTTTTTTTATTATAAATGAAAGTGCTGGTTATACCATAATAAAATAGCGAATATAACATACCTGTCAACCCATACGGTTTACCCATATTCTTGTACAGGGAAATTGAGTTTTCAGGTCAATACGACGTACAGCCGTTTCAATACAGGCAAATAAATGTGGCTATTTGTTTGTGTTTCTCCCTTGTGATGGGACTTGTAGGATGAACGTTGACATTTATAAGGCCACGGGGTGACCAATAAGGTCTAAATTGGTCTGTAATCAGGTAGGCACTGATAAGAAGTTGACAAGCACACAACTTCCACTAAAATAAATAACATCAATGATTTTTAAAAAAATGTTGTCATACTACCATCATTAACCATCTGACTAATAAGGATGATGTGCATTTATATACCATCTAAATACAAAAACGTCGCTGGACATAATGCATAGCAATATTCACATCACGACTTTCATTTTCAGCATTCACAAACTTGCTTTAAACAAGGTTACTTTCGACGTCACTGAAAGTGACGTATCATTCAATACAACACGAGGTTCTTTGAAGGATCGTAATGAAACAGCACCTCGGGATTGTGCAAACGGAAGGGCACATGCACATAGAGGGGACCCAGAAGAGAGGAGGCTACTTCAAAAGAGAGAACAGGGTGGGGTATGATGGGGCTACAGGGCAAATACATCAGCCGATCACAACATGCAACGTGTTAAATGAACACACTTTATAGTGAACAGGCAGAGGCTTGAAGAGGGAATGGTTTCATACTCTTTGTTTTTTTCGGTAAAGTCACGTAGGTGAAAACAAAATAAAATAAAAAATAAAACAACTAAATTAAATCACGACGTTTCGGAAGCAACACAATCATCCGTCATCAGGTGTGACCGCTCCAGCAAAATTACTGTAGCGTATGAAGAGAGCTTCACGAAAACTTCAAATCTAGAAGGGAATGGTTTCTCTGCAGTGTGGACAGAATCAGTTTTTATACTGAAAGAATCCAATGAGCGTCAAAGCTCTATTTCACAGATGTCAAGTAAAATCCCGCCTATCCTATACGGACGTTGCGCACTATTCTAACGTTGCAAAGGAATATCAAAGAAGAGGCTTGGACATTCCAACACAACGTCTTGCACGGGAAAACCCCATCGCACGAGCGCAATTTGTATTCTGCGCAAAGTCTGAATTTCAGGAGCAGCCTCTCTATCGACAGATCAGTCAGGACAACCACGCAGCATGTGCTATAATAGTGTAATGATGTCATGACACTAGCAGGAAGAGAATATGATTTGGGATTTAAAATAGCAACGTTAAATAATTAATAATAATGCTAATTATATACCCAAGAAAGCCTCATTGGCGGTTTAGGTAAATTTATTTCAGGAAGGTCCAGCATTGAAATGTTGGGAAAATTCCATAAATGAGCGTTTGGCATATGCAAGGAAAACCCAGATTGCACGCAAAGATACCAGCGCCAGATCGCAGCCCACAGCCTCAAGTCGACAACAACCTTGTAAAGCCACACCCCTGGATCAGAGAAGATGCAGGGGTGCCGTGGTGGCGAGGAAATGTTAACTACCTCGCCTGGTATACAGGAGATCGTAGGTTCGATCCCAACCCTGACGCCCGTTGTATATTTTGAGTTTGCATGTTCTCAACGAGGATTTTTCTCCGGGTCCTCCAGGTTTTTCCCTCCACTTTCAGAAACATGCGTTTAGAGTATTTGGCTGATATAAATTTTCACATAAGCCACTTTGTTGAGATATCATTTGTGATAGCCAGCTCACTTCTGAAAAAGAGCTAAATAGCTCAGTGGGCCTTACCTGATCAAATAAATAGTTCGTTTAGTTTTAGTTTATTTACTGTAATTTGATTGTGAAATGTAAACCACGTTAAACGAAACAGGCCAATTAAAAAATGTTAAATATTTTTTTCACTCGGTTAACACACCGCACTTGCGATGAAGAGGTTTCGACCTCCTGGCCGCGGCAGTTGAAAACACGGGCGAGTTTCCTGAATGTCCAAAATCTCTGACGAAGACATCTGGGAAGCGTGGGGTGCCGCGGTGGCGAGATGTTAACTCCCTCGCTCAGTGTGCATGAGGTTGTGGCTTCGATTCCGACCCTGACATATTTGGAGTTTGCACGTTATCCCCGTGGTTATGTGGATTTTTCTCCGGGTCCTCCGGTTTTTCCCTCCACATTCAGAAACATGCCTCGAGAGTATTCGGCTGCTATAAATTCCCACATGATAAGCCACTTCGTTGAGCTATCACTTGTGGCCAGGTATCTTCTGAAAAAGAGCTATATAGCTCAGTGGGCCTTACCTGGAAAAAAACAAAGTTTAGTTTAGGTCCCAAATAGCCTCAAGGGCTCTCCCGAGTGGAGTAGCACAAGCGAGGAATTGCAGGGGCTGTGCCTTTACCGAACATTCTGCTTACAGCCGCATGTAAAACAAATTTGCACCTAACACTATGCGAAGAAAAAAATGTACATTACCGAAGAGAAGATGACGATTACAAACGCAACACCAATGATGAACCATGCAGCCATGTGTTTGTATTATTTCTGTTTACCATTTTGCAATTGTGCATATATATCGGAAATTGCACACTGAAGGAAAACATGCAAATTAATTTAAATACGAAAAAATTACTTGTCAATGAATTCAGCATGCAAAGAGATCGGTTAGAGGAAAAAACTATCGAGAGAAGATGCAAAACAGCTGGGGGTGAAAGAATATTTTACCAAGTTGTATCCCTGGTGTGGCAAAAGAGGCCGATTGGAAGGCCTTCATAAGGAGCAATTGAGTGTTGCCATCTTCCACAGCTGTCCAATGACACCTTGCATTGCAAACATTCCCAATGAAAATGTATGTGCGTCACGGGCATGATGCCAAAAAGCACAATTTCAATACTATTGGGAGAAAGGAGCAAACAAAGATTATTATGGCAGTGGTAAGGTGAAGAGAAAAAAAAACTATTGCCAGAACACATGAGTGTGAGTAGATTGGGAAGATAGCGAAGCGAAATAAGAGATGGAAGCGTAGCTGAACAAGGGATAAACATCGGACGCCTTGGAAATTCCGCACGTGCCGACGCATGCATTGAGCATTGTGTTCTGAGCACATCGCAGGTGGTGCTCTTCGGTCAAATAAAAAAGGGAGACATTTCCAAGGTGGGTACAAAGATGCTCTGCCACAGACAATAAAGAGTTGCCACATCGACCCGAGCGACTGGGAGAACGTCGCAGCAGAGAGCTTTGTCGCGAGCGGCAAGGATACCGGGAAGAATCTTCCCGCGTGCAACAAAAGAAAACGCCAAAACCACGATTGCCGAAAGCAAGACAGTCAGATCGCGCTCTACTTCACTCTTGCCGGCCGCCAACGCGCACATCAGAGAATCCACCGATAAAGGCAGCCACCACCGTGACAGGAAGAGTCGTCGATACTGACGGAGATTAAAGTGTGCGTGATGGCACAGACAGGAGGAACCTTGAGTCGCGAGCCTCTCCAGCGGAGATGCGTGGGAGACAACGAGGTAAGATAGCAGACTTTGCCCGACCACCGTCGCGTGCAAATGGGGGCAGACCTCCCGAACACCAACTGTTTTGTTGCCAGTGATGAAAAACTGACGATAATTGGGTCACTGGACTTGTGTCATCGCATTCCTTGGTGTGTACACGTACAGCTGTTTGTCTGGAGATGTGGGCATCCCCACGCTGTGCGGGTCGTAGGGGTCATTTGAGCGAACACAGGTGTAGTACAACAATGGATGTTGCTGCGCTGCCCTCTGCTGCCCAACACGTAACCCCACAGCCTACAACACCTGTTATGCATGGTGGTCACCCATCCAAGCACCATCCAGGATCAGCCCCAAAAAACCTCCAGAAACCGAGCGAGATTCTGTGCATTTTAAGTGATTTGGTCACGCCTTATCACTGCCTGCTAAACGATCATATTCATCGCCAGAGATTGCAAATGTTTATGTGCAGTGACCCTGCAGAAACGGGGAATGTTTTTTCATTCTATATCACAATTGATTATGCATTCGTCTCAGGGGGGACCTGAGGTCCTGGCGTGAACGCGATGTTCTTTATGGAGCATCCTGTAAACAAAGGTGCTGAGCAAATAAAGCAGTGAGAGGAGGGGTGCCACGGTGGCGAGATGTTAAATACCTTGCCTGGTCTACAGGAGGTCGTGGGTTCGATCCCGCCTGTATATTTGGAGTTTGCTTGTTCTCTCCGTGGTCGCGTGGACTTTCCTCTGGGCCCTCTGGTTTTTCCCTCCACATTTAGAATCGATGATATACCATTTGTGACCAGGTTACTTCTGAAAATGAGTTATATAGCTCAGTGGGCCTTACCTGGTCAAATCAAAGCGCCCTTCCCCCCTTCCAACCCAGCTTAAATATACGCTCCAAGCGTGGTGGTGTTTCATTCAGACGCTGTCTCCCCGACAGACCTGGTCTTCACCTGAGGACGGCTACTTGCGTTGTGGCCGAAACATCGTGATAATTATTTTATTATGTTTTATTTTTATTATTTTATTACTTCCCTTCTACGTGACTTTACCGAAAGAACCAAGAAGATGAATCCCTGCAGTCACGAAAGCTTTAAATCAAAATAAAAAAATCAAATCAAAATAGTTTAGTTTAGTTTTTAGTTTCGACAAGGAGGAGGGATGGAAGAAGGATATTTATGTTGAACTTCTTTCGCACCATACGTAGCTAACCGTGCTAATCAGAGGTGCAGGTAAGGACAACAAACTAAACACAAAAAGCAATTCTGACGATATGAGTTTTCAATCTAGATTTTAAAGTGCATAGCTCCAGTGATTTAATATCGGAAGAGCATTCCAGGCGGCCGCAGAAGCACATCTGAAAGCGCTCGATGCGGTGACCTTTTTTGTTCGATGACAAGCCAAAAGCCGCTGCTGCTAGCGAGGATGACCAGAGTTCCACGTGATGGTTTGTGCTCCTTGACGAGATCAGCAAGGTATTGTGGTTCGTATGTATGCATGTCGAACTTCTTTCGCACCGTACGAAGCCAACCGCGCTAATCGGAGGTGCGGTTCAAGGGTGAACAGGACGCGCGCGCACACACACCTCTCCTGGCCGCGTCGGTCAGCAAGCGGTCCATGTCCCGGCAGGTGTCGCGGGTCTCCCGATCCAAGTGTCGTCCGTACTCCTTGCACCACTCGCGCAGGGAATCCAACGGCGTGCCGCCCTGGAGGTTGGGGGGGGGAGGTTCGTTCGTTCGACAAAAGGGTCTCGCCAGAACGAGAGCTCGCAAGCCACAGACTCGTCGTTATCAACAGTGTGCCCCCAAGGTAATGTGTTGTGCCTTGGTAAAATAAAAAAAAAATTCATTGACTTACGTGCGACGAAGCAGGGTCTCTGCCTAAAACTTTGTCCGTTATATCCCTGTTATACCTTTCAAGGTCACAGTATTACTGACGATTTTGTTGAGGTTTTTGGTGTTTTTAATTTTCCTGTGTCGACGTCTACAGGACTTTACCTTAATTTTCAACATTTAGTAATTTGATGGAAGGGTGTGATATCGATTAATTGATTAACATAAAAAAAATAACGGCAATATCGCTTCTTAAGCTCACGATACATCCACGGAATTGCGTAACAATCAACGTCTTTCAACATATATACACACACAGCATGATGGATATACAACGGGCGTTCAACAGGTGAACCCTCCAGCCACTAGAGGTCGCTGCGCTCATCGTTATTAATTCCTCCACCCATGCCGAGGATTCGGGTCTACCAGTTCTCATCTTCCCTCCCATTGCTATATAAAAAAAACACAATGTACCTAGTACTGGCTAAACATCCTGAAGCTAAAACTTTACCTGAAAATCGCTCAAATCAGGATGACGCGTCACAATTATTGCCCCCTACTGCGAAAACTGGGCAAGACCTTCATACAAAAAATAAGTCTTGAGACTCGGTGAAGCTTTGCTTTCCTGTGTAAGCAAGCGTTTAAAAACATCCTCTAAACACACTGGAGTTATGGTGTTTCCCAAAACGAGTCAAGAGCCATGAAAGCAGCAGCTCAGAAAACTGGTTGACCACATCCTTTCAGATGTTTTTGACAACAGTGCCACCTACAGCCTGACTGGTGGTGGGGGGGGTCTTCTTTGGTATGGCACTGGTGACGCCGATTCTGAGCCGTAAGTGAGGGTTACGAGCCGGACCACACCGCTTCCACACCTGCACACATTGTACTCGCACCATAATCTAGACACAAAATGTGCAGTGAATCTCAGAATGAGCTACTTAACGCAATGGACACTACGCTGACGCCAGTGAAGCACACAAAGCGGGCTGGAGAACATTAATTTAAAAACGCTACTCGTGAAATCGATTAAATTATTTCCTTCCTGGCCGTTGATAGAGCTGGCGACCGTGCTGCTGACGGTGCAATCTAAATCTCCACAAACCTAAACATCGAATCGTATCATCAGAGTGAACACAAACATTTCTGGTTCCATATTCTTGGTTCTTTCGGTAAAGTCATGTAGAAGGGAAATAATAAAATAATACAAATAAAACATCATAAGATTAAATTATCACGACATTTCGGCCACATTGCAAGCAGCCGTCCCCAGGTGAAGAACTTCACCTGAGGATCGTTCCATGCAGTCACGAAAGCTTTAAATCGAAAAATTTCTGGTTCCACTTTTGTGACATGCAGCGACTCCAGCATAGCTCCACAGATTTAAAATGACAAATGTCGAACTCGTGGAGTCCAGCACTCTGATATCCTGATTAAACATGCACACCACGTGCTAAGGCTTCAAAGCGAGACATCAATCCACATTAACATCAAACCACATTAACATCACACCACATGAACATGCTGCAAGCACAAAGCACATAGATCCATTCCTGGGAAAATCGGGCCACCCTGAGCCCTCTCTCTCTCTATCATCGTCATGTAGCAAAAACAAATTACTAACAACATTCATAATATGTTACTTTTGGTTTAGATTGTCGTGTCGGTATAAAACATTTTTTTAGCTTTCTTCTCCGGCACCCGACAGAGTCAATGAAATCAAGTTGTCACATCATGGGCAAATGTGCCAATTGATTTGGTTTATCAGCAACCTTGGCGCTACACTCTTGGCCCCCAAGATCCCCAGACATCAAACCCTGCGACTTTTTCTTGTGGGGATACGTCAAAGACCGTGTTTTTGTGCCACAATTAGCGACTAATCTGGATGACCTCAAAAACAGAATCACGGCAGCGGTGACTTCAGTGGAAGAAGACACTTTGAGAGGCGTTTGGGACGAATTCAACTATCGTCTCGATGTTGTCCGTACAGCAGGTGGAGGGCACATAGAGCACATATAAAATGGTTAGTTAAACTTGATAACTCATTTAACCGTTTGTAACTTTTTGTGTAATTATAACATGTTGCCATCGTGAAATGTATTGCTTTGAAATTGGGTCCATATTTTTAAAACACCCTGTATTGTATAGACTAAACTTTGTGATAATACTTATCAGCTTCAATACGTGGAGGGGGGGGGGGGGAGGAAAGGTGCATTGCTTGGTAACAAGCATTGCACACTTGTGCCACGGGAAAAAAAATATCTTGTGCTTTAAATTTCGATTTAAAGCTTTCGTGACTGCAGGAATTCATCTTCTTGGTTCTTTCGGTAAAGTCACGTAGAAGGGAAGTAATAAAATAATAAAAATAATAAAACATAATAAAATAATTCTCACGACGTTTCGGCCACAACGCAAGCAGCCTCGACAGACCTGGTTTCACCTGAAGACGGCTGCTTGCGTTGTGGCCGAAACGTCGTGAGAATTATTTTATTATGTTTTATTCTTTTTATTATTTTATTACTTCCCTTCTACGTGACTTTACCGAAAGAACCAAGAAGATCTTGTGCTTTGTTAGAACACAAAAGTCAAAAATGGATACAACACGAGCTGTGACTTGGATATTCCTGATGGTACCAGCAGAGAATTTTCTAAAGAATTTCAATGCCATTTCCATGAAAATGAAGTTGCAGTCATCTGGTTTGTTTCTGTTGCTCCCTCATTCACTTATTGCATTGCACTGCAAAGACATTTCCAAAGGTGGAACAATCTGTCCTTTCCACTTTTTGGAATGGTACCAGCATTTTTGTTCCATCGATTTATGCCAACATGGGTGCCCTGTTCACGTGATTTTGAGACAATGGAGGGGCATCGTGTGTACCCATTGTGTGCGTGAACAAACCACTGCTGGAAAATTTGATCCAGATGGCCAACCGGCTGACGTTAATGTGTTGTTTTCTTGTTTTTATCCATTCTAAAACACTCGTCTGCCGAGCATTATTTATCTTTTACACCAACAGCGCATAACAATTTTTTTTACAATCGTTGTCAAGTTGGACAAGTAATGCAAGTCGCATTACAACTAAGTTTACAACATGCTCAAGCGAATTGATCAATTAATTAACATCTTACAATGTATATGCTCTTGTATGTATATTATACCTTGCAGATATCAGTGAGTTATGGTCTTTTCAAGAAACCAACAAAAGACATGCACTTGCATTTACAAGCTCATAGTGAAACACGTTACACGGAGCCTCTGAATCCTCATTATTACAAGCATCTTGATCTTCAAAATATTTGTTTTGCACCTGGCATAATCACATACATATTTATGGTGGCACTTTGTTGAAGGCACATTCAAGCAAATTCATCATATAGACGAATTTACATATGTCACAATAACACGTGTGTATCGCATAGGTTTAACAAAGTTCAAAGATTCTGTGTTTTAAAAAAACACGTGAAATTAAATTCCACTCAGACAGATCCTTAATTGTTTAACACTATGCCACTCAGCCGGAATGTAACATAACGCAGATTTAAAATTAATTGTTTTGCTCAACATCACAAATCATTTGAGAACGAATTGTTTTTAACAAACAGAAATGAGATGTACACGTCATGTTTAGGTTAAGTGGCCCTGAATCGTTACCTCCTAATTGTGACGATTAATTAAATCACTTAAAAGGCTTGAAATTATACAAACAGCTACTTCATTACGTGCTAAATTACACATTAAGGAAACAAAACAGTATGCATTTGGCGCCTAACATTAAACACACATGAAGGTGTGCCAAGTAGTCTGACACGCAATCACTGAGTGGGCGCATTAAATCTACATGACCAATTCACGCGGCTCCAGCTAGACTACTTATTAATAAATAAAATGTATACTTCCCATCAACCACAAGGTCTTCTGGGAGTCCATCATTTCAGTAAAAATGATTCAACACAAGCAAACCGTTTATGGTTTCGACATACACTGTCTCATCAGCAGTGTGACGCTTGCTTGAACCAGTGCTGGTGAACTGCCAGATATGATATAGGCAACAATCTGGAGGTTCATCCTTGACGATCAATGTAATAGCGGTCCTGACCAACTGTAAAAGTTCTCTACGTCGTAAACTTTTCGATGCTTCATTGTCATAACTCCTTTATGGAATTGGAGTTATGACAAATCTCGGCTTATGCAATTGTGCAAGGCCTTCTGCACTAATGCTCCAGCCCTGCAGCGTGTGCAGCACTCCGATTGGCACGGTTGGCTACGTATGGTACGGAAGAAGTTCAACAACACCAACACCCGTCATTCGCCACTAAGTGGCGGTGACATCACCACGGCGCCTGTGCCAGGCCAGGTGCACTTTGAGGCCAAGCATCGAAGGCTCCCTGGCAGTTCACGGGGCAGACCCAGGTGCCATGGGTTGATTGACTGAGATGACCGGAGATGCACCAGCCGTGCCCCCTACTGTGCCAACCTGCCGCATTTTAGCCACCCGGCGCTCCGCTCCATACTTCAACGTACACACGCACATACACAAGCACAGTCACCACGAGGCCTCGTGGCCACTGTGTGCACCGTCCTCCTCCCCTACCGCTTTGTTCTTGACGGTGACGGAGGCGCCGCGCTGCACGAGCAGCTTTGCGATGCCGAAGTTTCCGGCTACGATGGCGTCGTGCAGTGGCGTGATGCCGTCGCATTTGGGCCCTCCGGGATCACTGATCAATGCCCCATGATCAAGAAGATACTCCACTATGTCTGCAAGAGAGAGGAGCGTAAACACAGACAAAGTAAAAAAAAACCTCCCCATTTAGCCTTAACAGACTAAGGCGCAAGTGCTGTTAGCGAGCACCTATGAAGGCCGGCACGGCACACGAGGGGGTGGGTGGCCAGCACCACACCCGGCCGTGGCAATGTTTACACACCAGGTACTCATTTGAGACCAAGTCGAGCTAGGGGAGACCCGGGACCGGTTCAGATAATCGTTACTGTGTTGGCTGTGAGTGGGAATCCAACTCGGATTGCCGGGTTCGTAGCGCAGTGCGCTAACCGCTACGTTACCGCTCCCCAGAACAAGCATACACAAACATACACACCAACAGGCATGTGCCGAGCTGATTGGCCATCTGGTAAGAGCCTCTTCACAACAATTCGGAGACGAACATTTCTCCCTCCACCTACTCTGATGGCTTCATTATAAGTTAACCTAAGCATAAAGCATTCCTCTTCGGAGTGTGTGTTGTCAGGGACACCACTCTTGGCTACCAGGGCAGATTAACTCACACATTGTCAGCTACATCTCACCGAATAAGAAAATTAAAATAAAGTCAATACTTGCGGCCCTTTGTTAATCCACTGCTGGATGAAGCCTTCCCCGCTTCGCATCGGTCAAGGGGGGTTGTGTGACTATAATTCGTCATATTTCATCAGCACAGGATGGTGAAGGGGAGGTCTAAGACCAGGTTCAGATATCACTTGCCACTGATGCGAGCTGTGGTTGGGAATTGAACTGAGGCTGCCAAGCTTATGGCCCAGTGCGCTAACCCCTGCATCACCACTCTCCAAACTAGTCACAAATTACGTGAATCATTCACATATTGTACAAGACTAATTTCGAATTGTAAAACTTCGTTATGACAGAATGTCAGAGGGGTGGTAGTGGTGGCACGATGGTTAGCGCTGTGAACACAGCGACGTACGTTCGATTCTCGGCCACGGCTAATATCATTAGCGAGTGATATTGGAACTGTTTCAGCAATTTATTGATTATGTTTATATTCACTTATAAAATATGAATCCTAATCGTGCGAATGACATTATGCTATGAGTTGAAGAATCCATTCACAAAACCTCAAGAGCTGTGTGTCAGAAGAGACGTAACTTTCGTATTACACACTGTTCCAAGATGCATTGTCAAGTATCAGAATCAGGATCTTTACTTATCCTTGAGAAACCTGATGAGCTATGCAGCTTTTTTTCACAGATATTCCAGCAAAAGTAGATCTGAAAATATATTTAGAATTGCAGCCACTGGGTGACGAGTCTGGATCAATTCCGCTACACTTGAGAACCCAGTTCGATCATGTGTGGCCACGCCGATTCGAAACCAGGTTTTCAACGGTGCCGGCTCGGTCGTCTCTGACCTCTAATGAGGGCAGCCGGCCCACCTTACGAGTTTCTGGCTCCCGACACCCACCTTGGTGATTGTGGTTGCACGCTTCGTGAAGAGGCAGCCAACCACAGTAGTCTCTGGGGTTTGGAGGGTGACCCTGCAAAGACAAAGATTCCCCGTGTAGCATTAACAGACTGTTTGGGACAAGTGCTTTTAGCGAGTAGCACCTATGAAGGCCGGCACGGCACACAAGGGGGGTGGGGTGGCCAACACCACGCCCGCCACCGTTGTCTCCGCAGTGGCGATGTTTACACACCGCACCAGGTACTCGTTTGAGGCTGAGTTGACACTGGTGTTGGCTGTGAGCGGGAATAGAACTCGAGTCGCCGGGTTTGTAGTGCTCACACACATATATATACATAAACATATTAAACGTATGAACAAAAAGGTAATCAGTTATTTTCTTAAACGTATACATTTTATTGTTTTCTTACTTTCCACGTGTAGTGACACATCTGTCAGGCAGTGAGTTGGAGGTGGAGTTGGTGGATCATGCTAGGAGGATGCGAGTGGAAGAAAGCTACCTGCGAGGGCAGTGAGGTGTCTACAGGCAGTACAACAAGTAGGTTTCTAACCGCTATCTATAGAACATTTGAGAGTTCTTCCCTTGTACGTGAGTTCTTCAAAATCTTCGGTTTCCCCCCAAACACCAAAATCAGCAAAACAGAATTGAACAATTGTCCCAACCAGCACCCTTCTAAAGAACCGTGCAACATCGTGAGGATTTCATGGGTAAACAAAGATTATAATGTTTATAGCAATGCATTATTGAAACATGAGCGTGATATTATCGTGTCAACTGTGAATGCTCACGACTTAAGTTCACGAAAACAGTCTCAGGAGAAAAAACACATTACGTTTCTTTAATCACCAAAGTTCTTAAATTATAGAAATTACAATCATTTATCCAGAAAATGCTGCTGCATTTGTACGTTTGGCCAATTCCATTCTTGAGCGTTGGGCATGTGGAAATGTGTTATTCATTCATATATACAAATATATTCATAAATATTTTAAAGATTTACCGTAAAACTAATTTCTTTATAACTGCTTATTGTGTTTATTTTGTCATCCTTCCCCCGAACCTCCGATTAAGACGGCTGGCCACGAACGGTGCGAAAAAAGAACTTCAACACACACACATATCTCAGACTCCCACCTTCTCAATGAGGATTTTCACAAGCCTGAGGTTACCCTCAATACAGGCTCGATGCAGTGCAGTCTCCCCTTTCTCGTTGCGTTTATTCCACTGTGCGCGCACACACAGAGACAAGAACAGACACATGTACATACAAAAGACAAGGATCCCCAGTATAGCCTCAACAAACTGGAGGCGCTAGAGCTGTTGGTTAGTAAGTGGGCCCTATGAAGGCTGGCATGGCACGTGAGAGGGTGGGTGGTCAGCACCATGCCCGGCCGCCTTTGTCTCCCCAGTCGCGATGTTTACACACCGTACCAGGTACTCGTTTTGAGGCTGAGTCGACCTAGGGGACGCCCAGGACCGGTTCAGATAATCGTCACTGGTGTTGACCGTGAGCGGGAATTGAACTTGGGTCTCCGGGTTCGTAGCACAGCGCGCTAACCGCTACACTACCGCTCCCCACTCCTCCAGACATACACACACGCACACAGACGCGGCGAGTGAACTGCTATCGATTTATTTTTCTTCACAATTTGAATCCAATTGCACCATCATTGTGTCATGTCTCGAGCACTTTGTGTTGGAGAATGGCCCGCATGAGACAATATCAAATAACATACTTTGAATGGCCCTTTCAAATGACCACATCAGAGGACCACTTCCCCACCAGGTGCCCTGCTCTATAGACGACAAAGATAGTCATCGCAAACACAAAGTGCTAGCCAACAAATGAACAACAATGCAGGGACTCCTCTACTTACGAACATTCGACTTACGAACTTTCAGAGATACGAACAAACCTGTCTGTATGTCCAGTTGCCTGTTCGGACCGAGAGGTGTAAGTTCAACTGCCGCGCAATAGATGGCGGTGGTGGCATCTACACCTGCAGAATGTGAAGACCCAGTGGAATCTACAGGAGATTATACACATTTTAAAGCCATTCCCCGTGTTTAGTGTACATGCCGTAGAACATGTTTGGAATCGACAGGAGTAAAGTTGGACGTAAGAAGAAATCGACTTACGAACAAACCTCTGAAACCTAACTCGTTCGTAAGTAGAGGAGTCCCTGTACCTTACTGATCTCATCAAGGGCTTAAACCATCATCGGGCGAACTCCGGTTATCTGTGCACAGCAGCAGCGGCTTTTGGCTCAGCCATCGAACAAAGACGGCCACCACGTCGCGCACTTTCAGATGCGCTTCTGCAGCCATCTGAAACGCTCTTCTTCCAATTTATTCGGAAGGCACTGGAGCTGTGCACTTTTAAATCTAGATCGAAAACTCATTCTTTATAACTGCTTTTGTGTTTAGTTTTGTTGCCCTTCCGCCGCACCTCCGATTAGCACGATTGGCTACACACGGTATGAAAAAAGTTCAATATACATACGCACATAAGTGTCCATCACATCGCAGTTGAATCAGAATTGAACGGGGTTTCTTTATTCTCACACCCGGATAATTTGCCGAATTGTTTATATCCAAACATAAGGCCTTTGTGCAGTAATTGATGACTCGGACCTGCTCCACTTGAGGACCAGGATAAATCATGCCGTGTGCTCCGCTGATTCAAACCAAAGGGTGTCACAGTGTTCTCACTTCGCTGAACAAAGCATCGTGTTGACTCCTGTGTCACCTGTTCAACGTGAACAGAACCGAATGTTACGTACCCCTATGATAGGCATTATTGCGTAACTCTCAACATAGCAAGAGTTGTGCAATAACAGCATTACAATGATGTACTCCTTTTGGTTTTTTTGTTGTATTGTTGGTTGTTGTAACTTGCCTGACCCACCCCATACTGGAAATGTGTGAAAAAGAGATTCATAGCCCATCGGATTCCTCCAGGATAAATAAATATTCTGATAACGAGGGTTTGAGGGAAAAGGGGTTAAGCTTCAAGTAGTTTGTGTGAAAAGTTCTTGCAGTTTGTTAACTCCTCCGCATTTCGACTAACTTAATACATCTGTGAAATACTGAACATCAGTCAAACAAAGATCTTTATAGTTCATCGGATTCCTCCAGTATAAATAAATATTGTGATTCTGATATAAGTTTAAGCTGTTAGGATTGCTGGTTAAAATCACTGGGAAATCAACAGTAAAATAACTTACGCTCATGTTGTATGTACATTTCTCATTGCAAGTTTTTATTTACGGATGAGACAAATAACACAGTAAACGAATGCTGTCACCCACAAAGTTGTGGATAAACCATCACGAATTAGCACGGCGGGTCACGTACGCTGCGAAAGAAGTTCAACATCCATACATACAACAAACCCAGAATCACTAAATTAACGATGAATTAAGGACCGTAGGTGTAACTGACCTGGGCAGATTTGCGCTTGCCAGATACCACCTTATCATATCCCTCCAAGTCCTCTTCTTCTTCTGCAAAGGAAGGTGGATGAAGAAAGCAAAAGCGAGTTTTCCTGCTCAAATGAGTACAGAGGCGGTGCACTCATCTATTCATAATCAAGGTTTTTTGGGTTAGATTGGTAAGTATAAATGTGTCATAACCCACCACAAACCGACACAGCCAGTAAGGTTCGTCACGTAAACAACGCGCCAATTAGTTACTACTTCAGCCCACCGGTGTGTTGGAGAGTAAATCCATAACATTTACAATTTGAATATTGTTTATAGCCCAGAGCCAGCGGTGGAAATTTCACTTTCCTATGGTGGGTGGCAGACTCTGATCCATAGAACAACCACTGTTGAAATCCTCACAAAGTCCATTAAGTTTGTGAACCTGGAAGCGATTATAATTATTTGCTGAGTAAACCCCAATCCAGAATTTGACTGTGGCCGAGAAGACCTGAAGCTTCGTGCGGAGCGACATACCAGGTAGCTTCTACACAGCGTTACGGAACCGATGAAAAGATAATGCCACTCGACTGATTCGAAGCGAGACCCTTGCTGTCAAACCGGAGCCGGTCATGAGCACACTGCCCAGGTATGAGAAACTCTCCACTCTCTCCACAACTGCCCTATCACATATTGGGAGTTGTGGAGGTGGAGTGTCCGATGGTACAAAATACCCAGGCAGGTGCTTAGTTTTGGTGGGGCTGATGGTAAGGCCCCACCTCTTAGTGGCAAGCTCCAGGTTCAGTAGCAGCGCCTCCAACTCCTCTGAGTGAGCAGCATTTACCAGATCATCGGCATACATAACATGGTTGAGCAATAGAGAGCCATCCCTTGACCGCACCCGGGCATCGATCAGCCTCCCATTGTATCTGTACCAGATGGAAATTCCTCCGGTACAGCTATTGAAGGCTTTACGAACTATGTGGTCAAAATAGATGTTAAATAATGTGGGAGGCAGAGGACATCCCTGTCGCACCCCAAGGTGAACAGGGAATAGCTTCGACTCCTGGCCACGTAGTTTTACCCGGGCCCGCTTACCATCATGAAGGTCCTTAATGATTGTGATCAGAGGGTCAGGGACTCTGAAAGTTGAATAATCCTTGCCAGGACCTTTTCCGGCACACTGAGGAGTGCGATGCCCCTGTAGTTGTTACAGTCTTAAAGAGAGGGACCACCAGGGCATCCTTCCAATCCTGCAGAACCCGTCCAGTGGTCCAGACTGTTGTTATGATGTCATGTAGGGCAATTTGTGCACAAACGCCAACCTCCCTCAGCATTTCGCTTGGGAAATCATCTCTACCCGGTGCATTTCCTGGTCTCAGACTCTGGATCGTGTGTGCGCGCGTCTGCAGCACGCACCTGACTCGGAGAGGTCCACGTCGCTCTCGGCAATCGGCTCCGAGTTTTCGGCCTCATCCGCCGAGTCGCTGTCGGCGTCGCTCTCCGAGGCCGCGCCGTCGCCGTGCCCTTCCCTCAGCTGGCGCAGCTCGGCTGCTGCTGCTGCCGCTGCTCCTGCTGCTCCGCTCTCGTCGCTGCCAAACTTCTCATGTGCTGCCAGCAGCAGCTTCAACACCTTCACCTGCCGACAGCACGGACATCGCATCACGATGTGCTGCGCGCGTAATGACTCGCTCGCCCTCGTCGTTCAACGCATCGTAACTCTCGCACCGGACCGCAGTTAAGCTTTTCTTGCAGCCACGCACGCACGCATTCGCAGTGCCTCCTTACTCAGAACCAGAATATTTAGTTATGCTGGAGGAATTCTGGGCTCGCTAGAACACGAACGGAACCCACGCAATTCCTTACGCGGCTCGCCTGGCTTCCCGTGTCAGTGCGGTATAAAGTTACAAAGAATGTTTATGTATGTTGAACTTCTTTCACACCGTACGTAGCCAACAATGCTAATAGAAGGTGGGCACTCCTCGAGGAGGGCACACGGAGGCTTCAGGGCAACACACGATGGAGATGATGAGGATACTGGATCCAGCAGTGATTATAACGGTAGCGCTGGTGATGATGAGGTGGTTACGATTGTGGTGGTGACAGTCGATACAATAGCATTTAACGAGATACAGTGGGGTCCCTCGGTTTATGATGTCATCGATTAACGATATTTAGATGAACGATCCACCTCCTGTAGGGTCCCATTGTCTCTATTAACAACACATTTTCGCTTAACGATTTGTTTACATTATCACGCGGCCGCTAATTTCGGCCAATCGGAGCGCTCCTAAGTGGATTCAGCAGACATCGGCCAATCAGCGACGCCCTTTTATGAGCGTTTTGAGAACAATTTTCTCCAACCCCAACTCCGCCATCAACCCCTTAAGTCATCCATCTTCTTAGCCTAAGGTATGAATTTTATTTTATGCTCTATTTTTTCGTGCATTTTTATGCTCTATTTATGCATCATTTATCCATGTTTCTATTAATATTCTTTCATGTTATTATAACGTTTATTTATTAATTTTACATTTAAAATATTCTTAACTATGTTTTTCGGGTGATCAAGGTCAACTTCCGATCGTCTTGGAACAAAATTAAGCCTTTAACGTGTATTTCCTACAATCGACTAACGAAAATTTCAATCAACGATGAATTATCGGGGAACCAATTAACATGGTTAACCAAGGGACCATTGTCGTTGTGATATATATTTTTCCCACGTGATGTTGGTGCTTTTTTAGAATGAGAAAGCTCACGAGTGGGACGCGCGGGAGAACTGTACCTGCAGCTTGCGTAGGCCATCCTTTTTGGCCGAATTCAAGGCACAGTGGTAGCATGCAGCCACGTCGGCAAACGACCGACCCATCTCTTCCCGGACATTAGCGATGTTCAGCCAGGTCTCACACTCCTGAGCAGAGAGACAAAACCAATTTGTAGATCGTTGAAGATCCGGCGGCTTCGGGGGTGGGGGGGGTGCAGGATTATAATTATAATCACTACACCATCATTACTTAATACAGCTTATTTTGCACATTTTTGCATGACATTATATTTTAGGTGTTGTTATATTTTTTACCACCTTATCATAGAAACATACAAATAAACAAAAATAAATATTCTCCTGGAAAGTTAGCGTATTTACTGTCCTGTACGTACCACTCCAATCTCGAAGACTTTGCATCGGGTGATGTATATACGTGCAGTATTTTCATTGTTTAAGTTGTATGTAGTGTATGATGTACTCTACGTAACATTTGATACTGAATTCAAGCATAGCTACTTTTTTTTGTGTCACACACATGGTATTGCAGATCGCCGGACTAAGTTACAGCCTTGGCAGCGGTTTTGCCGGATCGATCCGGGACCGCCGGATAAAGTTGGAAGCTGGATAACGTTGGAAGCTGGATAATGTTGTAATCTGGATAATGTTGTAAGTCAGATAATATTGGAAGCTGGATGTTGGAAGTCGGATAATGTTGGAAGCTGGATAATGTTGGAAGTCGGATAATGTTGGAAGCTGGATGTTGGAAATCGGATAACGTTGGAAGCCGGATAATCGCGTGGCGCCGGATATTCGATTATCAACTGTACTGCCGAGTCTTGTTTGATAACATCCTCGATGACTGAAATTCTGACCAAGGTCAATATCACAAATGAGACTATCCTGGTCTGTTGCGTTCTCACCTGGTTAAACAAATAAACCTGACTTGACATATGCTGGTAATTTCATCGACATGGTTTCCCTGCTGTGGATGATGCCTTACTTGGTAGACATGTAACAATTGACCACACCCCAATCAAACACCGGCGATTTGATCAACTGTCAAGATTTGTTGTCACGATTCAATAATAGAATCAATTATTTCGTCTCATTCGTAATATCTTTGTATGTCCCGTCTTGCGCAACACATTTTCTTCGTCTATTATGCACTGCATTAGCTTCAGAGTGCATTGGCATACAAGTTAAAGACAAGTCTCCCCATGCATTCAATATGAGTGTTTGAGCTAGAACTGAAGTTTGCATTGGTGTATGGGTCTTAGAGTTGGACATTTATAAAGCAACTGGAAAAGGAGATTCTAGCCTCTGAGCAGAGGTGCATGCAGATGATGCTTAGACTTTTGGCTGAAAGCAAAGCGTATACATAATCACGAGGTTTCAGTGACAAGCTGGGGCTCGTGTTTAGAATGGGCAAGTTCCTGAAACAGGCACCGCAGTGACACCCAGTGGTCAGAGACCGGGAATAAGCCGGACGGTGCGATAATTGCGAGAGCAGTCTTACGGAGGTCATTGATCTGTGAACCTGCTGCAATTTCTGACAGCACATTGATGGCGATGTGGTGTAAAAATGGCATTGATCCCTTGATCTTGGTATGAAATCCACCAACCGTGCAATGTTCAAATATCTATTGGCTCCGTTCAAAGTTTATAAATATGGCTGGCAAAAATGACCACCTTATACTCGGCAAATATACATATGAATGAATAATTAAATGAAAAGGTGACGCATTGTATTAGTAGTGGGGTTTGTAATTAATTGTTTTACAGATAAATTGATATAATTTTGTCTGGTTTTGCAAATGCAAATTATTACTAAGTTTTTGCAGTCAGTCTAGGTTTTTACAGTCGTTCTGAATCGCTCTTTGATACTTTATAGCATGTGAAATAAGCAGCTCACATTCTCCCTCCAATACACGGTGAGAGAACATGAGCTGCTCAATGTAGCTCCTTGAAGAAGCTCCCACAGCAAGTGGAGCAAGCGCATCGGACATCTTGCAGAATAATACTGCGCAGTGTACAGCCCAACAACACATCACAGAACGATGCCAATTACCGACCGAGGTGTACTTTAAGATTTATTCACCACTTAAATTTCTCGTGCGATTCGTTGCGCACGGTTGCACTTCACTTAGCTCAGTCGGCGTTAGCCGCCGAGGTCGTGACGGGCGTCTTCTCTCATTCCTATTGCTCTATGCCCCCCCTGTACCGTTCCCGTTCCACTGGTGCGAACTTTATTGAGGGTGGTATTGGCACGTGCAATCGCTCTTAAAATGACGCCGTACCTCCTGGGCGTTGCCACTTCGCAGCTGCAGCTCTTGCAGGAAGTGCTGCTCGGCCTGGAAGAACTCCTTCAAGTCGACGTAAGTCGTCGCCAAGGACACGTGGATGACAGCTCGCTCACACGCGGGCTTCTCCAATCTCTCCGCGAACTCCAGCTGCAACACAGTTCAACAAAAGTTCAGTCGGCGTTAGCCGCCGAGGTCGTGACGGGCGTCTTCTCTCATTCCTATTGCTCTATGCCCCCCCTGTACCGTTCCCGTTCCACTGGTGCGAACTTTATTGAGGGTGGTATTGGCACGTGCAATCGCTCTTAAAATGACTCATTGGATTCCTCCAGTATAAATAAAGTCTGATTTATACTGATATACATTGCTCTTATGGCTTAATGCTGCATGTAATTTAAGGTTTTTTCAGTAACTATTACAATCTTGACCCTGTTAACATTTTCTTACGCGTGGAATGTTTACCCTGTATACTTTTGAAACCAGCATCAGCTCAGACCTCAAATGAATAGACGTCCTGATCCAGGTCCTTCAGTAGGTGCTAAGAGGTTATTTGGGTTTGAGCTCTAACTGACATTATACCTACACGATCTTACTAAGTAGGTGGCGAGATGTTAACTATCTCGCCTGATAAAATAGGCTTTTGAAAAAAACTCCGGAGAGAGTTGCTAACTCAAACTTGCTTCAAGACAGTATCATGATGATGATAAATATCTCGTCCACATCTGTCTCCACATAAAACAATACTGATAGAAAAGCATTTATTATAAGATAGAAGGGGATTTAGACTTAAAACTTTCGTGACTGCAGGAATTCATATTCTTGGTTCTTTCGGTAAAGTCACGTAGAGAGAAAACAAAAATCTAAATTAAAAGCAAAAAACCCACGACGTTTCGA
>CM025643.2:3560915-3585694 GCA_014621495.2 Entosphenus tridentatus | reverse complement strand
ACCTGAAGAAGACCGCTTGTGTTGCGATCGAAACGTCGTGGGTTTTTTTGCTTTAATTTAAATTTTAGTTTTCTATCTACGTGACTTTACCGAAAGAACCAAGAATATAGAGGGGATTCCTTGCCTGTAACATCTGGTAGTTCGCCAGCATTGATTCAAGTAAGCTTGACTCTGCTGATGAGCCACTGAATGTTGAAACCGATCCAGAGTTGTTGCTTGTTCTGAATCAATGCTGCTGAAATTATGCACTCACAAGAAATACGTTTTATATATTTACAGTGTATGGAGAGACGGATACATGAAGGAGACACTGCTTATTTATGTTGTTATTCATATTCTACACGGACGCCAGTGATCGTTTTGAGTTATGCAGCGGATGAAGTCCGGGGGTGCCACAATGGTGAGATGTTAACGACCTCGCCTGGTATACAGGTCGTGGGTTCGATCCTGACCCTGACGCCTGCTGTATATTTATAGTGTGCATGTTTCTCTCCCCGTTGTCGCATCGAATTTTCTCCGGGTCCCCCGGTTTTCCCCTCCACATTTAGAAGCAACGTGCCGTTTAGAGTATTTGGCTGCTGCAAATTTCCACGTGATAAAACACTTCGCTGAGCCATCATTTGTGGCCAGGTTGCTTCTGAAAAATAGCTATATAGCTCAGTGGGCCTTACCTGGTAAAATAAAAATAAACTAGTTTAGTTTTAAGTTAAGTTTAAAAAACGAATTACGAACCACAACATTGGCCGCAAACGCGTTACCTGATTGGTGTAGCATGCGAGGGCTTTGGGGTAGTTGGGGATCTTGCTGTAGAGGTCGCCCAGTTGTTCACACAGCTGCATGTTGCCCAAGAGGTCACTCTCCGGCAGCTCCGACAAGCCCTCCTCAAGGTGGATCCCCTTTATCGCTTCACACGGCCAGCACGCAACAATGAAAACAAATTTCTTGGGAAATGCCTTTTGTGTTCAAGTTCATTGTCCTTTCCCCTGCTCCTGCGATTAGTACGGTTAGCTACGTACAGTGCGAAAGAAGTTCAACATCGATGCAACAATGTACGGTGCGAAATAAGTTCAACATACATACATACATAAAACTATGTATGTTGAATTTTCTATCGCACCGTACACAGCGCACCGCGCTAAACGGATATGCTAAATATGCCCCGATTGCAAGCAAGCTGCACACTTCGTATGTTGTAGTATTCTTACACACCAGGATTCGTATTAAAATTATGTCATCAAGGTCAAGAGGTCATCATGGCCAATGCCAGTGATGCCGCCACACCTTATCATCACTTTATTTCTATATAAGGTTAACCAACACCCGGATATTGGTCTTTGTGTTGGTCACCAGTCTTTGGGTGCCACTCCCATGCCTGTTTTGGTAAACTGCCCTCCTCTATGCTACACACATCCCATCCATCACAACCTCCTCTCCCTCATTACATCTACAACACTTTCTCGCTGCCATCTTGTCAGGACCCCCTTGGGGAAAAGAGATGCCACTCTCAAGCATCTATAACGGGCAAATCAAGACTACCTCTCATAAAGTACATTAAACATACATCAGGATGATCGTGTTGGGTAAAAAAAACACTGCCTACCGAAATTTAAACTCTCAAATATCCTCACCGGTTTTAAGATTCTGCACCAGCTTGGGGTAATCGGGAGACTGCATCGAGCCCAGCTTGTAGGCCTTCCGTAGCGAGCGCTTGGCCGCCACGAAGTCTCCCAGATGCAACATGATCTGTCATACAAGGAAAACAACGGCTAATGTGAACACAGTACAACTGCTTTATGTGTGTAGTTTGTTGTCGTCCCTTGATGGGCTCTCAGAAGCAGTTCTGGACTATCTGCTTCTGCAGGCCATTTCACTGACACACAGGGTTGCAATCCCTTACAAGACTTGCACATGGAAACATTACCCCCATGACTTAACCCCAAATAGCACAGCTAGAATACAACTGGGCAAAGGGGCGGGGGGGATAATCTATACATATAATGTATACATCAGAAAATATTTAGTTTCTATGTATGTTGAACTTCTTTCGCACCGTACGTAGCCCACCGTGCAAATCTGTGGGTCATTGTAGGTCTCTATGGGTGTATCCATGGGTGCCTCTATGAGTGTCTCTGTGAGTGTGTCTATGGGTCTGGGTTTCTGTAGGTCTCTGTGAGCCATTTTAGGTCTATGGGTGCCTCTATGGGTCTGCGCGTTTGCGTGTTTCTGTGTATGTATGTATGTATGTAGAACTTCTTTCGCACCGTAACGTAGCCAACCGTGCTAATTTGGAGGTGAGAAGTCTGGGTCAGGCACTACTCAGCTGACCTGCCCAATAGCAGCGTAGGCTTCGGTCTCCATGCTGCGGTTGCGCGCGCGCTGAGCCCAGTCACGTGCCGCTTCCAAGTGGCGCAGTGCCCTTGAGAGCTCGTTGCCGCGGAAGTGCAGGTTCCCCAGGATGAAGTTGGCACGGTATAAGTCCTCCGTGAGGTTGTTCTTCCTGCAAGGGTGGTGGCACAAAAAAATACAGGCGTGCCACATTGGGTCTGAATCTCGGCAACAAGTGGCGAGCGTGCTAACGCTAGGCGACATCATTATACAAGTTAAGTAATATTATGGCGATGAATGTAATGTTACTACTTAAAAAGCTACATGCAGGTGTTCTGAGATTTCTGAACAATTATACCTTTGACAATACCAAATTTGTTTTAACATTTCGTGGTTTTTTCGGTAGTATTGTAGAGATGAACTAACAAAACTTACACCCTTCGCCATTGATACTGCCTTCAAATATATACATTTAATATGCTTATGATTTTGAAAATGATGCTTATGAAAACTAGTTTTAAACAAGTAATAGTCTTCTGCTCCAAAGAAGGACTTGTGAGAAAAGCTAGACTAGTATTGTTTTGGTTATTATTTTCAGTGAAAAATTTGGTGAGTTATATTAGCTTGTGTTTGTACACCACTGACGATGTAGTCCCTTATTTTGTATTTATACGGGGAGAATGGTCTATTGTCACACCAAATTTATAGGTGTGAAAAGATCCACACAGCATAGATAACATTCTAAAGCAGGGAGGGTTGAATGAGTTCATGAGTTTTGGCAGACTGAAAATGAATGATTCTGATTAACACTGACCAATATAGATTTGTAAATACTGGTATCAAGAGAGGTGTGACAGTCTTCGTGTTTGAGGGACTACACTGACGCAGTGAGTAGCTCAGGCTCATAAATTAAAGTAGCAATCTTGATTTGAAGCTTTCGTGACTGCAGGAATCCATACACTTATGGTGCATTTGGTAAAGTCACGCACAAATCACGACGTTTCGATCGCAACACAAGCGGTCTAGACGACCTTTACCGAAAGAACCAAAGAGTATAAATTAAAGTAGCTTTTGTATAAAGCCAGTGAAAGGCTTGCATCACTATCTTGGGTCTGCCAACAATTCCAGCAATGGGCCCTCAATATTGTAGCTGGTATTCTATGTACTACAGAGAAGTGTACATGTAAATCACCATTATATATATTTACTGTTTACTAAGACTCTTCTACATATTTAATACCAGGACATGGATGTTAATTTTATATCCAGATTGTAGTTTGTTAGATATCTAGCGGGATTAAAGCTTGTGGAATATAACAGTTGCTAGAAGTTTTTACAGGCACATTGGGAGGCTTTGTGATAACACGTAGGCTTTCGCGACCAATATTATTCATAATCAACGTTTTTGGGTTTAGATCGCGTTATTTATAAATGTGTCGTAACCCTCCACCACCCGACACGGCCAATCGTTGATTATGAGTCTTTGTGATGTTTATGAAAGTTACGGATGAATTTCCAGCTTCACAAAGTGCTAAAGGTGACCCTTAATAACCATTAAAGTGTATTTTGTCAAGCAAGGCCTGGGTTTAATCATCTTAAATTTTTACCGTTATATTTTAAATCCAGTCAAGTACACGGAGCGGGTAGGGCGTACGTCTCGCAGTTGTAAGATTCCAAGTTCAGTCAGGGTCCCTCCAGGGAAAATAAAAAAATATGCACCACTTGATGGGGAACTGACAGTGGTTGTCTTATGGCTAGACTCACTACCACCATAGGAAAGTGAAATTTTGACTAAAATACAGTCTTTACAAGTTTTTTTTTAATAATAATCCACGACTCACTCTGCCAAGAAGATGCTCTTGCGAAAGAATTTCTGACTGCGGGCAGCATCTTGACGGTGGTCGTACACCAAGCCGAGGTTGAGGAAGAGCCGTGCCCTCATCTCGTTCAGCTCCTTCCATGGCAATTCAACTGCGCGCACGTGGAAAGACGCAGACAAGAATGCAATATCACGTACACGCACGTCAAGCTACCAGACGTTAAGTGTGGAACGATCCGTACATTCATTAATTAAAGTTGCCAATAAAGCCGTACCATTGAGATGGAACAAACCGAAAGGAAAATACCAAGGAGTAGGCAAAAAATAATAATATACATTTTCAAATCGAATAGCAATCCTGAATTATGACGATTTAACAAACTTCTGGGGAAATTAATCGTGAAATGTTTATAAGTTCTGCATTTTTTTAACTAAATCTGCATATATCTAATCAGATTGTTCCACTAAAATGAGTGGGTTTTTGCCATTTAACAAACTCTTCAGTAGGTTTAAATCAACAAACAAAATATTCAGGTCATTAATTTTTCCTCTGTATTGTTCCAAACACTGTCATTTACTTTTTTATGTTAAGTTGCATTGCATCTCATTTAATGTACCGTGCTTCAAGCTAGGTTGTCATGAAACATGCTAAACATTGTGGCACCAAACCCTATCTGTCAATCAAGGTAAGCACATTTTTTTAAACAAGACAGTCAACACCAGCAAATGTGCTGGGGTACCTTCAAGTTGCTGATCCACAATTTTCAAGCTCGCTAGGAAGGCCTCCTCAGCTTTCTGAAGAGCTTCAGTATTCTCAGGATCCGTGTCAAAGTAGAAGAGGTAGGTGCGTCCGATGGTGGCCAAGGCTCGCTGCTCCTCTACCCTGTTTCCCATCGAGCGAGACAGCTCCAGGTGCTTTTGCTGGTGCTATGGCGACACACGAGTGACAGGGGAGAGTGCAAACGGTGACCGAGGAGTAAATAGCTTTCATGAAATGATGGTAAGTTTGTGCACGGTTGTCCACAAAGTGCAACACACTTCATCCATGAACGTTACATGGCTCTATACTCATTGGTTCTTTCGGCAAAGTCACGTAGGCATAAAATAAATTAAATCACGACGTTTCGGGCGCAAAACAAGCGTCCGTCATCACATGGAACAACCACAGCAAGAAACAACTGCTGAAGTGGGTAGAAGGACTTCCGTAATACGAGGTTATATAGGTAAGAGAGGGGGGGGGGCCAGGGGAGGAGAGGGGGGGGGAAGTGGAGTGCTGCCAGATGAAGAGCAGCTTGAAAGGAAGCGAGGGGGGGGCAGAGAGGAGAGTATATTTATGATGACGGACGCTTGTGTTGCGCCCGAAACGTCGTGATTTAATTTATTTTATACCTATGTGACGTTACCGAAAGAACCAAAGAGTATGGATCCCTGCAGTCACGAAAACTTCAAATCTAGATTGTTACATGGCTCTGTTACCAGCCCAGAATGATGGAACTGTTTCTTAAAACACAGGTGCAGCCCCTGCAATTGCTTGCCAACGCTACTGCTGATGGAAGAGCCTCTAAAGAATATTTGGCCTACTCTTCCATGCAGGCCAGGCGTCCTTAAGAAAGTGGTCGGAGGACACGCACTTTATACCACCACATGCAATCTGCCGAGCGACTGTGGTCAAATATTTATACCGCTGGATATGGGGATTTTTTTCATTGTCAGATTTTTTTTTATCTGCCATGCCAGGTTATTGAACAGGCGACCTCTGGACTGCAAGCCCAGTGCGCTACACCGCAGCGGCGTACCCCATTGTCTGTAGAAAATGTCTTTCCCCATAAGTGATTATTTAACCTTGTAAAAACGATTAAGCCACTTGAAGACAGTGGTCAGTGGCAGAAAAAAACGTACGTGAAAAATTCCCTTACATTCCTTGCCTGTGGATTTCCACTGAAGGTGGTTTATGCTTGAGAATAGATTTCTCCAGATACGTCTGGATTTACTTTATCTCCTCCTGATTGCCTCCAAGCGTTTTAGATGTCTCTATCTATTAACTCACATCCAAACAATACGATATAAAACACCTGATCAAATAACTATTGCAATGAAATTTGTTGGAGAGTAGCAGTCCTATCTCGGGCCCTGGACTTTCAAATCACTCTCATACCATGCAACAAGGCTTTAACAGTGTTCTATAATTTACGAGAAACCTTACAAGTTGTTGTCCCCACGTGTCACACCATTGGTGATATTTCACAAGCAAGCAATTTGGTGATAAAACCCAACACGGGCCACAAAACATCTTCTCGGAGACATATTTGTCCTTCGGCACTCAAATAAAATGGCTCGTGGCATTTGGTCCACACACCCCAAGCCTGCCCAAAATGCCTTGCATCTCGCATATATGTACCAATGAGACTTTCAATTGGAAGCTGCCACTGCACAATTGGACTTTTGTAGAGCCGACGGAACACTTATTGATGCCTGTACGCGGCCTCACCTTTAAGGCTCGGCTATAGTTTTCCAACATTGCCCAACTTTCGCCGATCTTGCGGTTGGCGACAGCTGTCCCGATAACATCATTAAGAGATTCGGAGAGCTGCAGTTCCTGTTGGTGCTCTTCGATGGCCTCCTTGTAATGTCCTGAAGGCAAGGTTATGGATGACAAACGATCAACACAACTCGGTTTAACTGCTCGATCAATCAAACAGATGGTTGTTTAACTCAACTCATTAACAGTGATCACTAGAACATCTGGGGCCTCGATACTAACCCAGTCTATCAGTGGTATCGGCTCAGTGTCTATGACACAACCATTGAGACCTCAGAGCCACGCTCCCTGTTATACGAATGTTTTGCTCATACCTGCCTATCTCTGCTCGTATCTCATTTCAAATGTCCAGTTTCTAGATTGCATTACCATTTCTCTCCGGGTTGCAATACCATGTGACACGTATCTTCAGCTCGAGTTGTGACCAGACTGCTATTCAGGTGTTCTTGCTGTGGATAGACTGGCTTCTTATAGGTTTGTAGAATTTACATCGCTGGTTCAGGGCCTCTGATAGAAATGAGCACCATCTTATATTTGTTTCAACTCCATGTGTACTGATGACCAGAAGGACAAAAAGTGGGTGCACTTTAAGAATCCAATTAGAAAAAGCAACTTATATTTTGCCAGAGCAAAGTCAATATTTGGTGCACCTCGACTATGGAATTTAAAATTAGTAAATGTGCTAAATCATAATACAAATCATGCATAGGCATGGATTCTGTAATGCTTTCAAGAATGTGTTTGTCCTCAGAAGTTACAGCATCAAATTAGCGGTTACAGTAAAACCTTGGATTGCGAGCATAATTCGTTCCGGAAACGTGTTTGTAATCCAAAGCACTCGTATATCAAAGCACTCGTATATCAGTTGTGATCACGTGACGCTCGGCAGACAAAGCGTATACGTACTACTCGTATTGCAAGACCTCGCTCGTTTATCAAATTAATATTTATTTAAAAAAATTGCTCGTCTTGCAAAACACTCGCAGACCAAGTTACTCGCAATCCAAGGTTTTACTGTACCTTCCAAAAAGCAAAAACAAGACGTCACACAGCGCTTGAGGTGTGACATCACTGTCTTGGGCGACTGCGGTTACCCAACCCGACCCACTTCTTGACGATGTTCTGTTCGCCTATCTCGTCCGGGACATTTTTTCATAATGCAAAGGTCAGTGGTTACCCTTCTCTAGGTGTGATATATCAAACATCCTCACGTTAAATAAAAAAATTTCTTGGTGTATTATTTGTGCACTGCTTGACTCACAATCAGATTATAGCAAGTTCAAATACTAATAAGAGGTCAACTCAGCACCTCATTTCTCCAGGTCACTTCACATACTTTGTGGGAGGCCAGTGACAGTAATCCTCTGGACAGGCTAGTCCCTGCTGTGTAAAAGCACAATCCTAACCCGTTGGAAGGCCACCAATGGAAATAAGACGATAATAATACAAATAGTACAGACAATAATACAAATCATAACAGTCATTGAGAAGTGAAATGCATCAAACTACAAACTGGCACAATTCCGTACCATGGCTGGCCAGCAAATCCCCAATCTGATTGCAGATGGTAGCCTCCTCTCGAAGGTTATTGGCCTTTTGAGCTTTTGCCTTCTCCTTCTGCAGTGCTGTCAAGTACACAAACCAAACATACGTCATCTGTTAAGGTAATAATCAGGTATGCGAGTCACACATTTGTTTTATTAATGTATTTCACTCTTACCATCACTGCACTGGTAACTTTCAAATGCAAGTCTTTTTAACGTAACAGTAAAGATAAGATAGTCATTTGGGGATTTTGAAATGGGCATGGAGGAAAAGGAAGATATTTTTGACTTGAGCGCGTGACAGATTGTGCAATTGGTTCACAAATGCAATGGAAGCCTAAAACCCATCATCAACACACACGCGGCCTCAAATGCGTTACATGATGCGGTGCGTAAACATCGCACGGTACTTATTCCAGACGTCCGCTAAGGCTATAAGGGGATCTTATTTGTGTTTATGTAACAAAAAGAAACGTCTAAGGGTGTATAAGTTGTGTGTGTGCAAATCATCGTCTCTTCACGCACCTTTCACTTCTTTTTCCCAGGATGGAGACATCGCGACCCGGCAACGCGGGCAGAAGAGACTCGGCGGGGTGGGTGGCAGAGAGAGAGACACACGAGATGCGGGGCGAGTCCGCGGGAGTCTTGGTGGGAAAGGGGACCGTTGAACGTCCGAGAGACGGGAGACTCAGGGACACGTGGGCACGGGAAGGCAAAAAGACGAGGAGCGAGTTGGAGACGCTAAACTGAGTGCACGGCCACTCGGAGAGACGAAGACCCCCCCCCCCGTATAGCCTGAACAGACTGTTGGGGCAAGTGATGTTAGCGAGCGCCTATGAAGGCAGGCACGAGAGTGGGTGGCCAGCACCACGTCCTGACTCGGGGAGACTCAAAACGGGACACTGAGAGACAACACGGAGACACAAATGAACACCGAAAACGTGAGACTCGGACACTCAAGAGACACGGTTAGGCTCGAAGACAGACGCAGTGAGACTGAAGATACACGGGGAGTAGGAGACACGTAGAGACAAGATGCCCCCCATATAACCTTTAACAGACTGTTGGGGCAAGTGCTGTTAGTGAGTAGCACCTATGAAGGCCGGGACGGTACATGAGGGGGTGGGTGGCCAGCACCACACCCGACCGCCTATGTCTCCCTAGTGGCGATGTTTACACACCACTGCACCAGGTACTGATTTGAGGCTGAGTCGACCTAGGGGGAGGGGTGTGTGCCCAGGAGCGGTTCAGGTAACCCGGGTTACCGGGTTAGTAGAGCGGTGCGTTAACCACTACACTATCGCTCTCCACGTAGAGACAGAGACACTGTGAGACGCAGACAGAGAGACACGCAGACAGAGAGACACGCAGAGACAACCAGAGAGAGACACGCAGAGACAACCAGAGAGACGCAGAGACAAACAGAGAGAGACACGCAGAGGCAGACAGAGACACACACACAGACAAACAGAGAGAGAGACGCGCAGAGACAAACAGAAAGAGACACACACAGGGAGAGACACGCAGAGACAAACAGAGAGAGGCAGACAGAGAGAGACACGCAGACAAACAGAGAGAGAGACACGCAGAGACAAAAAGAAAGAGACACAGAGAGACACACAGAGAGAAAGAGACACACACACAGAGAGACACACACACTGAGAGAGACACACACAGACACAGAGAGATACACACAGGGACACAGACAGACAGCCGAGGCGACCCCGCGAGACGCGGGCTGCTCTTCTCAATTGCGAGTTTCGCGGCAAAACCGCAGCGCGCGGGGCATTGTGGTTCCGAAGCGGCTACGGGTCGCGGCCCGGGACACGACAACAGCAACAACAAAAAACGCGAAGTCGAAAATGCCTTGAGCACGAGCGCCACCCCCACGAAAATCAACTTACTACAAAGACAAAGATCCCCCGTATAGCCTGAACAAACTGTTGGGGCAAGTGCTGTTACCGAGCACCTATGAAGGCCGGCACAGCACACGAGGGGGGGGCGGGGGCCAGCACCACGCCCGGCCGCCTTTGTTTCCCCAGTGGCGATGTTCACACATTGCACCAGATACTCATTTGAGGCTGAGTCGACTTAGGAGAGGCCCAGGACCGGTTCAATTAATCGTCACAGGGTATTGGCCGTGAGCGGGAATCGAACCCAGGACACCAGGTTTGTAGCGCAGCGCGCTAACCGCTTCGCCACCGCTCCCCAACTTACTACAGACGGCTGTTTATACCCAATATTCTTGTGCAGGAAACTTGAGTTTTCAGGTCCATACTGCGTACAGCCGTTTCAATACGGCCAAAAAATTGTTTTTGGTCTATTTGTGTTTTCCCTTGTGATGGGACTTTGTAGGATTAACGTTGAGATTTATAAGGGCACGGGGTGATCAATAAGGTCGGGGGGGGGGGTCCTTCCCGCACCCGTGGTTGGTCGACGTGGAGGAGACAATGTTGATGCGCCGAAACTCAACCATTAGGGGGCGACTTTGCACGCGAGTTTCACATTCAACAGAACGTCAACGGCAGGCCAATGCGCACATCTTTATACAATAAAAAATGGAAAATGTAAGACTCAAAAGCCACAGGAAAGCTACTGTGGCTATGCAGCCAAAACTGTTGACCGGTATAGTAAACCCACTGTAGTCTGCGCTTCTTCAATGGACGAGGAAGAGCAAAACTACACGAATTCTCTCTCCTCTGGAGCCCTCTCGCCGTGGCCAGCAGACCTGGATATTGGCACCCAGCTCCTGAACATCCTGGATTGCCATACGCAAGAAATATACCGTAATTCACCCGCCGAGAATCCACCAACTGATGGTCCAGTCGCCAATTATATTCTTCCCTTTGTGCCATCTCGTTTGCATTGCGTGTCGTCGCAAGAAATAAAATTAATCCGCCGAAAATCCAGCAGCTGATGATCCAGTCGCCAATTCAAATTCTTCGCTTTGCCTTTATGCCGTCTCGTGTGTGCCAATTTCTGTTGCGTTCCCAAAAGTCAATCGTCATTGTGCATTGGCTTTGAATACATCGCATAGGATTTGCATGACTCGCAAGTAATACACTCTACACTGTATTTTTATTATAAGGCAGCGTTGTTGACAAACGTGAGTTAGTTTGCTGTGTTTGTGCACGACAGCCAACGCAGCGTCAACAAATAATCCGTATGCTTTTTTGGTCTTTTACTATACCTTGTTTTTAAATATAATTTACTGTGCTTGTCGAGTCTGGATATGTTTGAATTGTCTTCTCTTCTCAGCATCTTTCTCAATAGCATTATCTGTCTACTCCGCTTCATTTCCACTTTTCCACCATCATCGTTTTCCAATAACTTCAGCTATTTCGGTACTTGTTCTCAGTAGTTTTTCTCAGTATACTCTATCCCAATACCGTGGTACGTTTTTTGTTTAATCGGTGTCTGCGTATCGTTGTTGAACAGTGGTGATTCGGTACTTTTCCACTAACATGTTTTTGATTTCCTGTCAATGACGAGAAAACCCCCCGTAATTATTATTGCCATTAGCCAAGCTAATGGGCCCCCATAATGTGGAATTGGCAACTCCACATCAAATATATTTTCCAGAGGCAAGACTGTGCACAGCAGTGTGAGCATTGGCGACTTATATTGTGCTGATGAGTCCTAACGAGGACAAACTCGTTCCACGGTCATTGGCTATCACTTACCGCTGCTCTCAGTCGGTCACATTTGCTCATTTATTGTGATGCTGGCCGAAGACTCGAAAACCACAATGAACGTCGTTGGGCCCAATAACATTTCCCCCCCCCCTTTCTGAAATACGAACATGATTAATAAGTGTTTGCTAAAGTAAATCCGAGTGCACAGAGGGCATTTCAACAAGTTAACACTGTTTCTTGTTATTACAATGCACCAGTGCTAGGCTGGTGTTTGCTTCATTCCCTCAAGGCAGCATTTACACAAATGCCCAATTGTTCCTGAACACATGCTACTAATTTACATGCAACTCCAAGCTACTTTGCTTGTTGCCGTGGTGTAATGGTACACCGGACTTGCAATGCAGAGGGTGCCCGGTTCGCTTCCATCTCCCGGCAATTGAAACAATGGGGCAAGTCTTTTAAATGTACCCGACCCGACCGCCTTTGTCTTCCCTGCAGTGTAAATGGGTGCACCACAGTCGATGGACAGGTTACATGTGGTGAGGTAGAGTGGGGGAACTCCAACCTCTTCCAAGACGTCTGGTCAACTTGGAAGAGAAGGCCAAACACACCGTATAGAGCTCCATCCAGTGGAGGTCTTTTGCCCAGGAGTGGCGTGAGCAAGAGATGTTAACTCCCTCGCCCGGTATGCATCCAGCATCATCGGGCGAATTGCGAATTGCCCGATGATGCTGGATACAATTACCAGCGAAACGTCGTACTAAAAAAATAGTAAATGTTGTGGTTTCACGCTTCAACACACCGGTGGGCTAAAGTAGTGAACTATTTATCTTTTGTCAACGTGACACTTTTTTGCTGATTGGCCGTGTCGGGTGGTGGAGGGTTACGACATATTTATAAATAACGCGATCTAACCCAAAAACGTTTATTATGAATAATATTGGTCTCGAAAGCCCACGTGTTAATGCGATTTTCTATTATGCACGAACTCCATGAAATACAGTACATCAGTCTTATGGTAACTTTATTCAAAACACTACCTTCATGATTAAATGCAGTAATGATGTAACATCAGGCAATTTAATGGCAGCTTAAGCAACTACAATGCCAACCGCAAAAAGCCACGAGGAAAATGTTATCAAACATCACGGAATATAACATTGGCACGGGATACAAAACATAATGAAAAAGTTGCAAGCAAGTTTTCATATTTAGTCAACAATACATATGCATTCTAAGTATTACAGGTTATCAACGTTACAGCAAACATTTCCGTTTTGAAGTACAGGGCAAAATGCTCCTTTACATCCTGTAAGACCTGCTGTGTACCTTGGACGAGAGATAAAGAAAGTTTGAATAGCGTTGAAAAGCCAGATGCGACCTGAGAAGAAAGATGCACTGTGATGCACACTATGACAGTACGTAAAGAATACGGCTTTACCAGCAGAGCAATATCGAAACACTTTGACCAACATCTTTGCCTAAGCCTTTGCAGCATCGTTCATTGTAACTAAAGTATTTCTGAAGAGGAAAAACACACCATTGGAACCTCCTCTGCCAGTAGCAAAATATGAAAATTGTTTTTTTTACCCTTTTATCTTACAGTTTTGTTGCAACTGACAGTTTTGTTGCCAGATAAAAGGGTAAAAAAACCAATTATCAAATGTTGCTACTGGCAAAGGAGGTTCCAATGGTGTAAATGCTTACCCAAAACTCTCATACTCTGATGGTGCATTGTCTTTGAGTTGTGCGCCTTTTGGCGTCATCTGGTCCAGCACCATGTGAGACAAGGCTCTAAGAAAAGCTGTCTCGGGTGTGGACCAATCAATTTCAAGGACAGTGCATACATTATCAGAGTTGTGTTTTTTGTTTGCATTCCGACCGCAGTTTTTGTGGTCAATGCAAACATGACTCCTTGTAAAAAAAAGGTGTCAGTTTTGTTGTCAGATAAAAGGATAAAAAAACAATTATCAGAAAAACACACTTAAGGTGGAACTTTGCATTCATGGGTAAACTCGTCAAACGAAGCATTCCTATCTTACATTTCTATTTTGTCGCCGCAAGTATGAAAACACCGTGTTTGTCACTTGCTTCATGTATTCAGTAGGTGTCGGTAAGCTAGTTAGGCAAGAATACAACGTAAGTTTACCATTGTTAGTTAGTTGGCACTGCCATGCTCAGGTCCCCACAGGCATTTAAACCGAGCGTTCAGTCGGCGCTGCCGTGCAAAGTCAGTCTTGTGAGCAAAACAACATCGACCTGAGTAAACTGGTAAGTGAAAAGTCGCTGCTCGTGGATCTGTATGAAACAACTCTCACCGTTGACATGCCCATACCCGATGCAAAGGAATTAGTAAAAAGCATATTTACATATTCATTGTGTATGCTGTCAACTTTCGCGATGCGTTAGTATCTAGTACAAAAGAAAGGTTGCCCTCTTAGACGTGTGTCGCAACGCTCCAGTATTATCGCAATTAACTTTATCACGTGTTAACCCGGGCGATTATTCTTTTCCCATAGCAGTAACAGAAAATGGCAGGCATTAAACGGACGATGATTATGAACTTTGAACTTCCACCAGGGGCAATAACAAGGTTTGAGACTTTTTATATAACGTAAAAACCCGAAGCAAAAACGCAGCACTTTTTTTGTGTTTAAATCGGTTACAATTTACACGTTGGTACTCCATACTCAACAAACAACACTGCAGTGCTCTCGGTGAATTGTGCTCAAGTAATTTCTATCCCTCTACAATTCTGCGAGTGTTGTGTGCGTGCACGTGTGGGAGAGGTGGGACGAGCATGGATATTACATACACAGTTCCAGCAATTGTAAAGACACACACACACAAACCAAATAAGCACCGATTAGTGAATGTCAAGACAAAATGCAGTTAAGGAAAAGTGGAGTTGTGAGGGTAGTAGTTGTGATTTGTTGCCTGGGAATTGAAGATAAGAAGGGCTCAATTTTTGAATGCGGTGGGAGCTACAGACTGGTTGGTTACAACTAATGTGATGAAGGAAGCAGCAAAGAGATCATTTTAGAGTGCGGGACGGGTGGTTGTGGACTGTGGTTGTACGCAAAGCTGTCTCGTGTTGCTTAAAGGATCCTCCATCGATGGCCTGCAAAAAGTTGCCCTCTTGTTGAAATGTCGTACGCGCACTTTTCCGAACAAAACTGTATTGGACACGCGTGTGTATACCCTCTAAGTGAGCGGGAAAGTGAAGATTCATTACAGGAAAACATTGCGTGTGAAAACCACAAAAGCGTGTTTTTGTTCTGTGAATATTAAGGAGCATTAGGCCATGACAATAATTAATGTACATCAGATAAAAGGTAAAAATCAAACGGTTAAAATATTACATTTCATTATTTCGCAACAAAATTCTACTTGTTTTTAGAAACTGCATGCACGTTCTATAGGTCTTTCAACACACCGCCAAAACACCAGGGTCCCAGACACATGTCACCTACTGTGATATAGGACATGAGTAAAACATTTCCACGACTTGGAAACGCAGGTCAGAACAGCTCCCCTTTTACAGAACAAATTATGTCAAAGTCATAAAGCATTCAAGGTCTAAAACAATGACGAGTTACAACGATAAGGCAGGCGATCAACTGCTGTATACATATGACTACAAGGTAAGGCCAAACAATGCATCACACTGCACATGACTGAAATATTGTTAAGTTTTACTTCCAACGTTTCACCGTAGTTTATTGCTAACCGTGGATTGCATGTTGAACTAAACAATTTCCACTTCGACACACAACAAAGACGCAAAAATGAATTGCTTTAAAGTCACAATAACCGCTTGAAAATCTCTTTCCTTGGGCCTCTAGTAATTCAAACTCATCTTAACGTCGCCAATCGGCTGGGAATACGCGAGGTGACAAGGGAGCCAGTTTACAAGCAGTGCCCAACGCAGTTACACAACGTTATCCCCCCCCCCATGCCCGCTGTTGGCCAGCGAAGCCGGGCGCTTTGCCCTGTGCCCGAGGCGTCTCGTCGAGCAACGGGAAGGCATCGGGGCGATGGGCACGGCGATCAGTCACCTCTCTGCGTCGACGGACCCAATTGACTTGACGCGGCCTCTGCCAAACCACGTGACTTAATAGCGGCCGTCATTCAGGACGGCAGCGTGCGGACAGACGTTCTGGTGAGACGGTCGCTCCGCTGACAAAAGTCGTGTACGTTGGGGTCTTCTCAATAAGTGTAGTTTACAGCGTGGAAATGTGTTCCGTGCCAGTATTCCGAAGTGGTGACAGACACGAAATGAACTTGATTGTTTGCTGCTGCTGCTGCGTTGGCAGTGGTGCACATGTACAAATATCTATGCCACCGTTTTTTTGTCAGTATCAAAATGATGGGGGGGGGGAAAGAACAGGCTTTACACCTTACGGCAAGAATGCAGGTGGTGTCAAGATGTTCAAACACCAAATATACACCCATCACAAGGCATCGAGTCTGCATTAACCACACATGCTCGTAGTAAAACATTACCTTTGGCTGCAAAGCCAGAAAGAACGATGCAAGCAGTAAACAGCTTGCCTTTAATAAAAAATTATATCAATACTCGTTATCGGATTTAAACATTACGCCATCGAAATATGTATCCCACAGTTTGAATAAACAGTCGTATAATTTTTGCAACGATTTTTTAAAGATTTTTTTTCATTTCGAGACATTTCAGTGTTTTATTGCTCTAAGTTCTTGCAGCTGATATTGACGGACACTAATTCAGAGGGGAGGATGTCGGTGGAAGACTGACAAAGTCAACGTTCCCCTGCATCTCTCCATCAACAGAGCGGTGGCTTTGGTTGATGCCACATGCCAAAACCACCACTTTCATGGTATGGAACGGGCGAGCACTCCACCACCCATGTTTAACCATTTATTCTCCCCCAAATCTACTGGATAGAATATATTCTCGCGACTGAAATTGCATTTGTTAATTTTCACCTTCTCTCCAAATACTACGATTGCTAAGAATCATTATGGCACGTAGGTTAATATTTTCGGAATATTTCAATAGTAATGCTGTTTTCAGCTATTGGCTCAACAGCAATCGAACATAAGGACCAGGATTTGCACTAATATCTTACTTTATACTGTAGTTATATATATTTTTTGTTAATTTACCTGGACTTTAAAATAACCGAAATGAATGTATTTTTACACCTTTAATGGTAGAACCGTCACAATGCAAATTATATTTGTAACTTCAAATAGCCAAGCATTTGAGCTTTTACACACGTCTAAAGTTTTACACTTTGTATACGGACGAGATGGTTTATTTTCTCAACTCGTGATTCTACAAACCCAAAATATATATTTTTTTTATTGCGTAATCCAAGATTCCATTGCATTTTTGTAATTGAGCACAATGCACATTTTGCCTTTTAAAACATTTCCAATTCCTTGTTTCAGTAATTTCCATACACTTACAATATTAATTAATCACAATGTGACTTATTGCATGAGTAAATCACCAGGGCATCCTCCATAGGATCCCCAACAGCATCAGGAGTTATGAGCCCAGGAAATGAATCCCTGGGGTGTGTGTATGTATGCCTTTGTGGGATGCAATCTGTCCCATCTCTTGCCACCAATACAACACAGTAATACTAACGGCGGCGACAATCACGGAGCAGAATATCTGTGGGAGGGAAGTGATCCCTGCTGAAACTCATGAGACCAACTCCTATCTGAATTGCAGGAACTGATATATTCGTGTAACTGTGACATACATTTCTTCTAATTGGCCTGTCAAATGCACGTCAGCAAACATGTGTTACATTTTTAGACTGCGGGCGTACTCGACCAATTGAGTAAGACATCAAAGGATTGTAATGGTCCAGCTGCTTCCATCGATGTGTTTAGACTTTCCTTTCACGGGGCTACAGGGGGGGGCTGACGTCTGCACGTCACTCAGCTGAAAGGGCGCCGCTTGCGTTCGTGAAACCGCGGGGCAGACACGTATTCGGGGTCCCCATCGGCTCAGATGCGGGGAGCAGACCGGTCGTTGGTGATGGTCCTGCGCAGCCGCACTCCGCGGCGGATGGAGCTCAGCACGTCTTCGCCCTGGGAGGGCTCTGGAGGCGACGGGCACGGAGACACGGGGATGGTCTTCACCCCCAGTGGGCAGCTCGGCTCCGCGGGCGAAATCCCATGGTGGCGGAAAACCTGCACGCCGCCGTCTACCGCGATCGCCTGCTGATCCTCCGCGCCGCACTGCTCGCCTTTCACGGCGTCGCGTTCCCGCGCCGCGATTCGCCTCGGAGTCTCCGCCGCAGGGACTGGCGAGGTAGGAGAACCGGGGGCGCTGCTCTGAACCGAAAACGCTCCGTCGGATTTGGAAGGCGAGGAGGCGATGCTGGGATCGCCGCAGTCGCTGGCGGTGGAGGAGCCGACGCTGCTGATCACGGGGGACGCGCCTCGCTTGTGCTCCTGCGCGCCGTCGCAGTGGCCGGGGGATCCGCGGCGGTGCTCGGGAGCGAGGGGCGAGCCGAGCGCAGAGCCGTCGCGCCCCGGCGAGCCGGGCCGCTGCCTGTGCGACGCTCGCGTCGGCTCGGACGCGCCGCTGCTGCTGCCGCCGCCACCGCCGCCGCCGCCGCCGCCGCTGCTACCGCTCCCGGGAGACGCGCTGCCGCCGCTCAGCTGCAGGGACTCGTCGCTGCCGGCGTGCGAGGGCGACAGGCTGCCGGGCAGCGTCGGGACGGTGGGGGGCTTCACGGGGACGACCGGCGGGCGGATGGGAATGGGTCCCGCCGCGGACCCCGCTCGCCGGAGCAGGGGCTTGCTGGACGGGTTGCGGCGGATCGTGGCCACTCCTGGGGTGCCGGCCATCGCGGCGCCGCCACAGTTGGGAATGCCGGCCGTGGAGGCCGGACGCTTGGAATGGAACATGCGGCGGTAGGACTGGCTCAGGTCGCTGTTGCGAGGGATGGTGCACGACCGGTCAAACTCCACGGCGGGTTCCAGCTCTGCATCACCGTTCACCGAGAGACAGTCAGAATCTGAAACTGCAAGGGGGGAAAAAAGCGCGCGCTTCTTAGCTGTTAGTCGTTTTGCACGGTGTTTGTCTAAATGCAGTGGAACGTCGAGGCTTTTGTGGCCAAAGGCCACCAAAAAGTAAACCTCACGCCTCCGACACATCAGCCAGATCTGGTCACCGTGAAGCAATAACGTGGCCACCTTGAGTGGGGCCCCTTTGTTTGCGAGGCATCGACTATGATGCATGCAAATATCCAAGCATATTTGCACGTTTCGCCACACGCATGTGTAGTTAATTCAGACTTGATGCCTTATGACGGGTATCTTTTTTGTGTTTGAGCATCTTGACACCATCTGTATTCTTGCCGGAAAGGGCAAAGCCTGTTCTTTTCTTTTTCATCACATTGATACTGGCAAAGAAGGGTGCCATAGATATTTGTACACGTGCACCACTGTCAATGCAGCGGTAGCAGCAAGCAGAAAATAATTAAGTAAATTTCGTGCTAATAACCTCTTAGGAATACTGGCTCAATTAAAATGCCCTTTCCATTATCCCGTACTAAGATCTTCAGCCTCTCATACCTTGAGAGGGCAGGGTGTCCTCAGAGCACGAGGGGGTGGTGGTCTGTGTGCTGTAGCCGCTCGAACCCTGCATGGAGTCGCGATTGCTCTTCTGGCTCTCCAGATGAAGCCCGCGCGCCAGCACCAGAGCCAGCTCGCTCGCGCTCACTTCCCCCACCTGTGGCGGCGGGGGGCGCAAAAGGCCATCACAGAACGGCCACGGGAGAGACGCACGGCAAATACGGCAAGAGCAGCACGTGCATGCAGCACATGCAGCCCATGCAGCACACGCAGCGCAGGCAGCAGGCGCAGCGCATGCAGCAACGTCGTCCGGACAGCAGCCGCGGCATCCCGCGCAAACACGCCCGCCGACGAGGGCGGAGCCACATCACGGTAGCCGCACTCCTCCCGTGATGTCGCCCAGGCCGACACGCAGTGAAGCCAGCGGCCTGGCTTCTTCTCCATCTCTCCGTCTTCTTTCGGACTCGGACGCGGGCTTTGTCAGTTGGCTATTGTAAAAGGGCTTCCCCTCCTGATGTTAGGAAGCCACTTGAGGTGTGCACTTTGAAGTCTAAATTGAAAATTCATTTCTTTAGAACTGCTTTTTGTGTTTAGTTTGTCGTCCTTCCCCCCCCAACCTCCGATTAGCATGGGCGGCTACGTAAGGTGCGAAAGAAGTTCAACATAAATCCATACATGCGTAGAGAACGCTTGCTCTAATGAGGTCGTAAGCATCAACGGGCCTTGCGTATATCTGTGGAAACGATGAAGCCAGCACGGACATCAGCATTTGGGGGTGCGGCACGACTGAGCGTCAACAAAAATGTGCCGCTCTGCTGCTCCCCCCGTTGCAACGTCTGCTCCATCGCATGCGACCTCGCGATGCACCACACACGGAGGGCACGGGGGACTCCCATCCGGTGCCGTGTGTCGTTCACCGGCGTCTCTCCGTAACAATCCACACGCTCGACGCGTGTGGGGTGTTTCGGAGGGCAACTGGAGGCGGAACAGGCAGCTCTGGCTACGGCGTAGACTTTGCAGCAACAGCAGCAGCGAACCGGAAGAGACAGCCGCTTGCACGCCGGATCCGAACTTTTGTCACGCCTGAAGATGCTAAATGTAAACTCGGTCAAAACGTCGAATGTACATTGTCAAATTTTGGCTTGCCTTTCAACATTCCTGTTTATTGCCCAATAAAACAGATACATTTCCATATTTGTATGCATGTATGTGTGTTGAACTTCTTTCGCACCATACGTAGCCAACCTTGTGGGGAGCGGGAGTGTCGCGGTTAGCGCGCTGTGCTACGAACCTGCCGACCCGAGTTCGATTCCCGCTCATGGCCAAAATCAGTGACGATTATCTGAAACGGTCCTGGGCCTCCCCTAGGTCGCCACTGGGCGTGGTGCTGGCCACCCAACCCCTCGTGTGCCGTTCTGGCCTTCATAGGTGCTCGCGAACAGCACTTGTCCCAATAGTCTGTTACAGGCTATACGGGGGATCTTTATCTTTGAACTTCTTTCGCACCATAAGTAGCCAAACTTGCTAATCGGATGTGTGGGGGAAAGGACAAAAGTCTAAACATTAAAAGTAGTTCTAAAGAAATTAGTTTGCTATCGAGTGACAACTTGATTTGATTGGCTCAGTTGGATGATGGAGGATTATAGTTGATACTTGGCATTATATCTACACGACGATGTGACCCAAAAGAAAGGAATTATGAATCATAATATTGATCGTGAAAAACTATGTTTAAAATTATCTGCAATGTGGTCTCCTACCATACCCAGTGCGTGAACTACCGAAGTTTCCCCAGAACTCCACCGATATTGGGGAGAATAAACCTTTGACTGGCGCACACATAAATAAGTAGAAAATGGTTCACAGGAGTTTACAATTTTAGTACTGAGTTTACAATCTTAGTACCGTGGGTGTACCCTCCAACACACCGGTGTGCCCATTGGCTGTGTAGGGTGGTGGCGGGTTTAACGACACATTTATATATTTACGCGATCTAATCCACAAAAAGTAGCTTTTACGGATAATATTGTTCGCGAAACGAGTTAAACCGAGTTTCCTTTTTTATATATATATATAAAAAGCAAAGCGAGAGCGAGACAAAACGGGAAAAAACGCGGCCCCCACAATGCACCTTGCCGCCGGTGGGCACGTCGATGCTCCGGGGCCTCTGCTGGCCCTCGTCGGGCTGGCAGGCAGCGGCGTCCCCGTCTGCCCCTTTCTCGGCGTCCCCGCACTTCGCCTTGGACTTGTCTCGGCGGCGCTGCAGCGTGTTCACCATCGGCTGGTCGTACGGCCCGGGCTTCGACCAGTCCTGAGCCAACGCGCACGGAACGGCACGAGCGGAGACGGAGGCTTTTCGCGCGCCGTTCGCACGTGTCGCCGTTCACACGTGTCGCCGTCGACTGCGTTTTGCACACCTCGTGCCAATCTTGGCCATTTACATTTAAACCCCAATATCAGGCAATGGGGATCTCTTCCAAAGTACTCATCATCATCATCATCACTCACTCCACACGTACGGTGATCCGAGTTCTTTTCCCGCACCACGGAGAACTACGCTTCCCAAATAAGAGTACGGTTGATTCGTTCATCACGAGGCATTATTTTTGTTATCCCCCCACAGTCATTTAAGCATGTAAACATGCACGCATTATATATTCGCTACGTGCCTAAAACATTGGCCGTTGTGTCTCTCTATATACATATTTTTTTTCTTTTAAGGCCACACACGTAGTTGCTGTTGTTGTTGGTTAATCCTGTTTGCGCCAACGCAGTGGTGGAAACGCCAAATAATTAATGTAAAACACAATCAGACCACTGTCACGTAAAGTGGAGGCATGTGTGAGACCGCATATATCCACCGTGTAAGACCACATTTACTCCGCTTTCATACCAAGCGGGAAAAGGAAAAAAAAGCACAACCTAAAATCTCCGTTTCAATAAACTGGGCGATAAGTGCGCCGTTGAATCTTTGCCCAGTTCAAAATTACGAATGCAAAGCCGCGCAACGTGACGGTACATATCAGCCCCTTTAAAGTGTAAATACCGGGGGAATTTATTTTAAGCAGCGCAGGCGGGATTATTCCTGGTATGGCCCCAACCTCGGCCAGATGGTCCGCGCAGGATACATCATTACCAACATTCTGGCCACTGAACATTACATATTATTTACAGTTAATGACTGCCTCGCTTCATGCAAGCTGGACACTGTACAACAACGCCCGAGTTAATTTTGAAATAACAGAGTTGGGTGCCTGGCATTGTCCTAAATGGGACATTTGGGTATCGTCGTGATGACTTTTTCAAATGAGGATCCCAATGAATGTCCCGTATGAGCATTTGAATGCGGGGCTACAGATATGCAATGTAATCAAAGACAACTAAGAACAACCCTGTGTTCAATTCCATAACACCTATCATGTAATTAATATGTGAGCAAAAACTGATATTTGCGACAGTGAAAAAGCATTATTTAGGTATAACTTACAAATATATTAAATCTTCATGGCCTCTCGCATGGTTAGATTAAACAACACGCATGCCTGCCTATGCGGTATGCACACTATGGGTGGTATGAGTGTAAACAGCAGTGTGTATACATCACAGTGCACAAGTCATCTCAGTCCATAACCCATAATACCAGAGAGACCGTGGCTATAAACACCAAACCATGGACCACACTGTGCCGAATATAAAACTGAAGGCAGTGTGTGGGTGAGCAGGTGAGTGGGTGGGTGGGTGAGTGAGCAGGTGAGTACTTGGTTCAGTGGGGCAGTGGGTGGGTGAGTAGCAGAGGTCGCAAACGGGTTTTGATTCCTTACCCGTACCCGGCCGCACCAGGGTCGCAAATGGGTACCCGTACCCATACCCGGCCGGGTACGGGTACCCGTTCCCTACCCATACCCGTACCCTACCCGAAAGAGTGACAAACGGTGCCTACCCGTACCCGTATCCAGCCGCACCAGGGTCGCAAACGGGTATCGGGTAGGGTACGGGTATCGGGTACCCGGTTGCCACCTCTGGTGAGTAGGTGGGTATAGCTGCAATTTACCAACTCTCAGAACAAAACAACTCAATGTCCAAATTGTTTAAGCGCAAATCTCTCATAGTCGCTCTTCATTGGCCGTACTAAATCACCGTCGCCACCTGGGTTTATCCCATTACCTCCGACCGCTGGTGTCTTCGGCGCTCAGCATGGCCTCAACGTGAACCTATCCTGGCACAAAAAGTGCCGTGGCGAAGTCACCACCGCTGAAGCGACGACGTTTTTTTGTCGCTGTTCATTTTATTGTCATAGAGCGAACGCGCATTGCCACCGTCAGACAGGCGCGGAAATAGGAGCACGCATGTGCCGAAGCGCCTGCCGGGTTTCCCGGTGTTCAGGAACAACGCTCGAGTCTCGGAGGCGCCGAACACAACACCATTAATTTGGCATTCATTTCAGGACGGCCGACTAGCCTTGTTTTCAGCTGCATTGATTGGGCGAGGCTACGTAGGGGGTCACTCTGCGGCTGTGCCGTTGCACACCTCACATGCGGGGGTGGGGGGGTACAATAATAAGGGAGGCGCGTCATTGACCTTGAAAACTTCGCCATTTTGTCAATCCACTGCTGGATGACTGGCTCCCCATGCTGTGTCGGGTTCATGGGGGTTGCTCGACAGAGTTTTCGCGACACTAGTCGTGTGGCTTCCGATATTTGCAACCGATGTTAGCCGTGGATAGGAATTCAATTAAATGTTTTGGGTTCAGAGAGCAGTGCGCAATGAACCTTCGTTGATTTCACGGTCATACCCTTTTAAATACCGAAGCATATTTATTTGAATAAGTCAGTCCAAGTTTTAAGATACCCTTTTATTAATTTACCGCAATTCTTTTTTTAATAATCCAAGGAGGCTCTCGCTTGAATAGAGTACACAGAGTGCTTTGGAGAGCTCAGACCGCAACGTGGCTCTCGGGTCTAGAGAAACATTTCTCAATGTCCCAGATAAATGTGTCCAACTCCAAAGGCGAGATCTTATCCAGGGTTTACTGCAGAAACGGGACAGCGTGCCAAAGACAAGGGCTCTGGTTTCTCTCCTCAAGGTACGTGACGACCCCCGCAACAATTCCAAAACTGTGCAAGATAAAGAAGCAAATACCCCGCGTTATTGAGCGGCACAGTGTGTGTGGCACGGTCACACAGAGAAGGTGGACTCTTTGTGTGTTCGTGTGTAGCATGCTCGCGCAGAAAAGGTGGACTGTATGTGGGTGGCACGGTCACACAGAGGTAGACTTTGTGTGAGTGTGGAATGGTCGTAACACAGAAAAGGTGGACCGTGTGTGGGTGGCACGGTCA
>CM025643.2:3540719-3557287 GCA_014621495.2 Entosphenus tridentatus | reverse complement strand
GTGAGTGGATGGGGGGGGGGGGGGGGTGGGGGGGGGGGGGGGGGGGGGGGTAGTGGGCACAGCCTGCCGTGCCACGTGCCTGTTCGCTGGCAGGGGGCAGGCGGTGTGGGTCCACGGTGAGCTTGGCCAGGTCGTCCACGATGGTCTGCAGGTGCGTGATCTCCTCCAGCATGGCCAGCTCCTCGTCCTGCACGCACAGGCGAAACGCGGGGCGTGTTCATCCCCGGCGGTGGTAGCAGCACCCCCACTGATCAAACTCAACTGGCATTTTTTTTTTGCTTTTATTTATAAAAAAAAATATTTTCTTTTAATTTCGTTTTTCTTTCTATCTACGTGACTTTACCGAAAGAACCAAGAGTATGGCATTTTATAGTTTTTTTAAAACTCTGATTTATATTTGCTTCGTTGCTGCTGTTGTTGCTGGGGTGTTAACTCCCTTGCCTGGTATGCAGGAGATCGTGGGTTCGATCCCGAACCTGACGCCTGCTGCTGTATATTTGGAGTTTGTGTGCCTCTCTTGCCACGTTGATTTTTCTCCGGGTCCTCCGGTTTTTCCCCTCCACATTTTAGAATCAACATCACGCGTTTAGAGTATTTGACTGCTATACATTTCCACGTGATAAGCCACTTTCGTTGATGTATCATTTGTGATATCCAGGTCGCTTCTGAAAGAAGAGCTAAATAGCTCAGTGGGGCCTTACCTGGTCAAATAAAAAAAAACATGAAGTTAGTTAAATGAGACTCATTCTGCTCTCTTGAGCACTCTCACGCCCGGTGGGACAAAATGAACGTGAACCCGTTCGTGCCGTTTGTTACCACCCATATCTCACAAGATGATGGTGTTTATAAAACACGGGTATTGGGCCTGAGCTAACATCTATTGTTATGGTGATTACAGAGCAGCTTACTTTACCGTTGTTGTTCAACGTTTAGGAACGGTGGTGAATATTTGGGGCCGAGGATAATTGCATTGCCGTGCGCCGGTGACAACAAAAAATAAAATGTCAATATTTAAATTGTGGGACGGTTGCCATGGCGATGGACAAAGGAGGAGTGTTACTCCAAAACCATGATTGGAGACCAATTGCAGAATTGCGATTCGCGATACCACAATTCATAGCCCATGGGCCAGAGCAGAAATTGGCATCACACCTAAGATAGAAAAGACTCCATTCGCAACGATTTCTTTACACGGCCAAAGCAAGTTAATTATTTGACAACGCCACTAATTTCATGCTGCTATCGCACAATTAAACTGTTACTGGCCACGTAAAAAAAAACGAGCGGTCACCGACGAGTGAAATATCTCGTCCGGGCTCGTGGACTATTGTGACTAATCTGAAAGCCGAGATGAGAGTTATATCCTTCACAGTCAAGCCCCAAAACCTTCCCACTGGAGTGAGGGCTGAGTCCACAATTCAAACGGATTTACCCATGCATCAATCTTCGCAATGGCTTAGTGGATAATGCGGCGCGCGTCTGGGATCCAGCTTAACGCGAAGGGGAGAAATAAAAAAAAATCGAGCCGTCGTGCAATGGAAATGTGCAGCTCAGCGACCGATGCTTCCACCCCCCTTAGTGGCCGCGCCGTGAGCAGTGCAGGTAGTGCAGGTAGTGCAGGCAGCAGCGGTGGCGGTAGCACAGGCTTCGTCGCAGGCAACGACGAGGGCAGAAAAACGCAACCCCCTCCTGCAGCTGTGCGATTTTAAATTTAAATTGAAAACTCACTTCTTATGAATGGATACAATTTCCACACGATGATGATGAGCCACTTTGTTCGTGGCCAGGTCACTTCTGAAAAAGAGCTGTGGAGCTCAGTTGGCCTTACCTGGCACAATAAATATTTGTAGTATTTGCGATTTCCGTTTCGCCCGCCGGACAAAGTTACGACTGAAATTAACTCAACCAACACAAAATGTAGAAACGCAGTAAAAAAATCTAATTTTCATCGTTTTGTAAGTAAACGATAAGACATTCCTGCGACGGAATGGATCCAAGGCAGACAGCCTCCTCCGCCTGCCGAGAGCGCCAGTCCACCGCCCTCCTAACCACACCGTGCCCCACATGGTCCCAACATTGCCACCCCCCCCCACCACCCCCTAAATGAAAACCCCTTCCTCGGCGATTAATCCCGCCGCCAATTTTCGTCGACGAAGTCGGTACGCGGGTATGCCGCGCTGCGCGTCGAACTTCTTTCGCGCCGCACGTAGCCCAACCGCGCCGACCGGGTGACGCGGCTTTTCCACCGCCGTCACCGGGGGACGTACCACGACGGGCCGCAGCATGCACGCGAAGGAGCAGAATCGCGTGCGCTCCTCGATGAGGGCCCGGCGCACCGCCTGCTTCTCCGTCTCCTCCAGCAGCAGGTACATGTCCGTCACGTCCTGCAGGGCGTGCTCCAGCTGCGGCTGGATCTCGCCCTTGCCTGCGGCACGGGGAGAACGAACGGCAGAGGACTCGCAACGCTTGCCCCCCCGAAGCCCACGATTGTTCACCCGGGCCATGGGGGGGACGGGGAGCCTTCGCGAGCTCAGCCCCTGTCTGCCATCGGACATCCGGAACGTGCTGAGCGTGTCAATTCCATGGTCTGGGCAAGGCGCACCGATTCAGACTTGCCTTCCCATAAAATCAAACATTAAAAAAAAAGTCTCTTTATTTTTTCATGTATTTTATTTATTATTTTTCTCACGCGATTCATTGCACACGGTTGCACTTTATTTTACGTGCAATTGCAATTTACTTTGCTCAGTCGGTGTAAGCCGCTGAGGTCATGACGGGTGTCTTCTCACATTCCTGTTGCTTTATGCCCCCCCCTCCCCCCCCGTACCGTTCCCGTCTAGTGCACTGGTGCTGACTTTATCGAGGGCAATATTGGCACGTAAAGTCTAAATTGATTGATTGATCGACGGCACGGTCACAAACACCGTCGCACTGAAGCAGTGACGGCGACACCGCCAGCACGGTGACAGCATGGTGACGGCACGGTGACGCCGATACTGCGGGCGCGGTGATGGCGCGGTGATGGCGCGGTGATGGCGCGGTGATGGCGTGGTGATGGCGTGGTGATGGCGTGGTGATGGCGTGGTGATGGCGTGGTGATGGCGCGGTGACGGCGTGGTGATGGCGTGGTGATGGCGCGGTGACGGCGACAGGGCCGGCACGGTGACGGCACACAAATGTGTAATAGCCGACGGTTTAAAAAAAAAAAAACAATTAAAAAAATTCACCTAGGAAAATATCCCTCGGGACGAAGAATCTCATTTCCAGGGCGTTGATTGTCACATGCGCACACACAAAGACTAAGATCCCCCGTATAGCCTTAACAGACTGGTGGGGCAAGTGCTGTTAGTGAGCAGCGCTTATGAAGGCCAGCACGTCACACGAGGGGGTGGGTGGCCAAGACCACGCCCGGCCGCCTTTGTCTCCCCAGTGGCGATGTCTACACATCGCACGAGGTACTCATTTGAGGCTGAGTCGACCTAGGAGAGGTCCAGGACCGGTTCAAAAACTTGTCACTGGTGTCGGCCGTGAGCGGGAATCGAACTCGGGCGGCCAGGTTCGTAGCGCAGCGCGCGAAGCGCTACACTACCGCTCCCCACGCACGCACGCACGCCAAAACGCGTAATACGAGCGACGAGCTAACGTTACATTCGGGGTAACGAAGCACAACAAAACCGCGAGCAAGAGACGACAAAAAATGAGACGGTGGTCAAAAAACAAGAAAAACATGGCGAATGGATTCATTCTCAAATCGATCCGCACGCCTAAATCGTGACCAGTCATCGCGCGCTCCCTGCCACTTGTTCGTGCGTCAAAAGCCCCTCTCCAAGGGCCCCACGACTGTGCCGTGTAACAGGGTTCTGAGTGGAGCACAAAAGAGGCCCCCGCGGGATCTAATTCCTGGCCATTCTCACCGCTGGAACCTGGGGCGTGTCTGATCCTAGCCAGGGTGCGCGCTTGTTTTATTCAGCCTAAAGCCATGCGGTATGGTCACTTGGGGGGGAGGGGGGGGAAGGAAACACAAAGGTATGGCTGACCATATCATACTTTGCTTATAATAATTGCCATGGGGGAGTGGGTGGGCTATTGATTGGCCATACTTCCCCACGCTGGTCGATGGGTTCGTGAAGAACAGAGCTCGCCAGAACCCCCCCCCAACCCCCGACTGCCCCAAGCATGGTTCAGATATCACCCGCCACGTTCGGTAGCCTTGGCCGGGAATCCAACTCGCGCGAACCTGGCTGCGAAGCGCAGTTGCAGACAACTGCTGCATGCGACAGCGCTCCCGCTCCCCAATGCTGTTTGCTTGAATGCTCTTGCAAAATAATGCGTAACTGTACTCGCTGTTACTTTGACGCGTAAATTAACCTTGCCACAGGTCGTGAATAGCAAAGAAAGAGCACAATGTGTTCATTGTGTAACTAACACAAGCTTCCATTCACGAATCGCGTGCGTGCACACACACACATACACGCGCGCACAAAGACAAAGATCCCCCGGATAGCCTTAACGGACTGTTGGGGCAAGTGCTGTTTGCGAGCACCTATGAAGGCCGGCACGGCACGCGAAGTTGTGGGTGGCCAACACCACGCCCGGCCGCCTTTGTCTCCCCCGTGGTGATGATTTTACACACCGCACCAGGTACTCATTTGAGGGTGAGTCAACCTAAGGGAGGCCAAGGACCGGTTCAGACAATCGTCACTGGGGTGAGTGGGAATCGAACCCGGGTCGTCAGATTCGTAGCGCAGCGCGTTGACTGCTACACTACCGCTCCCCACATGCGCGCACACACACATGCACGCACACATGCACACACATATGCACACACACATGCACACACACACACACACGGGCCTTGTATTTGTGCTTCAACATCATCGCAGCCAATTGAAGGTACGACGCGTTTTCTTTGGAATTTCCACGCGGAGGGAATCAAAAGCTTTCGTAGTATTGTACGAAACACGTAAAATAGGGCGGAATTACCATTTCTATAAAAAGAGCTCGAGTGTTTGGGAAAACTGCAAGGTGGTTTATTAGTCGAAAGCGATTGGCATCCGAGGCCACGCGGTGCCTCGAGCTACAGCTTGCTTCGCGGCAACATGGTCTACAAATCCCTTCGTGGTCTCGCCCCACCATACCTTGCCACGCTTGTCGACTTCCACGCGTCGCCTTCTCGCCCTCTACGTTCTCAATATATTCGCTGTCTCTCTCTCTCTGTTCCTCCTTTTCCGTAGCTCAGAGGTCGTAAACGGGTTTTGATTCCTTACCCGTACCCGTACCCGGCCGCACCAGGGTCGCAAATGGGTACCCGTACCCGTACCCTACCCGATACCCGGCTACCCGTACCCGACCGGGTATCGGGTAGGGTACGGGTATCGGGTACCCGGTTGCGACCTCTGCCGTAGCTGTTTCTCTCTTCTTGCCCCCCCCCCCCTGGAATAAACTTCCCCTTCCACGTAAAGCAGTCACCTTTGCTCACTGGTTACCACTCCGCACTCAAAACTCTCTAGCTCACCCCACGACTTCCCCTCATAACCGCCACCACTGCTACTTTCCCTCTTCCTATTCTCATTATGTGGCGATCACTCATTAAGCCCGTCCATCCAATTCAATCATAATAATTCACTGTCATGAATTTTGCTTTCACCAAATTCACGCAACATCACAGATTCTCTCCCCCACTGCTTCCTCTCATCTATTTTATCCACCTCATCGACCACAATTACATTCATACGTTGTACCGTCCGCTAATTCCGTGTGAAGCGCCTCGCGTGTGGCGCTATACAAATTATTTCAAGGTAAGATGGAGCAGCAGATGCAAGCGCATTTTCGCACTACGCAAAAATGAACCCCCGAAGGGCCCCAAGCAGTTAAATTTCCGGCACGGCCATCATCGGTAGCCAACGACGACTGAAGCTGTCCCAGGGCCCCCTTATATCAACATCAACCTGCACTGACCCAGCGTGGTGAAGCATGGATAAACAACCGTCTGTGACCAAAGATGGCCAGGGGCAGCGGATTTATGACAACAACAAAAATGGCCGTAAAATTAATTCTGCTTTCTGTTTTTTTTGGTCACTTTCCCAGCAAACATTCCCAACGTTGCATGTTGCTTGCGCTCGGAACCCGTTGCAAGTCGGTGGGCCCCAGCGTCCCCGCGTTTACGGCAAGGACACGCGGGACCGAGACGCGACTCTAAGAGCGTTAGGCATCACCGACGCTCCGTCGAGCCCCAAATAAAGATCGTGAAAAGTTGCCCCACCCCCCCCTTCCCCCAGCCCCGCGTGATTTACGTCAAGTTCGTCCACTGCCCTTGTTAAGGCATTCCTGCTACGCCCGTGAAAGAAAGTTTACAGCACTTTCTAAAAAGGCACCAACTTGGCTCGACTGCTCCCCCCCCGCCCCTCTCCCCCCCGCCTCCCATCGCTTCCCAGTCGGAACTGTTGGTACAGCTTCCCACTGGGAGCAAACTTGATCTGAGGAAACAGGTCGGCGGGGGCCGAGCCGGGGGGGGGGGGGCTCTAGCGGGTCTTGTGTGGAGGGGATGGGGAGGGAGGAGGTGGGGGGGCAGGGGGTGGGGGGGGGTTGCCGCTCTGAAGAGGCTCCTCCACAGCGGCGACGACACCGATGAATCGTGGGGAACGGCACTCGCACCGCCGCTCCGTCCGGCAGCGCCGAATCTCGGCGCGTTTTGTTCGTCACCGTGCCGAGTCACCAATCGCGGCGGCGGCGGCGGCACGAGGCCGGCGGGCTAACTGTGGTTAGTTGGCGGCAGGGGGTTGACGCCGCGCAGTGGTGACACTTGTGCCCCGCAGCACGACTCCAGTAGACGCGGAACGTCGGGCCGAATTGTTCCAACCTCGTGCCGACGGGGCAACAATCGCACGTTTAATGCGGGGTTTCTGGATTCGAACGCACACTTTGGTGCCTCTCAGCGTGTGGCTTTGTATGCTCTCCCACTGTTCTGGGTGGCTTTTTTTCTGGGTTCTCCATTTTCCTGGCAAAGCTACAAAAAAAACAACGTGCATTCTGAAACTGGTCTTGGGCCAAGCTTTCCAGTTCTGAAGATTTACACCGCGACACCAACAACAACAGCAGCAGCGGCAACTTGTATGTACGCGTTTATGTTGAACTTCTTTCGCACCGTACGTAGCCAACCGTGCTTATCAAGGGTGGCACAGTCGGGTTTTTTACAATCGGGTTTAATTGTCTTTTTATATTAAACCCGATCATCTGAGATTGGGAGAAATACGGTTTAATTGGTTCTAATTGCACTTCTCAACGATGGGCTTCATCCACTCCAAGCTAAGGAACTCACCTGGCACCCACGATTGTGGAGAAGCTCGTGTTCATCAAGACCAACCTGCCCGCCGCATTCTACGACTACCCCGTGCCCGACGGCCCCCCCCGAGTACGATAGCAGCACCGACGAGGAAGCAGCCTAAGCCTATCAGAGTTTCGTATTCATTAAACCAGGTTTTAACCCGATGGCTGCCGCTGAAAAAATCGGGTTTTTTCCACCCATGGTGCTAATCGGAGGTGCGGGGGGATGGACAACAAACTGAAACACACACAGAAAGCAGCGTTTGAAGAAGTGAGTTTCGCAATCTACATTGAAACGTGCGTGGCTCCCATTGGCTTCCGAATATCGATGTCACTGCAGACACCTGGCAGGATCCTCCTGAGAAGAAAGCTGTCCTCGGCTTTCCTGGGTAACACGACTGTGATGAACAAGTGCTTCCCGAGGACAACTACCGGTGGCTTCGAGCGGATTGTCACTCGCTCAACGACCTCAGGAGGGAGGGATGGATGGGGCCGGGTCATCTGCCAAAGAGGATTTGTCCTCGCAAGTTAAGAAAATAAATGTTACTTTCGTTGGCATTATGATTACGTCTATTTTTGCTGCGACCCGTTGTTCATGCTGTGTTCGCCAGGGAACCGACGCTTGTGTTGATGAAACCCGATTCAAGCTCATAGGGTGCTTCAAAATAAACCAATAACTCAAAGACGGATTATCACTGAAGCGCATCACGAAGCAGGTATCATTTCAAATAAAGTCTTGCGTCCGTTGCATATGCATCGGATCGTGCGTACGAAAATCAATCGCGTACGAGTCATGCCAAGCATACGCAGGCTATGCTTCTCATCGTGCAGTTTTGGGAAATGACGTCTACAAGACTGCGTGAACGAGAAACGACGAGAAATAACACAAACGAGGAATAATACGAATGAGCTGATACAAATAACACACACACACGAAACCTATTCTTCAATCGAATTGTAATTAATGCTTATCAAGTCGACATTTATTGCAGCAAAAATAATCTACACGCATGTCCCTAAACGCGGAGGATCCGGAGAAAAAAAATACACGCGATCACGGGGAGAGAGAAACACGCAAACTCCAAATATACAGCAGCAGGCATCAGGGTCGGGATCCAACCCACGACCTCCTGCACACCGGGCAAGTCAGTTAACATCTCGCCACCGTGGCGCCACCACCACCAGCCACCACCGTGCCCTGGCTGAGAAGAACAGACTGTGTTCGTAGAGGCTTGTCCACAGCTCTCCCGGGGTAGACATACATTAACTCTGGGGTGACACGGGTCACCAGAGCGCTGCTGAACTGTGAACTGCGCGCGCTGCCACTCACATCGCAATGCCCAAACGCTGTCAGTGTGGTTTACTGTTATGCGCGCAAGATACGGTGACTGTAAAAGTCAATTTAAAAACATTTTCAATTCAATTTAGCTATTTCCTATAAGGAGCCCCCATAACCCCCCCCGCCACTTCCACTGCACCCGGCCGAGGATGCATAAAAAAAAATCACGGCCGCAGACGGGCTTTGCTCATCTGTGTTTAGACGCATCGGTTAGACGAACGCTTTGCGGAAAAAAACTCGGCTAATACACGGCTCACCCGCTCGACGCCGTTAAACAGCCGCGGAGCAACGAGCTTCCAGGGCGGTGAAATCGGAACGCGCACGAGGACGTTGCGTTTCAGGCCCACGGTGGAGGAGACGTCCTATCAACGGACGGTAAACTTCACAAACAAGACGGGTACAAAAACGACGAGGAGTTGAATTGCCACGACTATACTGTAAATCTAAATCAGGAGCACCGCGGTGGCGAGATGTTAACTACCCCGCCTGATATGCAGGAGGTCGTGGGTTCGATCCAGACCCTGACGACGCCTGTTGTATATTTGAAGTTTGCGTGTTCTCTCTCTCTCCCTCTCTTCCCGTGATTTTTCTCCGGGCCCTCCAGTTTTTCCCTCCCCGTTTAGAATGAGCGTGCGCTCAAGATTATTCGCCTGCCGTAAATTCCCACGCGATAAGCCACTTCGTTGAGCTATCATTGGGAGATGACCAGGTCGCTTCTGAAAAATATCTATAACGCAGCTCAGTGGGCATTACCTGTTAAGAAATTGTAAAGAGTTTTAGTTTAGGTTAAGCATCCCCCACACTCTGCATCTGTTCCTTCTCCCCGCCGTCTCCTGTGAGAACAGATGCTGTCCAGTAGGGGGCACGGGGGGGGGTCAGTGAGTGACAACAATAACAACAACAACAAAACAACAACAACAAAAACCGATAGGAGTGCAAAAATAGAGAAAAGGTGTTACGGAGTCACTAAAATTTTTTACATAAATACGAAGCGCATACGAGCACAAATTGTCCATCGACTGCTGCCGATTTTACCAACGCCAAATCGCAAGCTTGGGGGCAAGGCAGCAAAACAACAACAACAACAACAGTCCCAGACCACACCAAGACAACAACGCAACTGTAGTCCCTCAATTAAACTGCACAGTTACCAGCCGCAAACAATCAGCATCCTTGTGGGTATTATGGTCGCACAAAATGCTCCTTCATTTGCCTTAAATCTGTGATTGAATAAAGTAATTTAAAAGTAATAATGTAGAGTCATTTGTAAACCCACTCTTGGATGGAAGGGCTCCCCGTGCAATGTCGGTCATGGGCGTTGTTTGACCATACTTCACCACGCTGGTCAGCGCGATTGGTTAAGGAGGGGGTGGGGGGGGGCAGTGAGGGTGGTTCGGGCCAGGACTGGTTTCAAATAGCAACTCGCCACTGATGTCAGCTGTGGCTAGGGAATTAAACTCCGGTCCCGCCGGGCTTTTGCGGCAAGTTGTGCAAATCGGCGCGCGCTGCCGCTCCACATGTTTGAGTTGACCCGAGGTAGAAAATTGAGCAACCGCGTTAAGAGGCTTATTCCGGCTCCCACTTCAGCAGTTTGCGAGCACAAACATCAAACATGTTTTGGCAGCTTAAATTTTTTTTTTTAAGAAAGTAGTAACTTTAATCCCACGAATACTGCAGGTTATCAACCGCATGCAGCTGGCAAAGTTCCGCGAACGTTTCTGGCCCAATGGGATCTCGTGTTTCTCCTCGCAGCTGGCCACTCGGGGCTTTGCCTTTCCATAACCAGCAGGTGTTAATAATCCCTACAGATGCTCGCCAACATCCCCAAGTCAGCCGGCAGCAGCACCAGTGGCAGTGATAAAGAGCCGGTGTCCATTCACTGTCAGCGCACCAGCAAGGAAGCCCGAGGGGCTACCAAATTCGCAAAATGCTTAGCTGGTTGGCGCGAGGTCAGAAAAAAAACCTGGAATTTAAGGCCAAAAATAAAACCAACCCTTTAAAATCCCTTTTACGGGTTCCGTTGCAGGGTGGGTTTCCCGTTCACCGCTGAATGTCGGAAAGCGCAAGCGGTTCAGCGTTTATATTAATTTAGAGAGGTGTAGTAGCCCCGTTGTTTTTTAAAGGCGTCCTACTCACCGCAGAGAACCGCAGCGTAACGACCGCCGCAACTCTACGTCAGCCGGCGTCAAACTGTGCCACGCGCCCTCCCCGCGCGGCCTTGTTGTTAGCCTCGTCTCCGATAAGTTCATTTTATTTTATTCTTACGATTCCATTCCCATGACGTACACGCGTGTGCACATACACGTGTGTACGTCACGTCGTGGAAACGGAACCGGTATGGGAAAGGGTTAAACTCCACGGAATTTCACCTGCGTGGTAGAGGCAGCATTGGTGCATGGTCGGCAGGTGGCACTGACATTATCCAGAAACCCAATTTTCAGCGTCGGATAACACGAGCTGTATTATGCATTAATTTCACATGGACAGTTGAAACGAATGTGAGGTTAGATTGGCTGGATAAATAAACGTATACAGAAAAAGTCATTCGTGTACAATGATGATGAAGATTTAAAACAAGCCCGTGTCATCGTTTAACCAAGAATCGTCCATCGTGTTGTCCATGTTTATAAAATCTAAATCGCACACTTAGAAATAACCAGCAAAAGAAGCCAAACTCGAGGCATTCCAAAGTAACCACGGTTAGGACTTTCCTGGGCCAATAAAATTACACAAAACAAAATGTATCGAATCATACGGCGAGGGGGGAGGGGGTCAATTCGCTCGTCCCTTTGGGGGATGGATAACATTTGCACCATTGAGGCAAACCAAAGTGGGGGTTCCCCAATTGGTATCCCGGTCCTCGCTTTAAAATCACACGGAATGTCCACTGCTGGCTTGACGTAAATCCCCGCCCGACACTCGCGTGACACGCAGCCGGATTATTTTACTTTCTATGCCATTACGCGGCACTTTGAAATGATAACGCACGACACGATCTCTCGTGGCCCAACGTAAACTGGCTTCGTTTAGCCCCGGGGATGGATGTGTTCAGCGACAGACGACGCACGGCACGCGGTGTTTTAACGCTCCGTAAGAGGACTCTCTCCCCTTCGCTCCCCAAATCCGCTGGCCCAACATCGGTGGCCACTCTCTCAAGCGGTGCGAGTCTATGGGTCTCTATGCGAGCCAATAGGTCTCTATGCGAGCCTATGGGTCTCTATGCAAGTCTATGCGTCTCTATGCGAGCCTATAGGTCTCTATGCGAGCCTATGGGTCAGTATGTGAGTATATGGGTGTCTATGCGGATCTAAGGGTCTCTACGCGAGCCTATGGGTCTCTATGCGAGCCTATGGGTGTCTATGCAAGTCTATGGGTCAGTATGTGAGTATATGGGTCTCTATGCGGATCTAAGGGTCTCTATGCAAGCCTATGGGTGTCTATGCGATCCTATGGGTGTCTATGCAAGTCTATGGGTCAGTATGTGAGTTTATGAGTCTCTATGCAGATCTAAGGGTCTCTACGCAATCCTATCGGTCTCTATGCGAGCCTATGGGTGTCTATGCAAGTCTATGGGTCAGTATGTGAGTATATGGGTCTCTATGCGGATCTAAGGGTCTCTACGAGAGCCTATGGGTGGCTATGCGAGCCTATGGGTGTCCACGAGAGCCTATGGGTGTCCACGAGAGCCTATGGGTGTCCACGCGAGCCTATGGGTGCCTACGCGAGCCCGTGCGATGTTATGGGTTGGTGGCCACTCTTTTGAGCCCCTACGCCCCCCCCACACCCTCTGGAACTCCCTTCCCCACCCGCCCCCGAAGACAACCCCCCACCTGGAGCGTCTCCCCTTTCTGCTTTCAAGTCTTCTTAGAAAGCAACAGTCACTTTAAAGTGCCACCCCCCCAGTACCCCCGCCTTTTGTTTTCTCTCGCTCTCTCGCTCTCTCATTATCAAAGCCACCGAACCCACGTAGGAGAGTCGGGGGGCAACGCGGCCGAGGTGTGCGGTTGCAGGGCCACGGCAGCTGCAGGCGACTTCCTCTCCAGCTGCTCAAGGCAACAGCCGAGGGAAGCGGCTGTGGTTCAGCCCGGGGGACGAAACGGAAGTCGCGTGGTGGCCCCAATAAAAACAACATCTTTATTGAACATTCTTTTTATATATACACACACCCAATTTTTTCCCCTGATACTGCTGCGGAGGCAGTGGTGCACAATTAACAAACAAAAAAATATATAAGGTTGATGTATCTGGCAATGGGCCATCCATAAATGACATCACGGGATTTTGGACGATTTTTGACCCCCACCCCACCCTCGTCACACACCGTCACAAATGTCTGACCCCCCCCCCCCCCAGGTGCGTGACGTCATTTATGGACGGCCCCAATGGTCCTGATTGATGTCGTGCTACGTTAAGGCAGCGGTTTCTGGCGAACGTGTTGACTTTCAACATCCTCGATTGGTTTCCGACTCGCGCGGCCGGCTACGTACGGCGCAAAAGAAGTTCACCGGTGCGTACGTACGTACACCGTTTCTTGCATTTGTTTGATCTGCACTGTGTGAGGCCTAGAACACAGACCACGAGCCCGCCTGCCTGCCAAGGGCGTCGCCAACCGCTTACGACCGCTTACCTTTCTTCACTTTCTTTTGTAACTTCATGGTGTCGAGGGACTTCTTTTTAATTTCTTGTCTCACCCTCTTGAAATCTACCGCGGGGGGGGGGAGATGCGAAATTAGTGAGAACGTTCGATCGGACCCGCATAGCCACGCGACGCACAACGCTGCCGTTGATTCTGAGCGAGCGAGGATCAAGCCACAGCTAGGCCCACGGAGTGGCCAAATATTCAAACCGTGCCCCACCAAGTAGAGAATTCAAGAGCATGTCCACGTACACGTGCACCCCGTGCTCTCTTTTAGCCCCCCCCCCCCTTACAATACGTCATCATGTGCACCAACAGGAACTTGCGCACAAACACGTCTACGTCTACGTGCACCTCGTGCTCTCTTTTAGCCCCGCCCCCCCCCTCCCGATACGTTCCATTCATTGGCTACCACATTCTGATAAGCTCCCCCCCCTCTCCTCCCCGTTAACTTGTATTTAAGAACTTGCATCTTGGAATCCCTGCCTCACTTGATGCAGCAAATCTGGCTGTGACGGTCCCACCTGATGACGGAGACTTATGTTGCCTCCGAAACGTCGTGATTTATTATTATTTTATTTGTATTAATTTAAAATTCATTTTTTACCTACGTGACTTTACCGAAAAAACTAAGAGTATGAATCCTTGCAGTCACGAAAGCTTCAAATCTAAAATTAGAGTTCAAGACACACTGTGCACAGTTGTTTCAAATATATACGTGCAAAATGTTTACATTTAAATCTCGCTCAGTCAACGCGTTCACGTTCGTTAAATTCGACAGCTCACACACACCACGCTGGTGATCAAACCCTGACCAATATGAACCGTCGATAATATCTCTCTCTCTGGCACCTTTCGCATGATCTTTGTCCAGCTGATTGGTGGACTTTTTCCAGTCCTCAAGTCGTTCTTGCAAGGGGTTGATCAGACTGTCGAGCAATGCCCTGAAGAGAGAAGGTGCACACGGCTGGGTTAATCGAGAGGTGCAGCTTTTAGCGTTGACCGGCAATCGTGAACCGGGCGGTGGGGATGGCTACGCAGCACCGAGGGTTGGTGGATCACCGCACACACACACGTTGCAAAACTCCCTCCCCGTGGACGTCGAGGTGCCACAACCCTCTCAGCTCGCCGGGAAATGGCGGTACGGCAAACGTGGACTCCCACCTGTTCCGTCTCTACGGGATAGAGCGTTGCCCCCTCGCACGCGTCGCTCTTCTTCCGTTGCTCCGGTTTCCTCCCACATTAAACACTCATTCATCGGCCGAAGACATCTTCATACGAAGGGGGAGTGCAGAGCTTGGCCTGACCGTCTGCCTTTCCCATTCGCCCGTGCTCCCTCCTCGCACCTCTGAGTCGTCCCTCTCTCCGAGAGCGAGCGAGCACCGTGCGGCGGTGGCGACGCATCACGATTTGAAATTTTATGCAAACACGTCTGCGTCGAGCAGTCCGGATGGACAGGCTGCACCCGCGGTTCGTCACAGAATGTCAGTACACGAGTAACACAAATGCCTTTGCCTTCCACTCCAATAAAGAAAACAACTACGATTGTGTTAGTGACTGCCAATTGATCTATCTAAACGAACTGTGGTAGAGCATTATTATATACTGCTCGCAGTACAGAGGCAGGGGGGGGTTAAAAAAAATGGCCCAATTTCCTCGCAAGGAAATGGAACCGAACCAGAGACCCTCTGGATCGCAAGTCCAGTGGTTTGTGTGGCAGCTCCCTTCGTTTCTCGGTTGGTTAAAAAGGTAAAAAAAAACGGCACGTTTATTGCTGGACATTTAAGTGTGTTTTTGAGCTGCATAATGGTGCACTTACCAGCATCCGTCTACTCTCCCTTCCTAATAATACCACTGAAAAGATGCAGGAGGAGCCCCAATCCCCCATCACCACCATTAACTCAGCTTCATAAAAGCCTCACACTAAGGCCTCTGTGTTCAGCCTCAATGCCTGAAGCTGCCAAAAGCTGCAAGAAAAAATAAGAAAAGAAAAGTACAGTCCTTTGTGTCGAACCACTGCTGGGATGAAAGTCGCCTCACACCGTCTCCGGATCATCAAAGTCTGCTTGACCATACTTCACCACGCTGGTCAGTGCGGATTGGTGAATGAGCGAGGGCCCAGCGGGGCGGTTGATGATGTTAGCTGCGACCGCGAATGGAACTCTGCGAGCCGCGTGTCTCGGACCGTGTCACATGACCCACAGCGTCGTCGCTCCACTGCCCTAAAAGCCGCAAGCGCTCCAGCCAAATTCTCAGCGTATGCATGAGCCATGTCTCCCAGGTGGCGAATGACTCGTTGTTTTTTGTTGTCATGCTCCAAGTCGAGATAAAAAAGAAGGGGGTGTTTTAAATTAAAAAAAAATATCTGGTTAAATGAAGGAAAGAGCTCAAATAATGACCGTGAGAAATCGAGCCGATTGTTTCGGTAGCAGCTCCATGTGCTGCCGTGGGCACGTTAAGCCATTTCGTCGCGCTATCGTTTGTGATAGACAGGTCGCTCCTAAGAAGTTAATAATAGCTCTGTGGGCCTTACTTGGTAAATTTTAAATCGTTTCTAGTCTATAATCATCTGAGCGCACCTTCCGATATAGTTAAAAAAAGTTTCGCTTGTATTTTTTCGTGTGATTTGTTTACTTCTCCTATACTTTGCACTCCAATCATGTTTTCGTATCGTGTGTCGTTGTAAAGTTCTGAACTCCGTGCCCCTAATGGACATCTGTGACAAAAAGAGCTTCATAGCTCATCGCATTCCTCTTCCAGTACAAATAAACATTCTGATTCCGACGATTGCTTCACAGCACCAAAACACGGGCCTGAGGTCAGCTGATATCCTTCCTCTCCCTTGGCGGAGTGGAGTCGTTCGTTTGGCATTGCGCTCGATGTACATTTGAACTGGGTTTTTATCATGATTATTGAACAATTTGACATTGGATGGATCCTACAATTACTCAACACCGATGATATCTAATTATACCTTGGCCAATATAACCGACTGCACTCTACAATTCATGCACTTACATTCAAACGTAAATGCCGCTGTGTAGAAACTAAACATTATGATTATTATTCATAGCATAAGAGAGGTCGCACTTCCGATCACTGCTGTCGTGCTGTAGCACACGACTGTAAGAGTGCATATTCAAAAAGAATGTTAACTCGGTGAATCCGGAACGATGAGACTTCTCGCTCTGCGAGCGACAGGGTCTCCTTGTACCATGTGGCCCCCCACCAGCTGGTGGTGCCCTCCCTCCCCACCAGCTGAGGTTGGTG
>CM025643.2:3437307-3472171 GCA_014621495.2 Entosphenus tridentatus | reverse complement strand
ATTTGTATTATTTTATTACTTCCCTTCTACGTGACTTTACCGAAAGAACCAAGAAGATGAATCCCTGCAGTCACGAAAGCTTTAAATCGAAATCTGACAGACTGGTCGACCCGCGTTTCGATTCTCGCTCAGGGTCACCAACAACAGTGACCATGATCCGAGCCAGTCCTGGGCCTGCCCAAGGTCGACTCGGCTTCATTTGAGTACCCGGTGCGGTGTGTAAACATCGCCACTGGAGTGGAAAAGGCGGCCGGGCGTGGTGCTGCCCACCCCACCCCCTCGTCTGCCGTGACGGCCTCCTCCATAGGTGTTCGCTAACAGCACTTGCCCCAACAGTTAGTTGCAGGCGACACGGGGGACCGTCTTTGTTTTTGTTCGCCACCGTGCGCACGGCGGGAGCTACGCGGCGCGACAGCCGGTGCGTCGCGACAGCCGGTGCGTCGCGCTCCAACAACGGGGAAACCGAGAACCGACATCCGTCACAAAAAATTTAATAAACTTCCCCCCCCCCCCCGCCGGTATGTGTCGCTCACGAGAGGGCGGGGCAGGCCGCGACCCTCGCGCAACTCGAGATGCGCTCTCTACTACCGGGGCAGCTCCCAATGCGACGACGAAAATCGACGAACCCTGCCCCCCCCGAAGCCCCCCCCCACCAACCTAACACGACGCACGGCGCTCCAACCCTAAAGCAATCGCGGCTCTCTCCCTCCCGTCGCCGCCACCACCATCAACCACCCGCCCGATACAATGAGTCAGTCCAGTCAAGAGGGGGGGAGGGGATAGGCGCAAGGAATGCCGCCCCCCCCCCCCCCCGTCCCCCGGGGAAGGCCGCGAGTTAATTACCGCCCTACGGGACACACAACTTAATTGACGATGACAGGTTGCACACAACTTAATTGATGAAGCACCAAGAATATGTAAGTTATTCCTTCCTAGGTGCTCCTCCCTTTCCTTTTTCCATTCCCCGCTCCCCCCTTCTTCCCCCCACCGCCCCTTCTACTCCCATACTGAAGCTCTTCGTTCCCCTACCTTCCCCTACCCACGTACGAGTCCCTTCGCACACCCCACGCGCGGTCCCCACTCGGTGGGGCAGCGGAACCCAATCTCCTCCCTCCCCGAAGTTCTGGAGCACAGCAGAGTTTGGGATTTGTTTCCATGGAGCTTCTGTACCCCAACCCCCCCACCTATGCAGTGGTTCGTACTCTGTAACGGTCTCCTACAAATATACACACACACACACAGTGTGCTTCAAAAAAACGTTAACACTTACATGGGACTATCGTTTTTAATAGACATTACCAAATGTAATGTTAATAGCTTCAAAGAGTCTCCACTTGTTCGCCATCATTGTCAACGCGTGCCTGGAATCTTCTCCAGGTGGTCTCCAGAGCCCGGAGGCACATTTCTCGTGGTGTTGTTACAAATTCTCAGAGGTGTAAACATTTTTTTTGGAAGCACCCTGTATAGAATAATAAAAAGAAAACTCACGCAAAAATAATCATTAAATAATTTCAGCAAGCTGGTCAAGCGAGGGGGTGTCTGCGAGCGTGCGTGAGCGAGCGAAGCCTCACGGCGGTGTGCAGGTCCTTGAGCTGGGTGCGTAGCTCGAAGAGCTCGGTGGACGTGAGCAGGATGGAGTTGAGCGTCTGCACCATGGTGGAGGCGAAGCGCAGGTCGCCCTCCGCCAGCAAGATCTCCGCCATGGCGTGGAAGATGTTCTCCGCGTTGAGCAGCAGGCACAGCTGCCTGTTCGCAATCAGAATCAGAATCTTTACTTGTACTGGAGGAATCCGGTGAGCTATAAAGCGAGATTTTTTTCACAGCTGTCCGGTAAGGGCAGGTCAGGGCGTCACGGTGGCTAGGAGATGTTGACGACCTCGCCTGGTATACAAGGTCATGGGTACGATTCCAAACCTGACGCCTGCTGTATATTTGGAGTTTGCGTGTCTCTCTCCCCGTAGTCGTGTGGATTTTTTAAATCTCCTGTTCCTCCAGGTTTTCCCTCCACATTTAGAAACATGCGTTTAGATTATTTATATTATTTGAGTGCTATACATTTCCACACCGTGACGAAAAGCCACTTCGTTGAGCGATCATGTGGCCAGGTAGGTCGCTTCTTGAAAAAGAGCTACATAGCTCAGTGGGCCTTGCCTGGTAAAATAAAAAAAATAGTTTAGTTTTAGTTTTGCCTGCTGAAAAAAGTCTTCGTCTCGTCGTGGATAAATGCGGATATTGGGATCCGTGATAAGCACCCCCAACATCACCAAGGATAAGATCCCATTCACCGCATTCGAACAGCAAAAGCATTATCATCAATACATTTCTTGCCCCGAATAAGATCACTCCAAGAGCAGCCAAGACATAGGCGCCGTGAACTCGGTTTGAGGTGAAGCCGCTAAAATTTTAATGCGCACTCAAACTTTCGCTCGGCGTGCGCCATTAGCGAACGGGGGCGCCGTGGTGGGGTGGGGGGGGGGCGGGGGGGCGCCCAAGGGCGCGGGCGGGGCGGGGGCCCCACGGAGAGGAGCCGCGGGGAGGAAGCTGTGCTCGCGCGTGCGCACGTGGGGCGGCTCGGGGAGGGCTCGCCAGGGCGATGGCAACAGCGACAGCTCTCGTCCCGCACCGGGGGAATCGGGGTGACGTTCCCCGCAGGCGCGGCGGGCTGCCGGGTGACCTACTTTTCTCCCCCCCCCCACCCCTTAACCGAGCCATGACCCATCTGCCGGGTAAACAGCGGCCTTCCTCCGCACTCCACCGCCGCCCTTCACATCTCTCCCCTTGACGCAACGTAACGCCAATCGTCGTTCACCAACCACGCGGTGTTTGGCCGCGAGCGGGAATCGAACTCGGGTCGCCGGGTTCACGGAGCAGTCCGCTCAACGCTCCGCACAATGACACAACAACAACAACCGCCGTTCGCCACTAAGCGGCGGTGATGTGACCGTGGCGCTCGTGCCATGCTAGGTGCACCTTGAGGCCACGTGAAGTGTCGAAGGCTCGCTGCTGGCGGGAGGTCCCGGAACAGACCCAGGTGCCATGGGTTGACCAACTGCGATGGCTGGCAGATGCACCGACTGTGTCCCATTCTGTGTCTCACACTGTCAACGCTATGTCAACGCTCTGCGCTTTAGCCACCCCGATGCTCCGCTGTTGTTGTGAGCCATCACTCCTCTGCCCTCGGTTGTTGATGGAGGGCGACTGCCTCCAACTGCCTGGTAGCAGTGGCCTTCACGGGCCTTCTCCCCACCCCCCCACCTCCTATTGTCAGGCAACAACCGTGGGCCTGCTTTGATTCGCATAACTCTGGCACTGTTAAATACTTGTAATGATTATCACGTCTTGAATAATTACGGTGGGTTTTTAATCAGTCGAGTGATATTCAGACTTTGTGCCGAGCCCACCAAACCTTCAACCCGTACTGCTGACCAGCGTGGTGAAGTATGGTCAAGCGGCACCCACGACTGACATCATCTGGCAATGGATTGACAAAGTTGCTGTAATTTTTGTTTAAATTATTAGAAATGTATGCTTCTGTGATGCTTCGTATGATGAGGTTGACCATATGTAACGAGCTGAGATTTAAATGTAGACATGCGAGTGCTCGTGGTAACTGGTTAAAGGTCTCCGTGCCCATGCAAGTTCCCCATGGGGAGACCTACATCCATCAGTGGATGGACCAAGGGCTGTCAATTTTAAATCGCGTTAGGCTATGAAATACCGTTGGAGCTAGCCAAGTAAGTTAATATACGCATTACTTCGGATAAAGCGGGCATTGACAGCTTGTACTCTGTATGGCTTATATGCTGCATATTAAGCACCCCGAAATGCAGGTCAAATTCCTGAGCGGAGAAGTAAAATTTGAATATATTGTTGCGACCCAGTCGCAAATAATACAAAAAAACCCGTAATTACTCGTGTAAAAAAAAAAGTTAATTTCATTTTCGCATTAAAATCCGCCGTTCGTTTTCGGACGGGATAACTGACGTGGATTTTTGCAATCAGGAGGATCGCGTTTTAAAACGCGATCATATTGCGAGTCCAGCTTAGCTACACACTTAGGATAGACGCAAGCATGGTCAAGCATCGCACAATTCCCAGCCAGGGAGAAGAGCGATCCAGGCTGATGAACTGTTGCGACCAAGTCGCAATAATAATAAAAAAAACTAATTTCACTCTCAGTATTTGATATTATATTTTTGTCAAAAAAAAAACCTGAGTTTCATTCCCACGTGATAATCCGCCGTTCGCTTTTGGTCGGGATTTCCGACGCGGATTTTTCCATCGGGAGGGTCGCGTTTTTAAATGCGATCCGATTGCGAATGCAGCTTAGCTGCACACTTCAGATGGACGGAAGCGTGGCCAAGCAGCGCCGATTCGCAGCCAGGGAGAAGAGCGATCGAGGCCGATTTCAGGCGGCCAGAATTGGTCAGCGGAACGCACGGCCAATGGAATAATTCCCACCCCCAAGTCCCGGGGCGTGGCCTCAAAGCAACACGGGAGGGCCCACGGCACCTGTTTTGTAAGAAGAATTGCATGAGTTTGTAGTGCGCATTATTGATAACAATAATTCGCTAAAACGTGCACGGTGTCTGCTCGCTCTCGAAGAGGGAGGAGACGACGAAGAGGCGTGGGGAGGAACCACAGATGAGCGGCAAAGGCAGCAGCCAGGCAGTGCGAGGGGGCAACGCTGTATCCCACTACAGGTTGAACAGGCGGCGCCTCACACTTGCTGCAACCCAACCTTCTCCTGCCGAGCCAGGGTAGGGCACCTCCGATTTAGCACGGATGGCTACGTACGGTGCGAAAGAAGTTCAACATACATGGAGCCCACATTTGCTGTAATCCAACCTTCTCCTGGCGAGTCAGGGTATAGCACCTCGGATTAACACAGTTGGCTACGTACAGTGTGGCACACTTCCTCGAGATCCACGGGAAGGAAGTTTTGCAACATTTGTGCGATCCACCAACCCTCGCTCCTGCCACCAGTGCTGGATTAGAGGCCACTTTGCATCCCCATCACCGCCAGGCATTCATTTGAAGTTTAAAAGATTGCAGTGGCACGGCTTCGAAGCTGCAATAGTCTTGCACAATCCAAGCAGCCACAGATGAGGCTCTTTTGAAACCGACACACGAATACATTTTCCAAGACGACTTGTCACATCACTCCCCTGGGGCCTTAATGTTGGCCCTCAGGTAACTCATTTACAAATGTAATTAACAAGTGACCTGAAGAAATATCTTAAACCTAGTGACCATTAGCGGATTAATGGTTCACCGATTACCCCCCACCCTCACTATTCCGTGAATTGTCTGCAGTTCAGGACTGCGATTCAGAATCGGAATATTTTTTTATACTGGAAGAATCCGATGAGCTCTAAAGCTCTTTGTCACAGAAGTCCAGTCGTGGCGGGTAAGAACGTTGCAACACCAAATAGCACAAAAACATGATAAGAGTGCAAAGTACAAGAAAGGTAAACTAATCACCCAAGCACGTACAAATACAACTAAACTAAACCACCCACATCTTACGAGGCAAAGCCCACCGATGTAAGAATCAGAAAACATCAACGCTGACGCGCGTCGCGCGACCTTCGGAGTCTGATCTTCGAGCGCGCGACGGGAAAACGCCGATCTCACGGGAACGTCCCAGTATTGGCGATCCACTCGGCGGCCTTCTCCCCCCCCCGCCCCCCACCCGCCTGACAGATCTGTGGTGGGCAGGGTGGACGCGATGGCGCTTCCACGCTCTGCGACTCGTGGCCGCGGTCGCGCTTTTGGGGGTCGCATCCCTCCACCTTCCACCTCGCGAAGCAGGCGCCCGCCGCGAAAGCCGACACGTTAAAATGCTGCCCAGTATAGCACGCTAGTTATCTTACCGCACTGGCTACTGGCAACGCCATTGGGTCGCGGTGCCAGGCGAGGTTGGCGTGCGTCGCGTTGCGGACGAGGTTAATCCAAAAAATGCCTCGCGTATGTCAATAAAAGGCCTGAATACAAAGCGTGCGTTATTCCAAGATGGCGTAGCACAAAAGCGCGCAAAGCAAGAATTGCCCGTGCATACGTACGTCACCGCCCAACCTGGATGCAAACAATACCGCAGCGTACGAGCATTCTCAGCAGAGCCAACAGACAGCGTTGAAGTCTTTTCAATAACGCATAAAGCAGTTCTCAGCACTGCTCGAGCGAAAATTCGAAACGGGAGTCAAAACAGGTATCCTCAAATGTCCAGCGTTAAGTGCTGGTCAAATGATTAGGTTGGATTAGTCCGGGCGCCATCCCGCCTGACACAAATCGTGGAATCGTTAATCCGATCACGTCACGGGTATCCAGAACGCGGCGCGGGCACAGAGCGTCCAAGGGTGGCACGCAAACCGCGGAGGTGACGCGGTGGGGGGGCCCCGCGGGCGGAACCAGACGCCCCCCGTCCTCTCGGGTCATCGCTCAAGGCAGCCCTGCTGTGGCCTCGCAATAAATCAGAGTAACGAAGCAACGGGTGAGGAGGGGGGGCGAGATAATCCTCAATCGAGATGTTGGTTGGCGAAAGCGGCCTTGTTCTTTTTTTTTTACGGGGAACCCTACACGTCGGGACGACGAGGACGGCGGTGGCGGCGGCGCCGGTGATTGGTTGCCGAGAGGAAGAGTCGAGAGGGCCACAACGAGCAAATGCCGAGAGAGTTTGAATCCAACGCTTTAGGCTGTTCGGGAACGATGTTCTTGACGACGAGGTTTATTTCGGATTGGATAGCGTAAAACGCAAACGTGTCATATAACCCACCACGTTCACTCGACGCAGACGATTATCAAGGTTCGTCACGCGGAACAGAACGTGCCGATTTTGGTTACTACTTCAAGCACACCGGTGGGTTAGAGGGTAAATGTTAACAGCGACGCACAGGAACGCAGTAAACGTGGAATGTTGGGCCCAGCGTGGGCCCAACGGTTCCAACCATATCCCAACTTTGGCCCAAGGTTGCATGCTTACAGGGTAAGTAGTGCCATCATTGTCAGCTCACGAGGACTCGTTCTCTTGTTAGGGTTAGGACTGAAAATTGCAGTCCCTTTTCTCCTCCTGCCTTGCTAAGAATTTAACCCAATAGCAGCTATTAGATTACATTTATCGTGGACAAATAGCATTTAACTACATAGTAATAATGTATTCCAGTGGCTTGAAAATAATTAATTAAGCAAAATCTACATCCAACGGATTAGATTTGACTCCTTAACACCCACAAAGACTCCAAATAAATACATTAATTTGAATCAAATTAGGGCCATTGAAAATAATGTTCATTCGTACTTCACTTTAGGATGAACAGATGCAAATAAACGTATTTCTGTCTTCAGGGTTCCACCCCACGGAATAAATACCGTGGTGCGAGTTGCGTTCAGGAGAGATGCCACCATTGAGAAGGAGACATGCCACCCTAGACAGTGATCTCTGCCACTGTCAATTTAATAAAGCCATCGACAATTTGTCACTTACAAGTGAACGAGATGACGAGAGCACGCTCTGCTAGACATCTGCAGCTATGACTTTCTCTAAATGCACCGATTTCCTCGTCAATTACTTCAACTCCGTCTCTATTATCTAATCCTCACCACTCCCATGCTGAAAGGAGTGTTTTATCGTCGTGAAATTGTCAGTCGCGTGCGAGCGTCTTATTATTTGGAGTGTGGACACGGTGGCTGTGCGATAGCAGGGCGTGCGGTCTCGCTGCGCGTGCTGCGAGGCTGCTGTGCCGTGTGCACGTATGTTGAACTTCTTTCGCACCGTACGTAACCAACCGTGCTCATCGGAGGTGCGGGGGAAAGACATAAAACTAAACACAAAAAGCAGTTCAATCTAGATTGAAATCTCGATTTCAAAGTGCATAGCTCCAGTGTCTGCATCGTCAGCTGTGCCGCGGAAGGGCACGCGTTTTCGCCGCGTGCTCACGGCGGAGGTACCGGATGATGAAGGCTCCACGATGCTCCAGGAGTCGAGGCTCGGTGCCAAAGCACTGGAGCAGCTTGACCATGAAGCGATGGAAGTAGGAGTTCATGGAGGGAGACAGCGGCGATCGGTCGGTGGCCTTCCAAGCTGCCGAGCCTGCGACGGTGGGGGAAGGAAACCAGAGATGTCGGCGGAGGGCGGGAGGAGTGGGCGGCGCACGTTGGCATTCGAAGCTTCGCAGAATCGTTGACGCAACAAGTTCACGTTGAGCGTGAACATTCGCAAGCGCGTTCCACAAAGCCTTGCGACCGTTGCCCATTGCTTTACGGCCGCTGGGAAGTGAAGAATATTCTGCCGCTTTGGAGACTATGGTTAAAACTTAGCAAAAATGTATTTTACCAGGTAAGGCCCGCTGAGCTATATAGCTTTTTTCAGAAGCGACCTGGCCACAAATGATAGCTCGACAAAGTGGCTTACCGTGTGGAAATTTATAGTAGCCAAATACTCTAAACGCGTGATGTTGATTCTGAATGTGGAGGGAAAAACCGAAGGATTCGGAGAAAATTCCACGTGACCACGGGGAGAACATGCCAACTGAAAATATACAGGCATCAAGGTCAGGATCGAACCCACGTCCTCCTGGATACGAGGCGAGGTAGTTAACATCTCGTCACTGTGGTGTCCAAAATCCTCAAATCCTTTTTTTGTAATTTTACGTAAGACAGCCATAGAAATGGGCACAACAATACGCAGTGTTAACAACGGCTTATTTCTCGCCAAGTAAACATTTATCGATCGGGGGCTGTGAATTCGCAGGCGAATTTCAACGTCTGCAAATGGCTTCCGACGAAAACTACAAAAAAAAAGCCGCTTTCGGCATAAAAATTTGAATTCCATGTCACACGATGGCCACTTTGTTTTCCTGAAACAACACCTTAAAAATATTCAACTTTAAAGGCCATTGCTGTTAAGCACATTACCATCGATGGATTGCATTACCTTTGGCTGCCTCTTGAAAGAGAGTTTGACTGCCCACATCACGACAAGAAAATAAATCATTTACCACATTTACGAGCAGAGCACGATGGCTTTTACAAGTTATTAAAACCCTACCGACGCAGAAAACATAAACACTTCAATTGTTTGACACGGTTACACAACTTGTTCGCGACGAGTTAATATCCTGCTACAATGAGGGCAGATAAAGAATAAAATTCCATTTCCAAGTACTCGCTCTGCAGGCTGCCGGCTGATTTACGGTTTAATCTTTCTCTACGCGCGCCTCAAAGCATTTCTTTAATAACCACACGCACGTGTTGGCCGTGTCGAGACGCCAATGCAGCGTTTCCGTTCCAACAGGAATGAAAACAAGAATGAAAATGGCAAGAATTATTGAGAAAGAGGAGCCTTGTTGGGTCTTGGTACTCTTCTTCAGGAGGGCTACCCACCCCTGCTGCACTGGGATGCTTGGCCAAGTCTACTAATGAGTGTTTATGCACTATTAAATAATATTAATATTATTATTAAAGATCATCTTTACTTAAAAGCTTTTGCGACTGCAGGAATGCACATTCTTTGGGTCTTTCGGTAAAGTCACGGAGATAGAATAAATGAAAACAATAAATATATTTAACTGGCTTAAGCGAAAGACCCAAAGAATAACAATTAAATAATAAAAATGAAAATAAAGTGAATAAAAAATAACGACGTTACGATCGCAACACAAGCAATCGTAAAAAAAAGACCTCTTTTTTTTTCCTGATGACGAATGCTTGTGTTGCGATCGAAACGTCGTGATATATATTTGTAAATTATTTTTCATTCACTTTATTTTTATTATTTTATTGTTATTATTTTTTCTTCTATCTACGTGACTTTACCGAAAAAACCCAAACAATATTATTAAAGATGATTACTTATTTATCCAGCAGTCACACTGAGCCTTGGGACTCGCTGCATTTGGTTCTTACCTTAAGATGTATTTTTTAGCCAATTAATGACGAGTCGTGTTCATTATATATGCGGGAGGGAGGGGGCAACGCTCTATGCCCTATACAGATGGAAACAGGTGGCGATTAGTCCACTTGCTGTACTGCCTTCTCCTAGCGAGCCAGGGTATAAGCACCTCCTCGTCACCCATGGAAGGGGAGTTTCACAAAACATCTGTGCAATGATCCACCAACCCTTGCCTGCAGTGCTAGACTACAGGCTGCATGCATAGCCACCAACGCCGGCCGTGTGGGACTGAACCTGGGGGGGGGGGGTATTCGGGGAAAAAAACCCACACTTTTTTCCTGGGCTACTTCACAGCACTCCCCCCCCACCGCCCCGACACCTACAGCACCTGGCAAGCCCTAGTGGGCTCAGCCACGCAAGTCTTCGCCAGGCTCCAACCTGCTCAGGCTCTGAGATCCGACAGGGTTTTGTGTGTATTTGGTGAATTGGTCCAAGGCGATTGGGCCACGTGTTCACAGAGAGAGGCATTCTCGCAATAAGCGCCTCTAGTATTCAATATCGAAGGTATTAACATTGCATGCGATCTTTGTGTTCTTACGCGAAGGCTGTTGCCAGGATGACTTGGCATGCGCAGGCAAGCTCCTGCACGTAGCCATCAACAAAGCGAGGCTGTCTGCTGGAAGCTGCTCTGTATGCACTGTGTTATGCCGTGTGTGTGTGTGAGAGCGTAAGAGTGCAGCGGTTAACATGGTGAGCTGCAAACCCGACGACCCGAGATCGATTCCTGCACATGACAACAATCTGAACCTGTCCTGGGCTTCCCCTAGGTCAACTCGGCCTCAAATGAGTACCTGGTGCGGTGTGTAAACATCGCCACTCGGGAGACAAAGCGGCCGGGCGTGGTGCTGTCCACCCCACTCCCTCGTGTGACGTGCCGGCCTTCGTAGGTGCGACTCGCAAACAGCACTTGCCCCAACAGTCTGTTAAATGCTATCGAGCGGGGGGGGTTTGTCTTTGTTGTTTTAGCTATGGGAGGAAATTGGAGAAGCTGGAGGAAACCCATGCAGAACGGGGGGAGAACACACAGAACTCCACACACAATGCCCACAAAGGGGTCGTGTGATTCCAAAGTTCATCGAGGACCGTGCCGCCAGCGGTCTTTCAAAATGGAGAGCCGGACTGTGCGAGGTTCCCCTCCGCCCTAGTGAAGGACAAGAACCGCTCCCCTCCTCCGGTCCAGCAGCTGACACTGACGCTTTTGGCATCTCTGTTGAGAAGAGCCTCGCTCGACTGAAGATTCTAAACGCTGCCGACTGCATATTTAAATACTCTCTAACCTTAAGCATTCGTGAGTTCAACATTCAAAAGAGGTTGCATTTAAATATATATTAAATTTCGATTTAAAGCTTTCGTGACTGCAGGGATTCATATTTTATTATTTCCCTTCTACGTGACTTTACCGAAAGAACCAAGAAGATAAATATATGTTTTTAAGGCTACACAATGCTCCCAAAACATGCAGCGAATGGTCGGGACATCTTGCCTAAAAACACACGGTGGTGCTACGACCAGAAAAACACGCATCAGAGCAGGGCTGTCCATAGTTGGGGGATGTGGGGCCCGGGAGAAAAACACTGTGTGAGACCCCCCCCACCGACACCTTCAAACTAAACCGGACCTATTACATCTGACACCGTGAAGTCGAAGCTTTCAGGGATTCACCATAAAACGGCATATCAGTACCAAAACGCAACCCACCGATAAATGAACCCAAAAAAATGAGCAAATACTGCGTTAACTTCGTATATATCTGTTCCTCCGCTTAAAAAAAAATAACAACCTGCAGCTCGGGCTGTGGAAGCTCAGCTCCCATCGCGGTTGCAGAAATAAATCGGTTTAACTCTCCACAAAGACCCGGAGAAATGACATCGCCGTCGATACAACGTAGCAGATTACCGTAGCCGCTTAACAACACGGTCAGTTTTCGTTGCTAAAACAAAATGCAACTTTGATTTTGAATTCGGAATGCACTGTGAAGGACCGCAAATTAAACCAGAAGCAAAAGGGAGTAATAAACGGCGGACTTGGGAATTCCATACGAACCGTCGTTTAACTTTCGAGAAACGCAACGTGGTGGGAGAGATGAAAACAGTTTCATTTGAAGAGAACTGCCATTTCAACAAAGCCCCTGCACGCGTGCCATCGGTGCCCACAGTATGTATATAAGACGTGCTCGAATCCCGCAATTGACGATGCCATCTGCTGGCATGCAGCGTACACAGCAGGCTGATGGAACGCGGCGAATTTAGAGCAATCACTGCTATGTGTTACCCACGGTCGCCGTGTTACCCACGGTCGCCCCGTTACCCACGGTGACGAATACCCTCACGGTGCGGTTTCACGTCGTCACACGTCTCACTGGACCGACGATCGTTCATGCGTGCGCTGGCAAAAGCATTGCAAACGTGCCTCCGCATGCCCTGGAGCAGGCAACGAGCGATACATTACCAATTTACAAATTACAAAACACTCATTATTTTTAAGTTGGTGGATGCATAGTTACCTATCACGTTAACCGACAACTTTTTTTGATCAAACATACACTGCAAAACATAATAGTAGCTTTTTACCCTTTCTGCCAATATAGCAGGTGTTAAGGATTTGAAGCTTTCGTGACTGCAGGAATCCATACTCGTTGGTTCTTTCGGTAAAGTCACGTAGGTAGAAATACGTGACTTTACCTCCGTGACTTTACCGAAAGAACCAAAGAGTAGGTGTTAATGAATAAAGTCCGCATTAACCACGCACAGTACGTATCTGTCTTACTTTGATGCTGGCAAAAAAGGTCCCATGACACAACCGTGCGCCGTTTGAAATATCAATGGGACGCATTACCTGCGGAGCTGCCCGGGCTGGTGCTGAGTGGAGGTGGCGCATGCAGGCCGGGCGCCGTGCCCGAGATCGCGCTGCCGCCACAGCCGTCGCCAGACAAGGCCTCGCCCAGCTGGCCGGCCGGAGACGAGGCAATTTCTGCCAACACCTCCAGGTCCTTGAGGATCACCTGTGTGCGCCAGAGACAAAGGTGAACATCCCACCCCCCCCTCGCCGCCCCGGATAGCTTTCACAGACAACATACATACGTACATACGCTCTTCCTTCCGATGTTAGGAAGCGACTGGAGCTATGCGGTTTTAAATCTCAATTGAAAAGTCATTTCTTTAGAACTGTGTTGCCCTTCCCCCACACCTCCGATTAGCACGGTTGGGTACGTACGGTGCGAAAAAAGTTCAACGCACGTACACAAGTACGGGCGAGTAGCAGCCTTGAAGGCCGGCGCGTCACACGAGGTGGAGCGTGGGCGACGAACACCATGCCCGGCCTATTCTATACTTTTATTCTTAAGGCCACAGACACGCACGGCGTTACTGGCGAACACGCCGAGTTTCACGTTAGGCGTGCGTCGCGCACACCACCGCCAGGAAGCAGCAGCAGCAGCGGCGGTGGCGGCATCACAACGTAAATTCGCTTGACCTTAGTCTGTACATTCGAGGGTTGAGAAGTCCACCGATTAAATGCATGAAGGCTCGCTCACCTCATCCGAGTCGTCCGACAGCGTCTTGAGCAGCACCGGGAAGAGCCGGTCCGTGTGACGGAACATCTGCGCACGCCTCGAAGCACAGAGACGCGTCGCTCAATGGGGCAACACGACGCCAAAACCGAGCACAGTCTGTGTGCTCCGTACGAGTTCAGAATCAGAATATTTATTTCTACTGGAGGAATCCGATTAAGCTGTAAAAGCTCTCTTTCACAGATGTCCAGTAGTGGCACGGGGTAAGAACGTTACCACAACATTTTTCGATTTAAAGCTTTCGTAACTGCAGGGTTCATATTCTTGGTTCTTACGGTAAAGTCACGTAGAAGGGAAACAACGTACATACAACGTAACACCACAAACGTCGCACCGATCGTTGGGTTCTTCCCCCCCACCCCCGCCCGAGGGAACCCGGCGGTGCGTCAGTGGGGCTACTTGCCTTCCTCGGCGTTTTCGTGTACAGGCTGTAGATCCACTTGAGGACGGCGATGCGAGTGAGCATGGAGTCGTGGGTCAGGTGGTGAGCCAGGACGTTGACGATGCTGTCCAGGTCCAACCTCACGGCCAAGCTGTCGGGGGGAGGGGGGGGGGTTTGTCAAAGTGCACGGAGGGGATATGGCTCAACTGTTTGTTTAATCAACTCGCGTGCTTTCGGTTCACACGATGCGGTTTCATAGCATTCATCACGCGATCTCCGGTCATCCACGCAGCAGCGGATTTTGGCTGGCCATCGAACAAAGACGGTCGTCACCGCATCGCGCGTGCTTTTAGATGCTCTTCTGGAGCCATCTGGAACGCCCTTACTTCCGATATTAGGGAGCCACTGGAGCTATGCACTTTTAAATCGTCTAGATTGAAAACGTTTTCTTTATAACTGCTATTTGTGTTTAGTTTGTTGTCCTTCCCCCGCACCTCCGATTAGCACGGTTGGCTACATACGGGTGCGAAAGAAGTTCAATATACGTACAAATAAAACGAGACGGAACAAAAGAGAAACTGCAAATAGAGACGGAAAAAAAATAAACATGAAACAGTCGATTCTTGAATCGAAACACAGCCAAGAATTTTAATAATTGGTGCGAATCATTGCACCCCTACTCTTCGAACATCAAGCGCCACCACCGTGCAGGAGTTTGCGGTTTCCATTTTTCACATTTGGAAAAATCACAAAATTGTCTCGAACATTGCCAGGGTTTCACAATTCGCTATACTGTACCATAATCTAATGGCAAAACACACTGCAAGACTTGTCTGCAATGCGCTTGTTTACATGGACCCGATGAATCCAGCATTATTTCTTTAATCCAGAGACATTGAATATTCCTGGGTAAAAGAGTCCGAGTACAAACACCCTCACAGCGGCATCTTGTATGTACGCCGAATTTCTTTCGCACCGTACGTAGCCAACCGTGCTGATCGAAGGTGCGTGGGCGGGGGACGACGACAAACTAACAACAACAACCGCCATTCTCCACTAAGTGGCGGTGACGTCATCACGACGCTTGTACCAGGCCATGTGCACCTTGAGGCCACGTGAAGTGTCGAATGCCCGCTGGCAGGAGGTCACGGGGCAGACCCAGCAGGTGCCACGGTTCAACTGACTGAGATGACTAAGATGACTGGCTGATGCACCACCTGTGCCCCCTACTGTGCCAACTTGCTGTGCTTTAGCCACCCGGCGCTCCGCTCGTTGTTGTGAGCGTCGCTCCTCCGACCTCCGTTGTTGCTAGGGGGCGACTGCCTCCAATTGCCCAGTAGCGTCCTTCACGAGACTCCTCCACAGAGGCCAATCTTGACACCGCTGGTACCAGTCATCGGCAAGTCCGGCAATTCAACCCCCTACCTCCTCGCGGTGCCGGACGGGCAACTCTGTCGTGGACAGTACTGTGGAGGGAGGGCCAATGCCCACCTCTTCCCCTCATGGCGTCTGTGACCACCACAGTGGCTAAACGGGGGCTCTGGACGGGTGCGACGGGCTGGTAACCCCTCCACCTTCAATTCATTACCACGAAACTACGAATTAAACATAAATATGTAACGACAAACTAAACACAGACACAAACACACAAAAACACACGCAAAAGAAATGTACTCACGATTCCATGTCAACCTCTGTCGACGCCTCCGGTGCGCTGTCCTGGGACTCCTCCAGGCTGGCTGGAGATGGGCACACGGCAGGAGCAGGGTCACAGCTTTGATGCCTCGATGTTTTTGCTTAATTTTTCAACATTTTTTGCTTTTATCATTTTGGCAACATCAAGGTCACCTCTTGCGAATGAGACTCCTCCTGGCCTCGAGTTCTCTCCCGATCAAACAAAAAGAATCTCCACTTGACCATCGCTGCCCCCCCTCGCATACCCAAACGTGTCGAAAAACCCGATTCAGAATTTATTTCTGGGCGAGGCCACGCAATAAATTAATCTAGCCAAAGTTTACGTGGCAAGATCCTCCACCGTTGTCAAAGCCCGATAATTTTTTTTATTTTCCCACTCGCCAATGCTCGCAACCAAATGTGGCGATTAAGATACAACCTCATTTCGCGAATTTCGATTCAGAGAATTAAAATGTCGGTTGGTCCTACGTCGATATTTCCTCTCTGTAGCAGGGCACGAGGCAAAGTGCCTACCGCTTCATGTTTCGATAAAAAGATTTCAGAAGCGGTTCCGTAAACTCTACTTCTATGGGCCATTCTGCAAAGAAACGAGAATCCCCCTATTTAAGACGAAAACAGGAAGACTTATTGAAAATTCTGGCTATCGCATGAAGCTGGTTGTTGTAATCGCCAGCAAAACGTCGTACTCTAATAGTAAATCTTGTGGGTTTACTCTACGACACACACCGGTGTGCTGAAGTAGTAACGTTTTGTTTACGTTACAAACCTTACCAATTGGCCGTGTCGGGTGGTGGCGGGTTCAACGACACGTTCATATTTACGCGATCTAACCCGTAAAAAAACCCTTTATTATGGATATTGCTCGTGAAAGCCGACTACTCCTACTTTGTGTCTAACAAAGTGTTTCTAAAGGACTCGTCGTCTCGCGTGACCACGACGTCGAATGCACGATTAGGAAATAAATCCGGAAAAAGGCAAAAAAAAAACATGAGAGAGAGGGGCGGCCTGTCGCTGGCTGGCATCGCACGACCGTACCTTCAGGCCGCGGCTGCAGGACGTCACCGGTGCCGGCTTGAGCCGCGAGGGAAGGGGACACGGGCGAGGGTGGCACGACATCCAGGTCATCCTCAGGCAGCACCAGCCTCATGAGGCTCAGGTTACACGCACTCGCCGCCTCCTTGATGTCTTGGGGACGAGCTCGGAATCCCAACGGTGGCGCGAATGCATATATCCAGGTGGCACGCAACGTTGGGCCGACGGTTCCAGCCACAGGATGCTAACGTTGACGCAACGCTGCATGCATACTGGTTACGCAACCTTCAAATGATGATGTCGGCTGTACGTTGGCCCAACGTTGGAACAACGTGTGTTGTTATTTTATTATTTTATTATGCATAAGTATCGAAAATGTAAGGGACAGCGTGAGCTAGGTTGGGCCAACGATTCCAGCCACAAGATGGCAACGTTGACGCAACGCTGCATGCATACTGGTGACGCAATCTTCAAATGATGACGTCGGCTGTACATTGGCCCAACGTTGGAACGTGTGTTGTTATTTTATTATTATTTTATTATCCACAAGTATCGAAAATGTGACGGACGGCGTGAGCTAGGTTGGGCCAACGGTTCCAGCCACGGGATGCAAAACGTTGACCCACCACCGTTGCAGGACTACTGGCTACGCAACCTTCAAATGATGACGTCGGCTGTCCGGTCGGATCCTGGCCTTTTGACGTAAATGGTCAGGTTGGAGGTGTTTATATTATAGTTTATACGTGATAAACAAAACGGAGTGATTAAATATCGTATATATTTTTTTTTAAATGGCAGTACAGCAACGTCATTGCCAAAGCAGGATGGCCTGCTCCAATTGAAGATGGACTTGGCTTAACCACAAGCTGGAGGTTTAGTTACATATCCCAGCACACTGCGAATAAGATAAAATGGCAACAACTATAACATTACGGAGTATAACCCCACCTCTGGCGACCGATCTTCCCGGTACCCTAAAAACTCAACGTGTTCCATGACATTACCTACGCACGTCACACGTGTGCCGATTTTGCGTAAACGATTTCTGTGTGGCACCTTCAGATTCTTGCAGCATTTAAGGGGCTTTATAAATCCAAATGATTGCTGTGCTTGTTAACCCAGGAACGCCTCACGACACCGGCACACCAGTGGCATATCCTTCTTCGAACGATGTCACGGTTCATGCGCCCACAGTATTCACCAGAGCGGCCTGCCGGATCCGAACTGCGAAACCTCCGCAGCAAGCGGCCAATGGCGCTGCAGCTGGGCCACGCCACGTGATAACGATTATTATGGATGCCACGGTGGCGAGATGTTAACCACCTCGCCTGGTACGCAGGAGATCGTGGGTTCTATCCCGGCCCTGACGCGAAATATATTTGGAGTTTGCAAGTCTATATCCCCTTGGTCACGTGGATTTTTGTCCGGGTCCTCCGTTTTTTTGCCTCCATATTTAGAATCAACATCACCCGTTTAGTGGAAGTTCGTAAGCAAAGGAGTTCCTGTAATTTAGTTTCAGATATCGTTATTATTATTACCGTGGCCGAGCTGTCATGGGCCAGTGTTAACCGGGGGGCAGCAGGAGGAGGATACTCTTCCTCTTGGGGTCGTCGTTGCCCAGGCAGGGCAGCACGGCGTTAAGGACTCCCGCGGCGAAGGGCAGCATGAGGCGGCCCGCGAGCTGCACGAACTCCCGGATCCACGTCATGGCCGTCAGCTGGGTGAGCTCGTCTGAATGGGACGCGAGATGGGGACAAACGTAACACCGCGGCCGCGTTTTTTTTTTTACGGCCGGCCGGAGCATCCGGCGCGAAGAGCGCTTGCTGCACGAGCACGCGACTCTAAAAATATCATCACGAGCGTCGTTGCGGAGAAAATAAATAAGCAGACACTGTGTATGTATGTTCAACTTCTTTTGCAACGTACGTAACCAACCCTGCTCATCCGAGGTGCAGGGGAGGGACAACTGAACACAAAAAGCAGTCCTAAACAAACGAGTTTTCATTTTAGATTTCAATATAGATTGACAAGTGCACAGCTCCAGTGGCTTCCTAATATCGGAAGGAAGAGCGTTCCAGACGGCCACAGACGCGCATCTGAAAGAGCGGCAATGCGGTGACCGTCTTTGTTCGATGGCCAGCCAAAAGCTGCTGCTGCTGCTACGAGGATGATGACCGGAGTCCACGTGGCGATGGTTTAAGCTCCTTGACGAGGATCAGCGAGGTACTGTGGTTGATTTGCGGCAAGTACTTTGTGTGCAATGAGTGCGATCAAATGCGCGGGGTGGGGGGGCGGCTGCAGTGGCAGTGGCCAGTAGCAGTGGCTGTGTTTGCTGCACGCGAGCAGATGGAATTGACCTGGACTTTAGTCGGGCCTGGGTACAAAGTTTGGGGAAGAAGTCACGCGTGAATCGTGTTCAAACGACATCGGCTGCGATGAGTTCACTCACCGGAGGCTTGGCAGTGCACGAGCACAATGTTGGCCATGTTGCTGTACTTCACGTTGGCCGGGTTCTTCTTAATTTCCTTGAGGAACTCTGCAAGCACGCACTCGCACCTGCGCACGTACGGCAGAGGGCAGCGGTTGGCGAGAAATACGCAGCAGCAGCAGCAGCAGAGATCAAAAGGGACACCTTCAATACATAGCACAGCGTAGTGTAGGGATGTAAATGTTGAACTTCTTTCACACAGTACGTAGCCAACTGGGCTGATCGTGTCACATTCACCCACAGCAGCGCTTAGGCGACGTACTCACGATTGCAGAAGGATGGAAGAATCAGTGTTAATCGCACAGCAGATATCCATAAGAATCAATTATGAATCGGGAGACATCCAATTGGTCCCATTAATTGTTGCAATGATGCCTTGGTTTGTCAGAGCATTATACGGTTTGCCTTTTGGCGTTCTTTGGTCCGACGCTGGTGAGACTAGGCCCTAAAAAAGGCTGTCTCTGGTGAAGGCTCATCAGTTTCAAAGGCAATGCACATATATTTTCAGAGTATGTTTGTTTGCACGCTCACCACAAGTACATGTGGTGAATGCAGAATTGATTTCTTGCAAAAGGTTTCTATATGGTGTTTGAACATCTTAACACAACTGTTTAATTGCCAGAAAAGGTAAAATCTATTCTTGTTTTTTCGTACTTTTTTTCTGGCAAAAAGGTCCTATTCGGTAAAGAACTCCCGACGTCAACGGAGAAGACGCTGCCCATCTCACGATTTTGATATTTTTACGTGCGTCTTGATTTTGTAAGTAGGACTATCTTCAATTAATTTAGACTAAAGGTATTGCAATGCCCTCTTTAGTAGGGGCGAGTTTTTACTAAAGAAATACACTGATTAAATTAATTAAATTTGCCGATTACATAGCCATTATAGCAAGCGATGTAAATTAAATGCGTACAACTTGCAAAATATAAAAACAATGGGATTATTGAGCTAGCCATCTGATGCATGTATAGTTGATAACGCAATAATTAAGTGTCGCAATGATGATGAAACAATGAAGATGATTGATGGTTGAGTAATGAAGCTGAGGCTGATGATTGATATGATAATGATGAATTATTGATTATGGCTATGACAGTGATAATATGATGAACATTATTAGGGATTTTGATGATTGTTAATAACTGTTAATGATGAACGATGATGCCTGTGATGACAGAGAGCTCCCGCACCTCCAATTTAGCATGGTTGGCTACGTATGGTATGAAAGAAATTCAACATACATACTTTGAGGTCGAAAATATATTTCCATCGATGCTTCATTGCAGGCCCGACTTGGCAGCGTGCTAACAACTGTGCTACCACTCCCTCTGCTGGAAGATTATGGTTCTACAGTAAATAATAATTATAATTCGTAACAAGCTGCGCAGTATTCACTCACTCTCGACAAGAGAGAACGACTCAGTGCAACAAGGAACCACAGACAAGCACGAACGGCAGCCACGCGGTGAACTGGTGCCAATTTGCCCAAGAGCTCTGTGGTCCTCTACATATTGAGGCGTCACCGGCCAATTAAAGAGTGTTAACGTGCACCGAGGAAATTGGAGCACCCGGACAAAACCCACGTGTGCGCGAGGGGGAAACGCTCTATCCCATACAGATGGCGTCCACGTTTGGCTGTAACGCTCCATCCCATACTGAGTCTTTGCAGCACTGCCTTCTCCTGGCGGCCAGGCTGAGGGAGCTTCGCAACGTCTGTGTGCGATCCCCCAACAACCCTCGCCTCCACAGTGCTGGACTGCAGGTAATGTGTAATGTATACACGGACGAGGATGTTCACAATAACGTGTTTTTTTGTGGTAAGATCGCGTAAATATATATGCGTAGTTTTGTTTGCGATATAACCCACAAAAAACCCCCTCGACTATGAATAACATTGGTCGCGAAAGCCTACGAGGCGTTAAACGGACGAGAACCGGTTTGGAAAATTAGCAACGCGCGCCGTAAAACGAGTGCCAATTTCGCGGAGCGAGGAGTTGCAGGCGTTGTGGGGTGGGCTTTGCGGCGCAATGCGGATGGCAACTTCCGTGGCGGGCGCGTTGCCGTCGGCGCGGGAGGGCGGGAGCGTGCACTCACATGCGGCGGATCTCCTTGCTCTGGTCACCGAGGATCTCGAAGAGGCCGTCGAGAATTTCGGGGAGGAAGCCCAGCAGCTTGATGTCCGGCACCGACTCGAGCACCGCGATCTGGGGGGAGTCCGTCAACGCCGCACTCATCGTCAACGCCGCGTGGCTATCAGGAGCGGCCCATGTGGCCGATGCGGCCCATGTGGCCGATGCGGCCACCAGATGCCACAAATGGCGCATCGAAGATTCGGCGGCCTGCGAGTGGTGCGGCCACGGATCCCAAACCATCGACCGCATCGTAAACGCCCCACTACTGCCAACTCCACTCTTTTAAAAGGAGGCATGAACGAGAATCCCACTCTTGCTTTCGAACAAAAATTTGAGTGGATAACAAATTTTAAACTGCCCACCAATTAGTGGACATCTGTAGAAAAAGTTCTCTCATAGCTCATTGGATTTCTCCAGGATAACTAAAGATTCCGATTCTGCTGATTCGGGCTTTGCGCATCCGCTGGGCACGGCTGCCTGGATGGGCGCCGTGCACAGGAAGGGGCTGGCCCGAGCGTGCGCGTGTCGGCTCACCCAGGAGATGATGAACTGGCGGCCGTACTGGTTCTGCGTGTATATCCTCTCCCGCAAAAGTGGCACAAACGCCACGAGGTCGAACTTGCTGCTTTCCGTCACGATGTCCTGCGCGCGTGCAAACCAACAAATTTTGTCAGAACGTCGCCCCCCCCAGCCCTCAAAATCATTACGTTGATGGAAATATGAAAAGAATGTGCACAGGTCTGTGTGCGGTAGTTTTTTTAGTAAACCGTCAAGCAAACTCCGGTCATCCTCGCAGCAGCAGCTTTTGGCTGGCCATCGAATAAAGACGGTCACCGCATCACACGCTTTCAGGTGCACTTCTGCGGCCGTCTGGAACGCTCTTCCTTCCGATATTAGGAAGCCACTGGGGCTGTGCACTTTTAAATCATCGAGGTTGAACACTCTTTTCTTTACAACTGCTTTTTGTGTTTAGGTTGTTGTCCTTCCCCCACACCTCCGATAAGCATGGTCGGCTACATACGGTGCGAAAAGAAGTTTAACATACATACATGTGCATGGTAAATACTCAACTTTGTTTTGAAGTCCATCGTGGCAATGATAATAATAAATATAATCGGTGTTAAACTTCGATGAGTTTTTTGTCACTGCACGCGAGTTGGACTCGTCAGAGCGTAGCCCAGAAGTTCAGGCAATGGAGATCAAATGACATTGCATTCAGTGTCTATATGAAACAAACACTATTCTCAATCATCATTATCATCAGCATCAGGCATGATCAATCCACTGCTGGATGGTGGCCTCCCCAAGCCACCACCATAATTCACAGTCCTGTGAACGATCCCCACGTCGCTCAGGCAGGCGAGCTCATGTTCCTCTCTACAGAATTACTCAAAGCATACCTCCCGCCGATGTGGTAACCGTTGTTTCACACTAAATAGTAACGATGCACACTCTAGAAATGTTGCTGCTGGAGTATCGAGGTAAAAACTAAACTATATTTTTTTAAACTAGGTTTCCAGTTTCAGTTTTCAGTTTCATTTATTTGGTATAGCCCTGTGAGCCATTCGGCTCTTGAATCGGGTGCAACCGCAACAAACAAAAAACAAAAGCATGAACAAGAAAACATCTTAAAGTGACTATGTGCAAACAGAAAATCCAGGAAAAAACAGCAAAATATTCCAGAAAAAGCACTGTACACCAACGCTGTGTGCAAAAATCCCAGTGGGATGCAAGTCAAACAACAACAACAACAACCACAAGACAACTTAGATTAAGGCCATCAGTCTAACTCCGTACTACAACAAACATGGCAAGGTAAGGCCCATTGAGCTATGTGGCTTATCAACGTGTGAAATTTATGGCAGACAAAGACTCGAAACACACGTTGATTTTAAATGTGAAGGGAAAACAGGAGGACTCGGAGAAAAATCCACGCGACCACGGGGAGAACATGCAAACTCCAAATATACAGCAGCAGGCGTCAGGGTCGGGATCAAACCTACGACCTCCTGCATTCCAGGTGAGCTAGTTAACATCTCGCCACCGTGGCGCTGTCCGGCAAGTCTGTCCAGGACAAACTATTGGTGAGATAAGAATTATTTTATTTAAAAGCCATAACCTCCAGTGCTTTGGGATAGGCCAATTTTGCAGTTTGTTCAAAAAAAGAAAACTCCCAGCACCGTCACACCCACCTTCAGCAGCCGGTCAAGCAACTCGGAGCCACTCTTCACATTTGGATCTGGATCGGCAGCCAACTGCACAGACGAAAAAACAAAACTCATTATTAATTATTGTGGTTTTATAAAAAAAAATGTTTTACTACGCTCGTTTACCCAGCGCAATCGGGGTGTCTAAACCCCAACTGAGTAATTTGTGGGTGTCGTTATTCTAAATCTGGGAAATTTCGGACCATGACGCTAGCACGCAACGGCACTTGTTCTTGCAAACGTCACGGGATCTTTGACATCTGGTGTGAAGCTGACAGAATGTAGGTTTGATGTTCACACCTCAAGCAGTAACTCAGGGTGACCCGCAAGACTTGAACCATGAACCCCAGCTAGGCTATGTCACCGTCCCATTATCGCGTACACAATATTATACAAATTAATATTTTTTGGTGCAACAATGGTGTTGAAATGGCCGAGCGGTTCGCTATTTTGTTGCAGAGAACCGCAGTTGGAATCGGCAGGCAGCCCTGGTTAATACTGCGGGTGTATTATCCAGAAAAACTAGAGCAGTTATGCAAGACTTAATTCGTATAACAGCAGGTCAAACTGTGTGCCGGCATAATGATTCACAATTTGCTAAATTTTCCAAATGAATCACTAAATTTCCAATAAATACAATACTAATCTCGAAGCACACAAAATGTTACGTGCGAATTTAAATAGTCAAACGTCTCGCTAAACTCTAAATTTGTGCAGAATTCCCACCGATAACAACAGAGCACCAAAGTGCTACGGCGCTTGCATCACACGACGCGTCACGTGCCACCTTTAATTTTGCTGAACAAGCTGAGGAACACAGAGATATCAGGGACAGTTTTAACAGGAACCTTGCGTCACCGATAAGACAAAAGCAAAACCACGAATCGCAGATGAAGCAAACAGAAAAACCAGAACCAAAAATAACTAAAACCCAACCGAATCACGCGAGCAGTTGAGCATTCTGCGCCGACGTAAACCGACGTCCACGAAGCGAAGTTAAATATTGAATTCCCCGCGGGGCAATGACCATGACCAGATGACGCCTCCCCACCACCCTCGGGGGGCGGGGGGGGGGGGCTGCCCTCTGACCTTGCTGAGTCCGTCGAAGAGCTCGCAGAAGTGGGGCAGCACGGAGCCGCGCGCCACCTTCACGATGTTGTAGAGCGCCTCGCAGGCGTAGTAGCGCAGCCGGCTGTCGGGGTCGTTAAAGCATGTCAACACCGGCTCCATCAGCTCCTTGAGGTAGACGCCGTAGTCCTGCACGCGACGTTGCACGCGGTTACACATAGCGCTACAAAAACAGGGTCACACGCAGTTACACATGGTCTTGTAAACAGCGTCACACGCGGATACGCAGCGCTACAAACAGCGTCACAACCAGTTACACACAGCGCTACAAACAGGGTCACACGCAGTTACACACAGCGTGACAAACAGCATCACACAGTTACACACGGCGTGACAAACAACATCACACAGTTACAGACAATGCTACAAACAGCGTCAAACCCAGTTACACACAGCGTGATAAACAGCATCACACAGCTACACACAGCGCTACATACAGCGTCACACCCAGTTACACACAGTGCTACAAACAGCGTCAACCCCAGTTACACACGTGACAAACAGCATCACACAGTTACACACAGCGCTACAAACAGCGTCCAAACCAGCTACGCACAGCGTCCCACCCAGCTACAGTGTCCCATCCAGCTACACACGGCGCTATACACAGCGTCTCAACCCAGCTACACACAGCATAACACCCAGCGACACACAGCGCGACACACAGTACTACACACAGCGTCCCACCCAGCTATACACGGCGCTACACGCAGCGCTACGCACACTCTATTATGAGGATACAAACGGCGCATTACCTTTCCCAGCGCAATAGCACAGGCGGCAAGGCCGATGAGGCCGCCCTTGCGACTGTGTGGGTGCAGGGAGAGCGCAAACTCCTGCGAGAGGATGGCGATGATGTGCTTGATCTGCGCCGTGTTGTTCTGCTGCACGTAATCTCGCACCAGCCTGCGGTGAAAAAATCCCCGCGACGACGTTACCCCGAGTGATCCTCCCAAGGGGGCAAGGGTTTTCCAGTCTCGGTTGGGAAAATGTGCAATGTGGTCTGGGATGTGTGACAACCTAATGGACTAATCTCTTTGTTTTGATAACTTTTTTTTTATTATTGTTTGTGCTTTCTGCTTGGTAGTGCGTGTTGGGCTTCTTTCACGCCGTGCGTAGCCAACCACATTCAAGGACTCCTCTAGTTACGAACATTCAGAGATACGAACAAACCTGTCCGTCTGTCATGTAAATGCCACGTGGTATCTACATCTGCAGAACATGAAGAACCAGTGGAATCTACATCAACAGGAGATTATAAAACTGTTAAAGCCATTCCCCGTGTTTAGTGCACATCCCGCACAACGTGTTTGGAATCGACCGGAGTATAGTTGTAATCGACCGGAGTATAGTTGGACTCACGAATAAACCTCTGGAACCCAACTCGTTCGAAAGCAGAGGAATCTCTGGATATGGGATTCGGTCCGAATATATAATTAACTAGCTTTACTACCCCGGCTTCGCCCGGGACTTAATTCACCACGCCCGGCCGCCTTTGTCTCCCCATTGGCGATGTTCACACATCACGCCAGTTAATTGTTTGAGGCTGAGTGGACCTAGGGGAGGCCCAGGACCGGTTCAAATAATCGTCAGCGGTGGTGGCCGTGAGCGGGAATCGAACTCGGGTCGCCGGGTTTGCAGCGCGCCGCGCTAACCGCTACACTACAATGCGTTACGCTTCCACATGCGCGGGTCACATGACAGATTTGACGTCACAGCTCACTTGCTGTGCAAAAATAACTGCATTATTGAGCCCCCCCCCCCCAAAAAAAGTGTATTTTTATAATTGTTGCATGGTGTACAGTCTGGAAAGTACCCACATGGCAAATTTACAGTTTGTTGCATGTCGGGAAGTACGCTAAACATTTTGAACACACACATATTCACAACTTTGCTTTTTATATATATGGAGATGTACCGCATTACGGGATTCTGCCGAGGGGAACGGTTTGTACACGGGGTGGGTGGGAAACCCCTAGGACCCATGTCAACACCCATTACGGGCAAGTGGCTGGTTGCATAAAACATCTTAAGCGGATATGCTCCCTTAATTTACATTGATTTATAACGGAAACTAAGGGAAATGTTCGCCTAAGTTGTCCGATGCAACCAACCCCAGAGATTAATTTAATATGACATACCTGTCAACCCAAACGGTTTACCCGTATTCTTGTACAGAAAAATTTAGTTCAGGTCCATACGGCGTACAGCTGTTTCAATAAGAGCAGAACATTTTTTGTGTCTATTTGTTTGTGTTTCTCCCTTGTGATGGGACTTTGTAGGATGAACGTTGAGATTTATAAGGGGCACGGGGTGACCAGTAAGGTCTGAATTGGTTTGTAATAAGGTAGGGCACTGATAAGGGGTTGACAGGTATGTGGCCTTTAACAGACTGTTTAGGCAAGTGCTGTTAGCGAGCACCTATGAAGGCCGGCACGGCACACGAGGGGGTGGGTGGCCAACACCACGCTCGGCCGCCTTTGCCTCCTCAGTGGCGATGTTTACACACCGCACCAGGTACTCATTTGAGGCTGAGTCAACCTCGGTGAGGCCCACGACCGATTCAGATAATCGTCACTGGTGTTGGCCGTGAGCGGGAATCGAACTCGGGTAGCCATGAAGACATCCACAACCCCAATCACCTGGACCCCTACCTATCCCCTCTCCCCCCACCCCCGCCTCCCCCCAGTGAGGCGGGGGGGGTCAATATTTTATAGAGCTCCACCCAGGACAGCTCCAGCTGAAATAAAGTCCCGCACGGTTGGCTACGTATGGTGCAAAAGAAGTTCAACATACAGCACAAACATACTGCTTATAAACTAATATTACCCATAGACTAACACCTCCCATAGACTCAACACTGCACCTCTCCCATTATCACAGTTGGCTACATACGGTGCAAAAGAAGTTCAACATACATACGTACAAGATGATGGTGATAATAGTGGTGCATTGATGATGATGTCGATGGAGACGATGAATGTGAAAAAAATGATGGTGGTGGTCGTGAAGTTGATGATGGCGGTGGTGATGATGATGTTGATGATGTTGATGACAGTGATGGCAATATCGGCGATCATGCGGATAGCTTCTGGCTATGGATGCCAGCAGCCACGGGTATTCATTAATTATATCCAGTAAATATTTTACCTGGGAAAAAAAAAATCCCTTGAGATGGAACATCTCGCTTGCGAGGGTGTCCAGGCTTTTCAATCGGCCGATACATTGCAAACACATCATGGCGTAACATATACAAATGTACGCGAGTCGGTCGGTTAGGTCCCGAATAGTCCCGTTTTTTTATCGCTGCACCTGCCTTTAGACGACTGGCACAACAAAACTGCACGTGCGTGTGCGTGTGTGCAGCTCTACAGGCAACATCGACTCTACAACAACCACATTGTACGCCAACACATTCTGAAACTTCCTTATTTTTCGCCATTACCGATCAGCCAGCTTTGACTGGGCGCCTCTGGAAGAAGGACAAAATGACCGTCAAAGCTAATTGGGGTTCTCGCTCAGCTGAAATTAAACGTCGTTGTCGATTGTGAGTCGTCAGTTTTCTAATTCCTGTAATCGACGATGCCAGCTTGTTCCGCGAGGTATGAATGTGCATGTCATTTTTAGGTTGGCCAACGGTTTGCCATCCTGTAAGAGAGGAAAACATGTTTGTACGTTGATGAACGAGAATTTTTAAAAAGTCACTTGGGCGGACAAAATGCCTCGGGCATCGAATGCTCCTGCCAACGGCGGCGTTACATAAAGCCAACAACGCACGCATTAGTGGAGATTCAAATTAATACTGGTAGGAACCTCCTGGTCACACCAGCCCACAGGGGATTATTGTGTCCGTCGTGCAGGGAGGGGCTGGGTGGGGAAGGAGGGAGGGGCTGGGTAGGGAGGGTGGGGAGGGGCTGGGTGGGGAGGGGCTGGGTGGGGGGTGGGAGGGAGGGGTGGGGCTGGGTGGGGGGTGGGAGGGAGGGAGGGGTGGGGCTGGGTGGGGAGGGGAGGGGCTGGTCACCCCCGTGGTGCCCTTAAAAAACTCAACGTTTAACCTACTCACGCCGGCTTGTGCCCGCCCTCACAGCCGGGCATATTTGCGGAATACATCACGCCGCCGTTGACCCTGGCCATTGACCGAGCAACCCAACGTTCCTACCAGCTCCCTCCGCAGGAATGTGTTTATGTAGTCAATAAAAAAACTAAATTCTGCACGACAGAGCCATGAGCTCGCGGCCTAACTTGTGAACTATTTCAGTCTGCGCCGTTTGCTGCGGGGCATTGATTTGTGCTGCGCCGAAACTGCTCTCTGCCGTTTCGGGACGTTACGCAATTTTCTCGACTGTGGTGTGGCTGGCACACATCCTTCTGTATTCTACTGTGCTGCACACACACACGGGGCTATGCATTGCACCGTGCACGTATCTTAGCCAACGCTGTGTATGGCCGGTAGCCTGCACCACGCTGTTCTGTCATTTTTCTTAGTAGTGTATAAAATCTAACTGAATCTTGTGTTTCCTGCAGTCATGCGGCTCGTTGATTTTAATCGTCCTTTGTTATAGTAGCATGCCATACTTTAGATCGCCAAATACCGTATTCTCCAAAATATAGGCTCTCTTTTCCCCTGTATTTTACGGCAAAACTCTCGGTTGCATATTATACTCTGGTAGGTGTGTGCGTGTGTGCGCGAGACAAGATTTGTATAAATTTCGATTTAAAGCTTTCGTGACTGCAGGGATTCATATTCTTGATTATTTCGGTAAAGTCATGTAGAAGGGAAATAATAAAATAATGAAAATAAAACATAATAAAATAAAATTCTCACGAAGTTTCGGCCACAACGCAAGCAGCCGTCCTCAGTTGAACAGGGCTGTCAGAAAGACAGCGTCCTAATGAACACTGCTAAGCTTGGCAGCGTATTTTAAGCTTAAAATACGCCGACAGCCGTTTTTTCACCTGAGGACGGCTGCTTGCGTTGTGGCCGAAACGTCGTGAGAATTTTTATTATGTTTTATTTGTATAATTTTATTATTTCCCTTCTACGTGACTTTACCGAAAGAACCAAGAATATGAACAAGATTTGTATAACTGTATTGATACCGGGCAGAAGTCTGGGTTACGTCTTACCCGGGGGCATCTTACAATCCCGAGAAATAAGGTAACAATTATTGTGCTGCGCTGTCCAAGACTAAAGTTCTCTGCTGTCGCGACCTCGGTGTGGAACTCTCTCCCCTTTGCACATCCGCAACATCAAATAGGCTCCATAGGTGTCAACCCACACGGTTTACCCGTATTCCTCTACGGCAGGGGTGGGGAACCTTTTTTCTGCCAAGGGCCATTTGGATATTTATAACATCATTCGCGGGCCATGCAAAATTATCAACTTTAAAATTTGCCTGTTATATTTGGTCAAACATTTAATTAACTCACCCCTAATGCGATGGCTGGAACTGCTTCTCTTTGGCGAGGCGTGTGTGATGTTAGCTGGCTATTGATGATGTTGCTGCTACTCGCAACTGCTTTTCCAGCTTTGCTCCTAGATTTATTGAATTTCGAGTCCTGCCTGCGGTCGCCTTGGCAGGGCCACACCAAATGATTTTGCGGGCCTCATACGGCCCGCGGGCCGGACGTTCCCCATCCCTGCTGTACAGGGAAATGGAGTTGAGGTCCATACGGCGTACAGCCGTTACAATACGGGCAAAACATTTTTTTGTCTATTTGTTTGTGTTTCTCCTTTGTGATGGGACTTTGTAGGATGAACGTCGAGATGTATAAGGGCACGGGGTGAGCAATAAGGTCTGAATTGGTCTGTAATGAGGTAGGCACCGATAAGGGGTTGACGGGTATGGCACTCAAGAAACATCTAAAAGGCCTCTATATCTATGTTGGGACAGGGCTTTCGAGCAGCCCGGAGCTTTGCTCCATGCCTCAAAGTTGTTGACTTGTCTGCAATATCTGGCGCGTTATAAATGTCACCATTATTATTATTGAAGAAGACACCGAGTCCCTGGCCCATGTGTGCATTCTCGCCTCGTAGAATGAACGCTGGAGAAAAAAAATAGACTTAAAAGGCACGCTCCGCTCCGAAGACAAATAGAGTTTGCGCATTCTTAGAGCGTTGAACGTTTATCGTAAACCTTTGTACACAAACTGCCTTATTCACAGCTGCGACCCCCCCACTCCATGTGATTGAGGATAATAACTCCCATTGTTTGCAACCACCAGATATAATGGCTCGTGATGATTACGCGACTCGTATCGTGAGTCACGTGGTCCCATTGTGAACGTGTTGAAGGGCGTCAAGGCGGAGCCGTGGTGAGATCGCGTGGCTCGCAATCGGACGTTCGGTTACATTCGCATACCTGTCAACCCCTTATCGGTAGTGCCCTACCTTATTACAGACCAATTCAGAGCATATTGGTCACACCGTGCCCCTTATAAATTTAAACGTTCATCCTACACACGACACTATACACTAAACTATAAACTCCACTATAAACTCCACTATACACTACACTACTATACACTACTACATACCTGTCAACCCCTTATCAGTGCCTACCTTATTTTATACAACTAGCTCTTTTGCCCGTCCAAGGACGAGACTATATTGCAGTATATACGAAATATTCAATAGAAAACTTGTTCAGCGCATGATTATTGAGGGGGGGGAGGGGTGCGGCATGTAGAGTGACGTCACAGAATACATGGTGGGCCAGATGTCTTGAGACCCCCCATTTAATTATCTAAAGCATAATATATATATTTATTATAAGTAAATTTATTTTTTTCAACATGAATATGCAAAGTAAAAAAAGGTTCGGGCTCAATTAATTCGTCAATTAATTGGGGGGGGGGGGGTCACAAGACATCTTGGACCACCCCTCTACAGCACAGAGGACTATGCAAATACAAAGATCCCCCGTATAGCCTTAACAGACTTTTGGGGCAAGTGCTGTTAGCGAGCACCGATGACGGCCAGAACGGCACGCGAGGGGGTGGGTGGCCAGCACCACGCTCGACCGCCTTTGTCTCCCTAGTGGCGATGTTACACACCGCACCAGGTACTCGTTTGAGGCCGAGTCGACCTAGGGGAGGCCCAGGACCGGTTCAGATAATCGTCACTGGATGTTGGCCGTGAGCGGGAATCAAACCCGGGTGGCCAGGTTCATAGCGCAGGGCGCTAACTGCTGCGCCACCGCTCCCACAAATAACAGCAGCAACAACAACCACCGCCATTCGCCACTAAGTGGCGGTGACGTCACCATGGCGCTCGTGCCAAGCTACGTGCACGTTGAAGCCACGTGAAGTGTCAAACGCCCGCTGGCAGGAGGAGGTCACGGGGCAGACCCTGCAGGTGCCACGGGTCGACTGAGATGACTGCTGGCCGATGCACCACCGGTGCCCCCTACTACTGTGCCACACATACAGGCACCACCACCACCACCAACATCTCCACTGCCACAAATTGACAAACGTGAGTCACATCCTCGTTCGTAGTGTCTCGTAGCAGGTCAGGAAATTCACCAAGACGGAAACAGAAACAACTTAAAAGCATTCTAAACTATTTAACTATTTTATTTTACCAGGTAAAAGCTGTGTAGCTCTTTTTTCAGACAGCGACCTGTCCCACAAATGATTGCTCAACCAAGGTGGCTTATCATGGCGTGGAAATTGATAGCAGTCAAATGTGGAGGCAAAAAACCCCGAGGAAACGGAGAAAAATCCACGCGACCAGGGCCAGAGAGACACGAAAACTCCAAACATCCAGCAGGCGTAAGCATTTACACTGAGACCTCCTTTACCAGTGGAAAAATATAGTAATAGGTTTATTACCCAATCAACTTCAAGGACAATGCATATCATTATCAGAGTTGTTTATTTTTGTTTGCATTTTGACTGCTTGTGTTGTGGTTATTGCAAACATGATGCCTTGTATAAAGGTGTCAGTTTTTGAACCAGTTGAAAGGGTAAAAACCTATCACTATATTTTGCCACTGGTAAAGGAGGTCTCATAGTGTAAATGCTTAACCCCAAGCTCTCAATAATCTGATAGTGCGCTGTTTTTGAGTTGTACGCCTTTTGGCGTCATCTGGTCCAACACCAATGGAGACTAGGCTCTAAGAAAAGCTGTCTCGGGTGTGGTCCAATCAACTTCAAGAACAGTGCATATCATTATCATTATCAGAGTTGTTTCTTTTTGTTTGCATTTTGACTGCTTGTGTTGTGGTTATTGCAAACATGATGCCTTGTATAAAGGTGTCAGTTTTTTGTACCAGTTGAAAGGGTAGAAACCTATCACTATCCAGCAGGCGGGTCACAGCGACGGGATCGAACCCCACTACCCTCCTCGAGACAGCCACTCAACGAGACGAACCGAGACGTGGACACATTCTTGTAGACACCCGCCCCCCCCATCGACTCAAGGCTCCACAGGGACACGAATTCACTCGTGACCGGCAGCACCCTCCAAGCCCTCCTCCTCCTCCTGTCCACACGTCATCATCAGTCGAGACACGGCAGCATCCATTGAGCCGGTGCTGACAGAGTAAAATAAGAGGGCCCATTGGGACGGCCGTCATTAATTCGAGATTTGAAGCTGTCGTGACTGCAAGGATTCATACTCGGGTTTTTTCGGTAAAGTCACGTAGGTAAAAAAAATAATAATAAAAATATTAAATGAAAATAACTAAATTAAATCACACAAAAAATCTAAGAGTATGGGACGGCCGTCGTTTAGACGCCCCCCCCCCGTGAGATAAGACCCCTCGTGAAACAGCTCCTAGCTAGACAGAGTGGCCAGCACCTCGTGACACAGACCCCTAGTAAGACAACATCCCTAGTAAGACAACATCCCTAGTTAGACAGCTCCTAGTAAGACAATATCACCCGTGAGACAGACCCTAGTGAGATTAAACCCCCCGTGAGACAGACCCCCTAGTAAGACAGCTCCTAGTAAGACAGCTCCTAGTAAGACAGCCCCTAGTTAGACAGCTCTTAGTAATATTAAACCCCTAGTCAGACAGGACCCCCGGTGAGACAGATCTCATTCAGACAACCCCAGCGAGAGACATCAGCAGCAGCTTCGTGAGACAACTCCACACACCGCACCCCAGCATCAGCATCATCATCAGCAGCAGCGGCATCAGCAGCAGCGACATCAACATCATCAGCAGCAGCGGCATCAGCGGCATCATCAGCATCATCAGCGGCATCAGCGGCATCATCAGTGGCATCAGCAGCAGTGGCATCAGCAGCAGCGGCATCAACATCATCAGCATCATCATCATCAGCAGCAGCGGCATCAGCGGCATCATCAGCGGCAGCAGCGGCATCAGCATCATCATCAGCAGTGGCAGCAGCAGCGGCATCAACATCATCAGCATCATCAGCAGCAGCGGTGGCATCAGCATCAGCGGCATCATCAGCATCATCAGCGGCATCATCAGCATCAGCGGCGGCATCAGCATCAGCGGCGGCATCAGCAGCTACCACCGCCACTCACTTTTCGATCTCCAGCGCCGCCACTTTGCGCTTCTCGTAGAGTTTGTCGTTGAGTGCGCGGACGATGGCCGGCGTGAGTGGAGCCAGCTCCTTGTCAGAGTTCATGGCGACGATGGAGGAGAAGCCGCTTCAACTCCCCCCCCCAACTCGCTCTGTGTGTGTGTGGAGGAGAGGAAACTCGCTCGAGTCGCTGTTCCAGCAGGAGGTGGTGCGGTGGGGTTCGGGGTTGTTGCCCGCTGTGAACCACCCCTACCTCGACTCTTTGCTCGTTTCCCCCCCGGCTCTCTCCCAGACTTTCTCTCGCTCTCCTTGACTCTCTCCTCGACTATCCCCCCGCTCCTCCTCGGTTCTCTCCTTGACTCTCTTCCCAGACTCTCTACCCCCCCCTACCTCGACTCTCTTCTCGACTCTCTCCCTGCTGCTCCCTCTCCTCGACTCTCTTCTCGACTCTACCCCGCCTGGACTCTCACTCCCGGTGTCCTCTCTGTTTCTCTGTGTGTGTGTACGAGACTCTCTCTCTGTGCAAGGGAAAGGAAGGGGACTCTCTCGTTATTCAAGGAGTCGTTGTTGCCCGCTGTAACGCTGCCCTCGACTCTCTCCCTGCTCCCTCTCTCCTCGACTCTCTCCTCGACTCTCTTACCCCCTACCTTGACTCTCTACCCAGCTCTCTCCCTGCTCCTCTCTCCCCTCGACTCTCTCCTTGATTATTTCCCCTCGACTCTCTCCCCTTGACTCTCTCCTCGACTCTCTCCCCGCTCCCTCCTTGACTCTCCCCGCTC
>CM025643.2:3406052-3421275 GCA_014621495.2 Entosphenus tridentatus | reverse complement strand
CCCTGCGTTGTGTATTATGCAATGTATAGTGATTACTGTGTTGTATTGTTTAATGTGCGTCGATTCGTCCGTGTGTGTGTTGTGTATTATTTAATGTGCAGTATTTCGTGTGTTGTGTATATTATGCTTTAGTGTGCAGTGATTAGTCCGTGTGTTGTGTACGATTCAATGTGGAGCGATTAATTATTCAGTGTTGTGTGCTTTAATGTGCAGTGATTAGTCAACGCGTTTCGTGTGTGGACACGTGGAGATGATGTATGATGTAAGCTGTGTGTGTGGTAACGGTGGCTTGTGGAGGTGACAATGCAAAGCGTATTTGAGTGATTAGTATCCGTGTTGATTGTATAGCCTTAAGTGTAGAAGTGAGTGAGTAGTCGATATTCGAGTGTGTGAACACGTGTGGATAGTACGGGCAGTCATCGACTTACGAACAAGCCCGCACTTAAGAACCGGCTTCCGTTAAATATTTGTTTTTAACATTGACTTAAAGCTTGCACTTTTAAGTCCGAGTGTTTGTGTGTTAAGGCATTTAAATACAGTCGATTATTGTGTTCCAACATATGAACCGTTGGACTTACGAACGGGTCTCAGGAACTAATTGTGTTTGTAAGTCGAGGACTGTCCGTAACATGATTGTTTTTCTTCACGTCGTCTGGTTTTTCCTTACGAACATGCGTTTAGATTATTCAAATTATTTTGCTGCAATACATTTGTGGCCCGGTCGCTTCTGGAAATGAGTCTAATAGCTCAGTGGGCTTTACCAGGTAAGATACAAATGGTTTAGTTGCATTTGTATATAAGTGGTTTGTTTACTTTTTCTATTGTGTTTTTGTATTGTTTGTTTTTGTAACATTATGACCCGCCCCTACTTGACATCTATGAAAACGAGCTTTATAGCTCATCGAATTTCTCCAGTGTAAAAAAATATATATTCTGATTCATTCAACATTAACCACGTAGCTTTTTCTCCAGACACATGTACCCGGGGTATGCGTGACGATTGTGGAGGTCTATCCCACTGTTGTTCAGAGTCTCGTGTTGTGTAATATGTAGCATTTAGGCTACGCGTAGTGTTTAACATGCAGCTATTTGTCCGTGTTTAGTGTGCGTGGCTATCGAGAGAGAGAGAGAGACAGTCTGTCCCACCGTAGTCTTCCATTTTTAGTGCTTTAATATTCAGGATTTAGTCTTGGCGTATGTAGCGTGTGCTATTCGTTGTGTAGTGTTTCATGTGGAGTGATTCTTCCGTGTATTTTAGCATGCAAGTAAACACGCGTGTGGGGATAACATTGGCTGTGGATGTGAGAGTCGTGCCTCCGACAATCAGTGCTGCCAACCAATAGTGCTGAGGAATCGCTGTGTGACCGCAGAAATGTCTCAGGTGTGCCGTGGTATTTTTGTAAGAACCTCAAATCTTCATTTCTTCACCCGCACGTCACCTCTCACCACCTCCCCACCCGTCCCTTCTTCGTTGGTCGTGGCGCACGACGGCAGCGGACGGCCGTCAGTCCCCATCCAACCCCGGGCATCTCAGCTCTCGAAATCGTGCAGTTGGGTAAATAGGACATGGAGACAGAGACACATACAGAGACAAAACACGGGAGACACACGGTGATGCAGACACGGACACGCACGGTGATACAGACACGGAGACACGCGGTGATACAGACACGGACACGCATGGTGATACAGACACGGAGACACACGCAGAGGCACAGGGAGACGCACGCAGAGACACGGACACGCGAGGACACAGTGACACACGCAGAGACACATACAGAGACATGGAGACACACGCAAAGACACGGTGACACAAACACGGAGACACAGAGGTACACAGACACGGGAGACACACGGTGACACACGCAGAGACACGGACGCACGAGGACATGGTGACACAGAGACACAGGCGGAGGCAGACACGGTGACACGGAGACACAGACAGAAGCACACACAGACAACGAGACGCGCAAACACGAAGAGACTCGCGCGGTCGGGCAAATTCTCGTCACGGATTTTGGCAGCGTCGCCGCACGGTGCCCTTGTTCTCGATGGGATCCGTGGAGGCGAGGGGGGGGGGAGATCGTGAATTATCTTCAGATACAAACCCACCCAGCCACCCACCCGTGGTGATTTTCTGGTTGTGTGTGCCGTGAAGATCAAGCAAGCTCCAGCGTGTGCCGTGGAATTCTTATTCTTTCGTCTGTCATACATAATGTATAGACTACGGTTTTAAATCGGCTGTAGAATTCTTATATTGGTGAGACGAAATCAAAGGTGTTTGGTGGCCACTGCTGGAGCTGAGCAACTGGGGAAAGGGAGGAATTGATGATGGGAGTGAGGGCAGGCCATTGCTTGGTAAAAATCTTCTGGCTGATAAGCAGCGTCACGTGCTCTGTATGCAAATTGCTTAGTCTGTGTATTTAGTGTGTCGACGAGTGTGTTTGCGCAATCACGTGTGTGTGTGTGTAAACATTTGTGTTTAGCAGGAACATTGGCTGTGGAGTGGAAAGGAGCTCAGTTGTGGGTCAGGCCACTAGGACTTCCCGAGGGGCCATTCTTCTGTAGCCTTTCGTGTTTAATGACGGTTTGATTAATGTTTCTGTATATCTACGCTATACTGTGCGTATATACTTATTTCTGTGTATGGCAGCGGCTAGAGGAAGCCTTCATCCAGCAGTAGACTTATCATGGACGACGATAATGATGTGTGTATTCGGCACTCGAGTACTGCTCCGTCTGCAGTATTTTAGAGTTAATTTTGGTAGCCTGCGATCATAGCATGGGCAATCCGACCCGATCTTGGAAGCTAAGGTGAAGTTCAGCCTGGTTAGTGCTTGGATGGATAACCACCACCACCACGTTGTGGATGGACATCGGAGTGAAGCAGAAAGCATTGTTGTCCATAATAGACTTTTTTTTTGTTCTTAAACCCGCCACCACCCGACACGGTAAATTAGTAAGGTTCGTCACCTAAACAGAACGTGCCAATTCGTTACGAGTACAACAACACCGGTGTGTTAGAGAGCAAAGCCACAACATGTACAATCTTGTGTACGACGTTTCGCCTATAATTACAAAGAGCTTCATAAGGCGTCGGCCAGATTTTGTGTTGTGTTGAACCAACACGACCATTGTTGTATAGAACTTCCATGTCTCCACCGGGCCACCTTCACCAACCCGCGCTGGTCGGCGTGGTGAAATTTGGTTAAACAGCCCCCCAAGACTCACGGCACGGGCACGTGCTGAGCCTGTGATCCGGCAGTGGATTGAAGACCAAGACTTGTGCTCACGTGTTAACCGTAAGCCGTGCACGTGTTAAGTGTAAGGCGTTTGTCATCACGCTCTGCAATGTTCACTGTGTGCAGTCGAATGCCCTAGGGAGAGGGACAACGCCTTTACTCTGTAGTGTTTAATGATCAGTGTCTGGCGCTCACTCTGTAGTGTTAAGAGTTCAGTCTTCTTTTAAATTCAACTCATTTGCATACTAATCTATTATTCAGCATGTAAGGTTCATGCTCTGTGAGTGAGACATTCTGAATTAGTATTGATATATGGGCTATGAATAATTAGGACCATTGCCCGAAACGTCGCACCATGGGAACAGAAATTTAGAGTAATCCGTGACTTAAATTATTGGCGAGAGAGAAACATTTAATCACGATTTTTTTAGTCCAGACCCAAAAATAGCCAGTGCCCAACATTACAAAATTGTAATAGATGAGAGTGAATACATTTTTTTAATTTGATAAAGTTATTGAAAAAAAACTTTTGGAAAAGTGACAAAATCCGGCAGACGCTCTTGTCCACGATAGGTCAAGTTGATTTTGTTCAACAGGGCGAGAACTCGGGAGACCGGGCGATAGTTTTCAAAGCGGTCACCTGGGTCGCCAAATTGACGAAAAGTAAAATCGATGTCAAGTATGGCGTCACGGCCCCACGAAATTCCCATCAACCTATTGTTGCACCATCGACAGGGAATGCCATCGCGATGCGGTCACAGGGACCGTGACGGAGTTGAGTGTCATCACAATCTGGGCTTCAGCACGGCAGAGTTTGCCTTGAAAAAAACATTACACAACGTACAGCATTTATTACACAAAGGGCATACTGTACTGGAAACTCGAGCGATTTAACACGAGCCTAGCACAGCCAATTGACTCTCCATCAGCACTGATTAAACCGGACAAACATTTTTTTTGTGCCGGTGCTGCGTTGGCAGTGGTGCACGAGCACAAATCAACAAAAGCTCAACTCAACCACAGTACTACCAGTGGCCCTGAAGAGGAAAAAAAAATAGGTCGTAGGTGACGTTTCGGGCAATGGCACCTTCGTCATAGCATTGATGATGGAATGAACGGTGGTTGTTTGGCCATTGGGGATACGCTACAGAAATATAATTTTCACCCCCCTCTGCCCCTGCTCCCCCCCCCCCCCCCTTGTGATTTAGAATGTCCTAGTCAGGTGACAGCAAAGATATCGACAAGACGTAGAGATGTGACGAGATGAGAGAAAAGCGACGTACGGACAAAATTGTGGCAAAATGAGAAATCGACGAATGTGTTGAGATGTCTACGAGAGATACAGAGAAGAAGATAGGGAGCAGAGATACAAAAATGTCATTAATTTTTGGTTATTTGCAGTCTGAGGATATCAATTAGAGCTGACATTTGTTCATCCATATTCATACATCGAGGTGGGGGTGTGGGGTTCTGAAGCCTTTTGCTTAAGTTTAAGTTTGCGACATGCCTAACACCACACACATGGGTGGAATAGCATTTCAGATGTCTTAATGTTGTTATTTTACACTCTCCATTGAAGCGACACTTAGAATGTATTAAAGATGTTAAAAAAGCGCCGATGGGCGACGCAGTGCGGACGTGTGGTGGAATTGACGAAGCGTTAAAATGCAAAGTGAAGCCTCGCCACTCTGCGAGCCTTGCTTCGTTCAGAGTTAAAGTTTTCGAAAGCTCCCTTCAGACGCTTCACAGGGATAGTGGCGTAACCTCCGGCGTTAATTAATTTTGTTCAGCAATTAAAACCCATCGGCTTCGGTTAATGAGGACGACTCAAAAGGCTCATTTGGGCGAGGAGCTGAGCGAAGCCTCTGTTTTGCCGGCATAAGAGATGCTTCCCTTTTGTCAGCGCTGAACCCATTATTGCCTTCAGCCGAGAGATAACGATGAGGAAGTTAGCGGCGAGCGGTTATAAATGAGCAGCCGTTTGCTACTTGGGGGTGGTGGAGGAGTTGTGGCGGTGCAGTGGAGTGAGCGTCCTGCATTTTGAACCTCAGGTTTGGCTGTCGCCTGATGAAGCTGGTTGTAATTACTGGCGAAACGTCGTACTCGGATTGTAAATGTTGTGGATTTACTCTCCAACGCACCGGTGTTGCTGTACTAGTAACGAATTGGCATGCTCTGCTGACGTGACAAACCTTACTAATTGGCTGTGTCGGGTGGTGGCGGGTTTCACGAAACATTTATATTCACGCGATCTAACCCACACACAAAAAAACTGTATAATGGATTCTAAACCCGATTGACACGTGTTCAAATTCGTTTAATTGAACTTTAATTCCTTGGCTATAACCGACGTCGACGGTCAGTCATATCAGAACCGGTCTGGGGTACGCCCCTCGCTAAACCTGCGCTGACCAGCGGGGTAAAGTATGCTCATGCGACCCCGTTTGAGTGGCACGGCATGGCGAGGCTTTGATCCAGTCGTGAAGCACGGAAAGGGGCTTTGTGTGCATTAGAAGAACTCTTCTACTTGCGAATGAGTTAGTTTACAGAGGTCTGTTCGTAAGTCGATTTGTGCGCGAGTCCAACTTAGCTCCGGTCGATTCAAACATCTTGTACGGCGTGTGCACTAAACACGGATGCTGTAATCTAAACGTATGGGTGCAGTTAGCACACCGTCGCCTGTGCCTTGGCCCATTGGTTGAAGTTGATTCATTCCTACGATTGTGGCACACGGGTCGTGCCATAGCCGTGGCTTCCACGCGTTGGCAAAATGCCGGTGAAATTGTGGTGCACGCGCGGGGTTGGGTTCCTTTCAGCCCCGGGTGAGATCTCGACACGCGTGAGCTGCTAGAGACCTCGGTAAAGAAATACTGACGAGGACGACAAGTGGTTCAGTGTCCGGTCTCGGCACGGAGCTTGAGCCGATCGCGCACACACACAACGGAGCTTGAGCCGATCAGACACACCCAACAGAGCTCGTGTTCCCGCTCGGTTCGGTGCACGGTCTCGGCACGGAGCTTGAATCGATCAGACACACACACAACGGAGCTTGAACCGATCAGACACACACAACGGAGCTTGAACCGATCAGACACACACACACAACGGAGCTTGAACCGATCAGACACACACACACGCACAACGGCGCTTGAACCGATCAAACACACACAACGGAGCTCGTGTTCCCTCTCCCTTCCGGTTGTACCGCTGCGTACGTACGCGGGCGACGTCGTCGGTGCGGGCGACCGCGAGTGCTTTCAACCGTCCGGAATCGGAATGTTTTTTTGATACACTGGAGGAATCCGATGAGCCGTAAAGCTCTTTTTTCCAAGGTGTCCAGTAGGAGATTTCCCATGGTGCATCCACTAAACCCCCCCCTCCCCTCCCAACAACTCGTCGGTTACTACTCAATGCTGTTTCTTGTCCTATTTGTTACACTCGTTTTACATCGTCCCATTTGTTCCATGTCGGCAACAGTGGTGCTCCCGGATTATTTTCCCTTTGATTAGCTTTCTTTTTCGCCGCGTGTTTAGGGTAGCGGTGAAGCACCGCGTTTTATTTTGTTCGCGAGACGCGTGCTTCCTCCGGCAATTGCCTAATCTCATATTCACAGTCGTAGGCTTCGAGTATTGCACTCTTTGCCCGCATCCGTCAGTGCACGAGCGGCGAAAATGAGCGCGGATGAAGGACAAAGCGGTGGGGTTTATATCACCAACGTGATATTAAACTCTGTGCATAGGTGTGACTCTTATCCATTCACACAATGGCAGTGTTCCTTATGCCTCTTAAGCCCGAATTGAAAACTGATGTTTTCGCAGCAATAAGCTAAGAATAAAAACCTCTTTGCAAGTTATTCTGATGAAAGAGCTGCAAATTGATGATGCTCCTCTGGCCTCGTGTCTCTGTTTGGTTGTTTTCCCGATGGCAAACCAGATGCAGAATTATTAATTTATCCGTCCGTCAATCAGAATTGGTTCTCATGCTGCTCGCAATACATGCCCGATTCGGGCTTGTGACAAACCATTATTTAGTATGTATGCAAAGTGGATATTGCCGACGTTAAATCAAGGCTAGCGGAGAAACGAGACGGTCTACTTTGGGCAAGCAGGTTAAATGGTAAGGGAGGCTCTACATGGGCTGTACAGAGCATCTGGTACGATGGTAGCCAGCACGTTACATAGGGAGCGAGGGTTTACAGGGGCTGTTTAGAGCGGCTGGTATGACAGCAGCCAGTACGTTACATGGGAAGGGAGGGTTTACAGGGCCTGTATATAATTCAAGCAGGGTCATTTTATAAGCACGATAGATAAGCAAATATAAATGCAATAGGCTCTCAATTATCCACGTGCGGTTTATCCATTTGGCGGATGAACTGCGTACCTGAGATTTTTACGTAAATTAAAAAGTCGCGGATATTCCCTCAAGCCAAAAAGAATAATCTAGAAACAGGTGCACATTGTCATTCTTGGAAATGTTTACGACAAGTCACGTGCTTAAACCGAACAAATATGTGCTCCAGTTAATCCAAAATCCATGTGACCCCCCTCTACAGTACAGTAGTTGCATATCTTTACAACAGTGGCCGGAGATGGATTGACGTTGATTGGCATGGCTCTGCTATCATCCACTTAGTGGGCGGGAGTCTTCTGCGCGGGAGCAGGAAAGTGTTATTATCACTCAGCATGAACATCGATCGGTTCGATCGATATTAGTGGTTTTTGGCATAGAGATCCGGGGGAAATAGATATTTTGGATTATCCACGATTTAGAATTATCCGCGGCCGTCCTCTTCGTCATTAGCACGGATAATCGAGAGCCTACTGCATAATAATAATAGACAACCAGAGGCAAAAGAGAGTCGCTGGTGAATCGAATCGCGGCCTTGACCAGTGACGATTTGCTCAATGTGGCGCGGGGAGAGGGAATGATGCATGCCTAGAAGTAAGCCTTTCATACGCGACGGTGCATCGCCGTGCCAGGCCTTGTACGGCAAATAGAGCGTTACCGCATTAGCGTTTCACACGGAGCGCCCAAACAGGATTCTTTTTGTGCCTGGAGCTTCGGCTCGGAGCACCGAGTGCATTTTTCCGTAAGACTTTTGTTGCCCGTGCAGATGCTCGTGCCACAGCCCCGTAGCGAGCGTCGATCTGCAGCTCTCCCTTCCCTGTGAGCCAGAGAATACGCGTGACCAGCTCGTGCGGTAAAGCGGTGATCACAGCGGAGCGGAGGACTAGTCGTGCCGTTTTTCTCGAGAATTGAAAGGGACGCGGCGGGAAAAGTAAGACGCGCCGTGAAAATGTTTCGGTCATTTTTGAGGAGCGGAAGAGAGAAATAAATGAATGGAAATAACACGGCATTCGTGGGCCAAGTAAATGCAAAGAGTGTGGGCCGTACAGTAACGTCACGCAGATATTTGAGAGGCTGGCTGGTGCTTGGGCAGCTGACCAAACAGGTGTCGTAGTGCTGGTTTGGCTCTTTGGTGGGCAAGCAGAGGGCAGTGCGTCAAAATATCCACCGTTGTACTGAACTTCAGTGCTTCCGCATCGGTGTTCTTTCGCCTTCTGTCTGGTCGAATAGCCCCCCCCCCCCAACCTGCCCGGTGTAGGGAGGCCATCGTCCAGCGGCGGATTGACAAAAGGGCCGCATGTGTATGCGGCTACAACCTCTCTTCCGAGTTGCCCAGCCCGTATGGAAGAGTGCTTTTACATATTCTTTGGGTCTTTCGGTAAAGCCACGTAGATAGAAAAAATGACAAAAATCTAAATCACGACGTTTCGACTGCAACACAGGCAATCGTCTTCAGGTGAACGAAACGTCGTGATTTAGATTTTTGTTATTTTTTTCTATCTACGTGGCTTTACCTAAAGATCCCAAAAAATATGAATTCCTGCAGTCATGAAAGCTTTAAGTCAAGATTTAATGCTTTTACAATTTGACTTACCAGGTAAATCCCACCGAGCCATCAGCCCTTTTATTCAGAGATGACCTGGCCACACGTGACCCATAGCTCGTAAACAAAAAAAGTGGCTTATATCATTGTCACACGTGGGAACATTTCGTTGTAGCAGCCGAATGACCCTAAACGCACGTCGCTTCCAAATGTGGAGGGCAAAACCGGAGGACCAAGAGAACAATTCACACCAGGGGGAGAGAGAGAATACACGCACTCCCGATATACAACGTGCATCGATCCACGACCGCACGCATACCAGGCGAGGGAAGGAACGTCTCCTCGCCACCGTGACGCCCCAGGAGTCCCAACGCGTAGATTTTTCTCCGGGTCCCCCCGGTTTTTCCCCCTCCACTGTTAGAATCAACGTCGCGCGTTTCAGAGAGTATTTGGCTCCCGCTATAAATTCCAAGCCACTTCGTTGAGCTATAATTCGTAACGGCCAGGTTGCTTCTGAAAAATAGCTTTATGTAGCAGCTCGTTGGGGGCCTTAACCTGCTTGAAACAAAAACTAGTTTCATAGTTTAGTTTGTTCGAAGCCGCTGCTGGCGTGGGAGAGCCCGGATGGTGGTGACGAGGCTCGGGTGAAAGGCAGCGTAAGCGCAGCGAGCGGAAGGCAGCGGCGCTCGCAACGGAACAAAGACAACAAGAGCCGCATTCAATTACCAGGCCGCTAAATTGTCACCGCCGTCATTGTCTTCGTTCAGCCGCGTTCCATCCACTGCTGGATTAAGGCCAACCCCACCCATTACCCCCCCTCACATCCCCATCGCTGATCATTGGATGTTAAAAAATCCAGCCATTCTAAATCCACTAACGCCTAAAGGCCTTCTTCCCCGTAGCATGTCAGCTGTGGTGATTGTGTGACAATACTTCACCACGCAGGTCGGTGCGGTTTGGTGAATGGGCTGGGCTGGTTGCCCAGGACCGATTCAGATATTGCTGACACACCGACCTGAGCCAGGGCCGGTAATCGAACTCGGTTCAACATGCAACGCACGAACCGCCACTGCACCACCACTCCCGCCGCCGCCCCCCCCCTTCCTCCCCCACCCCGCCCCCCCCAAGCTGCTGTCACCTCTCGCGATCATGCGTTGTGATAATACAGCGAGTGCTGGCACGCGAGACCGGATTTCGTGGCTCCATCTCCTCCTCAGTGGGACGCGAATCCCGCACGCGTTCCATTCCTCTCCCTGACGTAGCTCGCGACGAGACAATGTTGGGGTTGTACAGCAGCTAGGTGCAGCTGCATCTCAAGATGCTTTACAGAACCGATGTGTTCTCTGTATTTTATAGAGAGAAAGGTACAGTCGGTCGTGTAAAGAAAAGAATAGTTCATCTTCTTGGTTCTTTCGGTAAAGTCACGTAGAAGGGAAGTAAAAAAGCGACAGCGTCTCGACAGACCTGGTTTCACCTGAGGACGGCTGCTTGCGTTGTGGCCGAAACGTCGTGAGAATTATTATATTATGTTTTATTTTCATTATTTTATTACTTTCCTTCTACGTAACTTTACCGAAAGAACCAAGAAGATGAATCCCTGCAGTCACGAAACCTTTAAATCGAAATTTAAAAGAATAGTTCGTTTCGTGGAATTGAACAGGAGCAGGCAGTCAATGAGTCTCTCCTGGAGTTTATTATTGATCCCTGTGTGAGTCCATTGGTCTCTCCGTGAGTCTATCCCTGTCTGCGTGAGCCTATACAATCGCGTCTATTTACGTTGCTTCTGAATGTAGCAGCCTCGTAAGACGATGTACAGAAACGGTGGGCAGAACGTATTGTCTATTTGTAGCACGAAAGAGGAAGTGGCAGTACAGCAGTGGCATGATTTTGAATCTGTCTGCGTGGAGCTGGATTGTTACCTCCTACATTTCTAGCGACAGTTGGGTTCCCTTCCAATGGTGTGGGATTAATCATTTTTCTTTTACTATGTTGGGGTGTTTTTTTGTGGACTCATTTGCAACCGGCCTCTTGACCATCAAACTCCTGACGAACGCTCGACAATGCTGGCCGAACCCAGGTCCCGAAACCCGGGATCTTGGCGACGCCAGGCTCTCGGCGCACGCTGGTAGCGGTTCGAAGGGAACGCCGGCGGGAGACTTTGGAGCGCGAAAAAATAAGCGCACGGCACTCGAGCGCGGTTTTAGACGAGGAGAGGCGAATGCGGTCAGTCGGGGGAGGGCGTCGGAAAAATTAAAGCGTTTCAAGGGCACCACCATTTGGTCTTCCCACGCGTTCTGAGCGTTGAAGTTCGAGGGTTGCGGTTGGCAACAATAGAGCCGAAGGTTGAAAGGTCGAGGTCAGGTTGCTGCTGCCTGTAATCTCCCCCCCCCTCCCGCACCGCAATCTTATCGGAAGAGCAGGCAAAGAGCAATTATAAAGGCTTGGGCTCCGTGATGTGCTCGGGCCACTGACTAGGAATAACGGTCGAGCTTTTAGGCGACGTCCTTTTCGTATCATTTGTTTTATATTCTTGGATCTTTCGGTAAAGTCACGTAGAAGGGAAATAATAAAATTAAAAAAATAAACATAATATAATTCTCACGACGTTTCGGCCACAATTCTGATGACGTTTCGGCCACAACACAAGCAGCCGTCACCTGTGTTGTGGCCGAAACGTCGTGAGAATTTTTATTATGTTTTATTTTTATTATTTTATTATTTCCCTTCTACGTGACTTTACTGAAAGATCCAAGAATATGAATCCCTGCAGTCACGAAAGCTTTAAATCGTATCATTTCTTGTTTGTTAATGCCGACGAACCCACGAGTCCGCTTGCCAAATCCGCGCACGCGTTAAAACGTTGCTTTACCCGAGTAAGGAGAGAAAGCAGGGACGGGTTGTGCTTTTTCTGTAGGATTTGATTGTTTACGTACGTGATGTTCAGATTTGTGTACAACGAATTTTAGGTGTATCTTGTAATTTTATTGTTTGCGGTTGAACCCAAATCAAGAGCCGAATGGCTCACAGGGTAAATCCTAATAAATTAAACTGAAACTGAAAGCATGTGCAGTGCTTTATTTCAGCCAGAACGATACCAGAACGCCGTTCGCGGAATTGTATTTTGCGCGGATCCATTCCTTCCCTCCCTAAGGATATAGGGTACGGTTATATAAGGTGCAATAATATAGGATTATTATGGACAGGAATATCTCCCAACTCCAGTGGAGTGTCATGCATTACGCCGATAACTCCCGATGACAAAGGCGGCAGCCCCAGCGTCGTTCTGGAACATATAAAAGTAAGAACATTTTCTTGCACCCCTGTAAGCCGAATTGGTCTCGTTTGACGACTGTTTGCTACGTGAAATCTCTGCCGGGCTGCCTTAATGCAGCCTCTGTTTACCCGCTGGTTTAAGAGTAATTGAAATGTACGAATGTAAGTGTGTGCGAGCGCTTCGCATGCCTGCTCTGGGAGCTCCTCGTGCAAATGGTGCAGAGCGAAAACCGGCAGATGGTACGGTTTGCCGCGTTTGTTGTACTTAAATAAAATGACGTTTCTGTTCCTCATGTTTCCGCCGCACGCGTGTATACGCGTGTATACACGTGCGGCAATGCGTTGCCGTCGTTTATCGGCACTCTCCTCGGCGCATCGCTTGTCGAGAGGCGAGGGCGGCGGCGGCGGCGGCGGCGGCGGCTTTGCAACAGCACTCCTGAAGCAGCACTCCGTGTGACCTGACCTTGAGTTACGAGGCGTCTGTGGCAACCAGCTGTTTCAATGTAGTCCCCCTCCGCCCTCCGTTCTTCCACCATTAAACTCCCCCCCTGCCGCCGCATCTGAGCCGCTTGATCAAGGAAACCGTGAAAATGGAAATTATAGCGTTGGCATTATTTATTTATTTTGTCCCCCCTCCCCCTGTTAATTCCCACTGTGGATCCTTATCGGGCTTTAGTTTGCTTCAGCATGCGCCGTGTTTTTTTTGCTTTAAGTCGTTTTTCAAAACCGTGTCTCTCTTCCCCGCCGCTACCCCCCCCCTTCCCGTCTCTTCAAAGTCCCACCGCGTTCCGCTGAGTTTTGCGCGCATACGGACGGTCCTCGGCTTACGAGCACGATTCGTTCTGCGGGGAAAGGTGCGAAAGTCGGAACTGTTTAAATGCTCACAAGATCCCCCCGTTTAGCCTGAACAGACTGTAGGGGCATGTGCTGTTAGCAAGCACCTATGAAGGCCGGCACGTCGCACAAAGGGGTGGGTGGCCATCACCACACCCGGCCACCTTTATCTCAATGGTGATGTTTTGCACGCCACAGGAGGCTGAGTCGACCTAGGGGAGGCCCAAGACCGGTTCAGATATTCGTCACTGGTGTTGGCCGTGAGCGGGAATCAAACTCGGGTCACCTGGTTCATAGCGTAACACGCTAACCGCTACGCTACCGCTCCCCTTAAATGCTCAACACACACAAACACTCACTCCCAGCACGAGGCCGGCTCATCACATCTTTACTCTTTGGTTCTTTCGGTAAAGTCACGTAGGTATAAAAATAAATTATCACGACGTTTCGATCGCAACACAAGCGATCGTCATCAGGTGGGACAACCACAGCAAGAAAAAACTTCTGAAGTAGGCTTTTTGTTTCGTAAGTGTGTGTGTTCGTAAGTGCGGGGTGTTCGTAAGTCAAGTGTTCATAAGTCGGGGACACTGCACTGACATCCCGCGCTCGCATTATTAGCGCTATTAAATTTCGTGAGATGAAGTGGCCATCGAGGGTGGCTGGCTCGTGATGTCGCTACGGTAGATTTCCACATTTTGTGTTCATGGTCGTTTGCTACGGACAACGGGGCAAAGCCTAACGTGTCAAGAACGAAAAAAAAACCCAGCGAGATGGTGCACGTTAATAGAAATCATAATACAGGAGAACCCCCTCTTAACGATGGTAAGTGGTTTCCCGTAACCAGTTGCGAGGTGATTTGGTCGTTAAGCGAGTATAAGAAATACATGTAAAAGACTTAATTCGCATCGAAAGTTACCCTTTTTCACCCCAAAAACGTAAACAATGGATATTAATACGTAAAGATACTAACAACATTATAAACACGTAATAAATATTAATCGACTCGTACAAACTAGAAATGTATGTCCAGCATGTTGAAATTCTTTCGCAGACCGTACGTAGCCATACTGTGCCAATCGGAGGCGCGGGGGAAGGACGACATCAAGCTGTGGGTCTCTGTGCGAGTCGATGGGTCTCTCTGCGAGTCTATGGGTCTCTCTGTGAGTCTATGGGTCTCTCTGTGAGTCGATGGGTCTCTGCGAGTCTGTGGGTCTCTGCGAGTCTGTGGGTCTCTGTGCGTCAATGGGTCTCTGCGAGTCGATGGGTCTCTGTGCGAGTCGATGGGTCTCTGTGCGAGTCTATGGGTCTCTGTGCGAGTCGATGGGTCTCTGTGCGAGTCTATGGGTCTCTCTGTGCGAGTCGATGGGTCTCTGTGCGAGTCGATGTACGCACGTGTGAACTTCTTTCGTGCGCCGTGCGTGGCCGTAGCGTGCCGAGCGGAGGTGCAGCAGCGGCGGCGGTGGTGGGGGTGCTGGGTAGCCGTACGATAAAGATTGAGAGCCACTGCTTCAACCACTGACCCGCTCGGCCAATTTCTGCTTTATTGGTGTCCACAAAAACAATGGCCTGCCACGCGAGGCTTATAAATCAGCATTATTTCATAGGCCTTCAATGGCAGCCGTTATAACCGCTCGCCAATTTCATTTTAGGGTTTCTCGGTGACCAGTGCGGAGGGGTGGGAGCAGCAAGTTGAAGGTTTCTTATTGATTGCGCTGCGTCCGCACGGTGCATCGTTAGGGTTATTTGTTTGTTTCCTTAACGTGCGGAGTGTGCGAGTGCAGAATCTTATGTCGCTTGGGGGACGCCGCGCTCTCTTGCGTGGGCTTGAGGGCTCCCGTTCGTTTTATTTGCCATTGTTGCGGCAGGCTGGCTGGCTGTCAAGAGCGTGGATTGCGATCAAATCATTGCGCTTCTGGCCATCGGACGTATGTATGTACGTTGAACTTCTTTCGCGCCGTACGTAACCAACCGTCATACGCATGTG
>CM025643.2:3385110-3405652 GCA_014621495.2 Entosphenus tridentatus | reverse complement strand
TCTTTCGCGCCGTACGTAACCAACCGTCATATGCATGTGTTTATGTTAAACTTCTTTCGCGCCGTACGTAACCAACCATCATATGCATGTGTGTATGTTGAACTTCTTCCACACCGTACGTAGCCATCTGTGCTAATCGGAGGTGTGGGGGGGAACACATCCTGCAGTGATTCGTCTTACGAAATTGCAGTTTACGTGCGTGCACTCAGTGTAGAACAACAGTAATGTTTTTTTGAATAGTGGCCATAACTTTATAATCGGCAGTAAACAATGAACACTTGTTTCCTTCAATTGGGTAGCATTCGCGCAGATTCGTGCACAATAGCTGGCAGTTGCCGGATGGGTGTCGCGGTGGCTAGGAGATGTTACCTCCTTCACCTGGTATACAGGAGGTCGTGGGTTCGATCCTGACCCGGACGCCTGCTGTATGTTTCGAGTTTGCGGTGTCTCTCTCTCTCCCCATGGTTGCGTGCGTTTTTCTCCGGGCCCCTCCGGTTTTCCCCTCCACATTTAGAATCTACGTCACGCCTTCAGAGTATTTGGCTGCTGTGCATTTTTTCGCACGATAAGCCACCTTGTTGAGATATCATTTGCGATAGCCAGATCGCTTCGGAAAAAGAGCTATGCAGCTCAGTTGGGCCTTACCTGGTAAAAAATAAAAATAGTTTAGTTTTAGTTTTTAGTAACGTCTGATGGAAACGGTGGCTGAGGTTACGGTCGCCGAGGAAAGGGAGCGGTGAAATCGGTTTGCGGGATGGGGAGGACTTCATCCAGCAGTGGATTGGCCGTGGCTACGAATGATGACGATCGTTATCTTTCGGGGTTGTCATCCGTTGGGAGTCGAGTACAAAAACACTCTAGATTGAATTCGTCATCACCAGCAGCATCAGCAGCAGCATCAGCAGCGGCTATGATGAATCCACTTCTGGATGAAGGCCTCCCTGTATGATGGCCCTTTGGTTTCACAATCCCATCGAGGAGATGGGCCATCAAACCCCCCTCGTTTCCGACGGCTTGGGTGTCTCAGGCACGCGGCAATCTTTGCGGTCGCCTCCGACCCTCGCCGGCGGATCACCGCTGCCGCACACGTGACTCACCGTGCCCGGCGATTTTGGGTTTGTAGGCGCGCTCTCGGTGATCTCAGGCGCGTGGCTATTCCGCAAAACAGATTCATTGCACACCTGAGATTTTGACTTAAATTTATAATTATTGGATTTTTTCCCCTTGAGCCCAATTCATAATTATAAAAACAGTTGTACATTGTTCTTCTTGGAGATGTTTATTACAGGTCACGTGTTTAAACTGAACACATATGTTGCTCTGATTCATCCGAAATCCACCTGATTGCCTCTACAGTACAGTAGTTGCATATCTTTACAACAGTGGGGTGGAGTTTGATTGATGTTAATTGGCGTGGCTCTGCTATCATCCACTTAGCGGGCGGGAGTCTTCTGCTCGGTGGGAGCCAGGCTAGTGTTATCACTGAGCACGCCCATCATCGACCGGTCGGCCGTTATAGATGTATATTTTTTGATTGTCCGCAATTTGTAATTATCCGCGGCTGTCCTCCCCATCATTAGTGCGGATAATCGAGAGTCTACTGCGTATATATAGAGAGAGCGCGTTTATCTCCCACGTTGTCCGTGTTTTTCCGCGTCGCTTTAAAGCCGTCGTTGATTTGAATCGGAACGAACTTTGCATTGCCGGGCGCGAGAGCAGTATCCGGTCTCCGCGTGGGCGTCTCGCCGTTGTGCTTTTTGGCAACGTCAGCCGATGGTTTTGGGCGCAGTGCTTAGCGCTTTGCACTTGACTAGCTGAGCTCGATTTTTTTATTTTTGCACGGATAACAACAGATAGCCGCATGCCTGAGACACCCAATTCGCAAACCCTCTTCAACCCCTATGGAACACGAGGCCGCAATGAATTCCCTCCCACTCCTTCCTGTCCTTGGAAACATGTTGAGCCTCGCCCCAAGAGAGGCTGATCGCTGCCACCAGCTCGTCCTTCACCGTCTTCCGTCAGGCGGTCTCGGCTCTCCCGGGTCTCCTTTTGCTCGTTGGTGTCCATCTTCGGGGGCATTTTTTGGTATCCACCCAAGCTGTCAGGGACGAGGGGGTTGACGGCCTGTCACCTCGATGGACCGTTAAACCAAAGGGACCATCGGAGGTGGCCGTAGCTTTTCTTGCACGGATAACATCAGCGGCGAGTGATTACTCAACCACTCCTGGGCCTCTTCCCAGCTTCGTGGGTCAAGGTATGGTCACACGGCCTGCACGACCGACAGAGCGTGGGGAGAGGCTTTCATCCAGCGGTGGATTGACAAAGGGGGGGCGTAAAACGTCTCTTTTAAATCGCAGCACTTAGGCAGCGTCCGCACATGGTACCGAAACGTTCCGGCGTGTTCACAAACATGTCCCAGGAATTGGTGTTTCTTGCTCGCGCGTGTGCCGTGGGAGAATGTTTTGCCCACCAGCCAGGAATAAAATGTTTCCCGTACGAATAATATTGTGAGTATTCAAGCTTTGTTATTTACACACCCGGCAATGCCGGTGGGTGTAATGTTTTAAAATAATAAATTGTGATCTTGCAGCCGTTTGTGGCAATCCGCTGCTGGATGAAGGCCTCCCTATGCTGTGTTGGTAGCAGGGCCTGCTTGATCATACATTGCCACACTGGTCGATGCAGGTTTGTGAAAGGGTGCCCCGAGACTGGGTCAGATATCGCTCGCCCATTGATGTTAATTGCGGCCTGGAAATTAACTTTGGCCACCGCTCCCCCCCCCCCCGCCGAACTGAACCTGTTCATACAGTGAACATTGAGCGTATTGGTCTCGGACGGAATATGGACTTGTTTTGAAATATCAATACGAGGACGCTGGCATGTCCGGTTTGCTCAGCGCTCGAGTCTTGATTGAGAGCCGTTCGTATTGAACGTTACATTGCACGTCTTAAAGCTGTTGCCAACCCCCGTTCCCTTTTTGTTTCCTTCGCAGGATATCGAGCGCTCCCAGGCTCGCGATGGCCCCGGCAAGATCTCCATGACCGATAGCGAGCGGAGAGAGAAGGGAGAGAGCCCTGACTTATTTACGGCAATAAGGTTCATGCCTGCGCGTTCCCCGCCCGCCAATAAAGAAAATAAGGGGGGTGGGGGGGGCGGGCGGGCGGGCGGGGGTTGAACAACCGTGTCAAAAATCGAGTTATGAAAAAAATTAGCCGGTCCTTGCGCAAGTCCTTCCACCTGAAGAGGAGCCGAGAGGAGGAGGAGACGGGGCCGGGGGCCTGCCACGAGCACGAGGGGCGGGAGGCCGCGACCGGCGTCGTCGTCCGTGGCGACGGAGGGGCGGACGGCGACGAGGACGACGCGAAGGGCCGAGCGAAGGGCGGCGAGGGCTTCATGGGGACCCTGCGGAGGCGCCTCTCCTCCAGGCAGAGGGGCCGCGGGAAGGACGGCGACCGAGCGGCCCCCTCCCCCCCCCGCGGCGGGGGCGGTGGCCGTCACGTGGGCCGCCGCCGGCGTCCCCTCGCCCGTCACCGCGCCGCCGACCAACGGCGAGCGTCCGCCCCGGGCCCGCTGGTCTCCCGCGTCGTCGTCGTCGTCGCTGTCGACGGGCAGCCGCAGCGACCCCGCCGCGTCCCCCCCCCTCTCCGCGTCCCCGCCGGAGGCGAACGGCACGAGGCGGGGCGGGGAGGCGGGCCGCTTGGCGACGCGGGCTCCCGCCGCGGGCGCGGATGTCGCGCCCCGACCGGACGCCCGCTCCGAGGGCCGCCGGTGCGACGGGTTGAACGAGAACGTGCCGACGGACGACGAAACCGCCGCCGCCGCCGCCGGAGTGCCTTTTCCCGAGTCTACACACGCCAGGATGGAGTGCGGCGGTGGCGGCCTCCGCCTGGAGCTGAGGCTGCCCGGCTCGCCGACGGCAAACGGCCTCGACTGCAACGACAACCCGACGGGGCCGCGCGTCCCCGGGGGCGACGCGTGCCCGGGGGACTTTGCCGAGGCGCGCAAGGCCGACATCGAGGACATGGAGGAGGAGGAGGAGGAGGAAGAGGAGGAGGAGGAGCGCAGCTCGCCGTCGTCCTGCGCGATGCTGCAGTCCGAGTCCGACCTGGAGGACCGGGGCACACTGTGCAAAGCGAACGGCAATTTGCCTCCCACGCACGCGCCGGACGAATACCACGACGTATCGGCCGGCGGCACGGGCGCCGAGGATGCCGTGCCACCGTCGGAGGAGGGAGACTCGCGCCGCGGTACAGGAGCGGCCGTGGGCGCGTACGCGCCCGACGGGCCGATCGCTCGGCGGCACTGGGGTCGCAACGCCGCGGCCGGCGGAGCGGCGTGCGCCAACGGCGCGGACTGCTTGCACGTCGACGTCCACCCCGACCGGAACGTGAATCTGCCCGGCGGCGGCGGCGCCGCGCGGCCGGGCGGCTGCCCCTTGGCGGGGCCGTGCGTCGCGCCGGACCGCGTGCCGTGCGAGGGCGACGACGGCGTCGGGACGCGCCGTCCGGGCGCGGGACGCTCCCCGAGCGAGCGCCGCGCCGGGCCGGGCGCGGGAGCGTCGCCGCTGGACACGGGGGCCGTGCCGCCGGGCGCTTGCCGCCTGTACGAGGGCGCCGGCAGGGCGGCGGCCACCAGCCTCACGGAGGAGCTGAAGAAGCTGGCGCGGCACGGCTGGTACTGGGGGCCCGTGACGCGGCAGGAGGCGGAGGAGAAGCTGGCGGCGCTGCCCGACGGCGCCTTCCTGGTGCGCGACAGCTCGGACGAGCGCTACCTGCTGAGCCTGAGCTTCCGGTCGCGCGGGCGCACGCTGCACACGCGCGTCGAGCACTCCAACGGGCGCTTCAGCTTCTACGAGCAGCCCGAGCTGGAGGGCCACGCTTCGGTGGTGCAGCTCGTCGAGAGCTCGGTGCGCGACTCGGAGATCGGCGCCTTCTGCTACTCGCGCTCGCGCTTCCCCGGCTCGGCCACGTACCCCGTGCGGCTGACGACGCCCGTGTCGCGCTTCATGCACGTGCGCTCGCTGCAGTACCTGTGCCGCTTCGTCATCCGCCAGAGCACGCGCATCGACCTCGTCCGCAGCCTGCCGCTGCCCAACAAGATGAAGGACTACCTGCAGGAGAAGCACTACTGAACGGCGCCGCCGCCGCCGCCACTCAAGGTAGCGTCACGCCCCCCCGCGGCACCGAATAAAAAAAGTTGCACCCTCCCGTTTGGCGCGGTTGCCGCTACGTACGGTGCGAAGGAACGCTCAACGTGCGTGCGGGTCGAGCCGCGTAGCGCGTTGCGTTCGGCCGCCGCTGTCTCTCCGGCCGCAAGGCCGTCACGGCACGCGCAAGCACGACGGCTCAGTAGTTTTCGCCGGCGGGATTTACGGACCTGTGCGGTGGTTTCGCCGGCGGAGAAGCGACGTTGAGACCGTGCAGCTGTGAATAAATCGAGTCAGACTGCGAGTAATTTAATTTTTTTGGATTTGGCCACGCGGACGTGGCCCCGTGCGCACACCGTAATGATGCAGGACGTGTGGAGAAATGTCGCGTGACGATTCGGCGCGGGTGGAGGCTCGCAGAACCCGGCCCTGATGTCATCGGGAGAGCAGCAGCAGCAGCGAGGCTTAAAGTCAAAACTGTCGCAAACGTTTGAAGCCGCGGGTCACAAGTTTACCCGGGGACTGTCAGAGATGTCGTTGCAAGCGGCGACCCGGCGTGGGGGCGTGGGGGGTGTCGGGGGTCGTGCCGCGGAGGAGAGAGGAAGCGGGAGCCGCGCTCGGGCGACGAGGAGGTTTCCGCGATTGGCTCGGAGCCACCGGACGGAGCCGGAAACGCCGCCACACGGCGGGCCTCGCGGCGAGCGGGGGAGAGACGCTCTGGCAGGGTGAACGGCAAAAGCAGCAGCCGCCGCTCGCCGCCGCGGTGACCTGCGCTGCCGGAGCAAAGCCGCTCGTTCCCCCACCCCCCAGTTTGCCGCTCGTTCCCGTCGTTTTGGACGTCGCGGCTGCAGAAGTGCGAGTTGAGAGACGGCGAGAATGAATATTTGACGTGAAACGTACGGGATGTTGTTTTGTGGAAGTCGGGCCCCGGGCGGGAGGGGGGCAGGGGGCAAATGAGTTGTGTGGGTGACATCCTGCGTCGCTTTTGTTTCTCTCGGCGCGAGCGGTCAATGCCAGTATATATTTGAAACGTTCTTCTACCTGTACGTTGGAGCCAGCATGAGAGATTAAAAGTCACGTTTACATTCACGATCCTCGCGTTTTCTCGTGTGTATACATGCGTGTCTCTGAAGACGGCAGCTAGCCGGGTGTGACGTACGTATGTACGTCGAATTTCTTTCGCACCGCACATAGCCAGCCGGCTAATCGGAGGTGCGGTCTATCACGTTTCAACGGTGAACGTCGTATCCAGAAGTTCACCACTTGAATTTGTATCAATTATTCGGTGAGGGCTGTAGCAGCCGCAGTTGGCAGTGGGGGGGGAGGTGATGGTGGTGCACAAACGAGACACCATTTATATTTACGCGATCTGACCCAAACAACAACAAAAACCCCCATTATAAACAAAACGCCAAAAGCAATTCGAGAGAAATTGCTTTGAAGAACGCAATAACAACAACAGAGATGTGGGAGCAGACCTTTTAAATTCAGTTTGTTTGAAACATTTCTCCCCGAGTTGATGATACAGAAGCGAGTAACCCGCCGTCCGCTGGAAGGTTATGTCGATCCATTCCTCCTTCGATGTCACTCACACGAGAAGGCCATTGTCTTCTAACGTCATACGCCGATACATAAAATTAAACCACGGCCGCAATCTCGACGTAACAACTCCGGTTTTCCCCGTGTCCCTTCTTCAAGGAGATCATTAATTCTCAGGCGGGGGAGGGGGTGACGGCTCACGCCTAATTAAACAGGACGTGCATTTTCCCACGTTTTAAAGTGTCTCCATCTGTCATCCGTGCCACTATTATCCTTGAATAGCAAATAATAAACTATCTCGCCCGGTATACAGGAGGTCGTAGGTTCGATCCCGACCCTTCTCCCCGTGGTCGCGTGGATTTTTCTCCGGGCCCTCTGGTTTTTCCCCTTTGCATTTAGAATCAACGCGCCTTAAGAGCGTTTGACGAGTAAAGATTTCCGCGCGATAAGCCACTTCGTTGAGCGATCGTGATAGCCAGGTCGCTCCTGAAAAATACCTACCCATAGCTCGGTGGGGCCTTACCTGGTGAAATAAAGAAATGGTTCACTTGATTAAAATAGTTTGAATAGTTGGGAATGTCTCGAATGTTGGCGTAGGCCGACTCGCGGCGCCGAACTCCCGCGGGCGCTCATCGGCAGGTGCGCTACTGAATAATCAACGGAGGCGTTTAAAAGTATTTTTTTTAATCTCGCCGTGCCGAGCAAAGCACCTCCCCTCCCCTCCCCCTCAAACAGCCGGGCATTGCCTCTGGCGACGTTATTAACTCGCAGAGGACGTCGGCGCGCTTAACTTCAACAGCGCGCCTCCAGAGATTTGTTTGACTCTCCTGTTTGTTGTTGTTGTTGTAAACGACCGTGCCCGCAATGCGAATTTTTAGTTTTTTTATGCTTGTTGCAACAACAAAAAAATGTGTTTACGGCGACGGTAAATTAACCTCGAGCGACGCGCCCTGCCGCCTTTCCCCGTTCCCAGCGGCCGCTTTTGAAGCGCGGCTGCCGGCGGCCAAGTAGTGACCCCTGTGGGACCATCGGTGGCATTCCACAAGCGGGAGGGGGAACGAAAAGCGACTTGTAGAGCCAACGAGCCATGCGGCTATTAACTCCCGCCCGCCACCAACAGAGACAAAGACCCCCCCCGTACAGCCTTAACAGACTTCTCGGGGCAAGTGCTGGAGGCCCGTCGTTAAGCGATTAGTCGTTAACAAGGGTGGTCGTTGAGAGGGGTTCTTCTGTAGTGACCTCCGAAGGCCGGCACGGCACACACGACGGGGATGGGTGGCCAACACCACGTGCCAGGCCGTCTTTGTCTCCCCAGTGACACCCCCCCCCCCCCCCCCCCCATCCGTGCCCAAGCAATTCAAAATATTTCTTTTTTAAACAGTCAACAGCACTGCGCGGCGTTGAAAGAAAATGCGTAATTGAGCGCGTATGTATTTATGTGCGTATGGAGAAGTGCCACTGCCCGGAACGCCGGCTTCTTACCGTCAGCAGGAGGGCGTGGGTTGGAGCCCGACCCAATCTCGGCCCTGGCTCCAGGCCCTCGGTATTGAATGGAACTGAGTATGACTGGCGACATTTACTTCCCAAGGGACGGAAATGTCGATGAGATGGAGCGACGAAATCGGCTCGTGTGCAGCCGCTCGGAAGATTATTTAATCGCAGGGTTGTGAGCGACGGATCGATCACGTCTGGCGATGATGACTCGCGTGCCAACGCTAAATCGCCTTTAAAACGTCTACACATTATATATATTTTCGATTTCTCTCTCTCGGTTGTATTCTATTTGAGCTATCGACCATCGTGTTATGAGACTAAGAATCTGTCCATTCACAACCCTAATGGTGAGCAGTGCACCTCCCTCCCGCTCTGCTGGGGAACTATAAAACAGATCTCCGCGTAATGTGATTTCATTGATCGGGGAAATAAGTCAAGATCAAGATGTCATCGCGGCCAAAAAACGTTGAAGCCACGAGCATTTACGTGGTCGGTGAAATCTTGATGCATCGCCAGGGTAAGAGCCCCTTGGAGACTGCAGGTGAGCAGAATCGGAACAACTATTTAGACTGGAGGAATCCGATGCGCTATATAAAGTAATTTTTCACGGATGTCCAGTAGAACGTTTCAACAACAAACGATGCGAAAAAAAACACGATAGGAGTGCAAATTATAGGAATGCTGAACAAATCGCCTAAAAATAGATATACTTGGTTCTTTCGGTAAAGTCACGGAAATAGAAAATGAAAATAAAATTAATTTTAATTAAAATTAAATTAATTTACATTTTTATAAAATTTTCATTTTCTATCTACGTGACTTTACCGAAAGAGCCAAGAATATGAATTCCTGCAGTCACGAAAGTGTTAAGTAATTTTTTTTTTATATAAATTCGTTTCTTTCAAGGTAAACCTACAAGAGTGAATACCAGATTGAATAGAAAAGCAGTATGATAATAAATAAATAACACGCCTCAAGCTTACTGTAAACCATGTGACCTGTGTGCCTGGCCACTCCCACTCTGAATACCTCCACCCCCTGCGAAAACAGACGCTGCTTCGTGCAGCTCCCCGCTCATTCTCTTTTCCTCTTTTACCCTCTCCCCTCTCATCATCATCATGGTCATCATCATGGTCATCATGATCATCATCATGATCATCATCATGATCATCATTATGATCATCATCATCATGATCATCATCATCATGATCATCATCATCATGATCATCATCATTATGATCATCATCATTATGATCATCATCATCGCCCTCTCACCCCCGACACCATGACCCGGTCGTTCCTTCGCCCCCTCCTCCCCATCCTGCCCGGTGCCCCCTCCCCCCCCATCTTGGGGAAACTTCTGTCCTGTCCTCCCTCCCCTTCCCTGTCTCGCTCCGTTCTCTTCTTCCCATTCGTTGGCGTCCTTGAACCCACCTCACTCCCCCTTCCCGTGTGTAGCCACGGCTGAACGGTTTCGTATTTAGTCTTTTTTTCGCCCAGCGAAACTAAACCGACAATGTGCTCGACACGTCGTTAAGTCGAATACATCGAACGCAAGTGGCCCAATAACTCCTCGCACGCTTGTGTTTAGGTACGGGCCGCATTCCATGCTCGGCAGGTATCTGTTGTATAAATCCGCGTGTACGCGTTTTAAATGCATTGCATCGTTCCGTGACAAACGCTGGCTGTTACCCAGTGGTGCAGGCGCACAAAGAGCCCCATCGGGTTGTAGCGCTGCGGAAACAGCTTTTGTGTAATGCCTACCTGTGAGATTTAATCCAGTCAACAGATGGCCGTGATAACCAGCGGCCACGGAAGCAGAATGGAATGTCTCCTCTGCTGTTGTCGTGATTTGTTTGCAGCTCCGTTGCAATTCGCGTTGCAATTCGCGCGGCTCGCAGCGAAAACGGCGCGTCGCTAATGGGAGGCGACGTTGTGGGGTGAACGGCAACAAGAATCGTCTGCTGCGATTCGAATGGAAAGCGAGTAAATTGCAGCAGGGCATTCAACATTCAAGTCCGGTGTGTTCCAAATAGCACCCTCGGTGCGGCGGTGGCCTGAGAATGCCGGGTTGGTGGAGGGACGTCCCAGTGAGAGCGAACGTGCCACTGTTGGTCCAACGTTGGGCGAACGTTGGGCCGACGTTGAGCGAACGTTGAACCGACTTTGGGCGAACGTTGGGCGAACGTTGAACCGACGTTGGGTGAACGTTGGACCGACGTTGGGCGAACGTTGGACCGACGTTGGTCCAACGTTGGACCGACGTTGGTCCAACGTTGGACTGACGTTGGGCGAACGTTCGACCGACGTTGGGAATGCGGCAGGACCCGTTGGGCCAACGTTGTCGCAACGTTCCGCGTGTAACTGGGGCCCGTTGCATGGCACAGCTGGTTGACCGCTGAATGACAGCTCGTCTTACGATTGATGGGGGGGTTGTAATTACTGCGCGGGTAATTTGATTCGAGATGATGGAATAGAAACAAAAAAATGTATGCGGAGATCTGTTTCGTAACGTACGGGAGAAACGCGTCTTTAGCATCGATCGTCCGCGAGCACGTTCACGGTGATTTGTTGGCTATGTGTGTGTTGTCCTCTGTGTCGTGTCACATGAGTCATTCTGGAAGACCCGACTCGTGTGTGCGTGTGTGCGGTGGTGTAGCGGTTAGCGCTACGCTGCGCTACGAACCTGGCGACCCGAGTTCGATTCCCGCTCACGGCCAATATCGGCGACGATTATCTGAACCGGTCCTGGGCCTTCCCTAGGTCGACTCAGCCTAAAATGAGTACCTGGTGCGGTGTGTATAAACATCGCCACTGGGGAGACAAAGGCGGTCGGGCGTAGTGTTGGCCACCCACCCCCTCGTTGTGCCATTGTGGCCTTAATGAGGGCTCCTCGCTAACAGCACTTGCCCCAACAGTCTGTTAAGGCTGCTCGCGGGACCTTTGTCTTTGTCCTGAGATATTGGCCCTGTGTGTGAGCTGCAGGCCCTCTCCTCTCGCTCGTCGCTCGTTCCAACTCGTTCACCGCCGCTCAAATGCAAATGACAACCCCCCCCCTCACGTCGTCGGAGTCTCGCAGGAGGGCTCGCCTGGCCCGTGGTGATGGAAGCGCGGGGCTGATTGCATTCGGGGGGGAATCATAAAATTGCGGTGAAACTGGGGGGGCGGGCGGTGGGGGAGGGAAGGGAGCGGGCAAATCCCTCACCGCCACCACCACCCACATTGTTGCACTGTGTACGGCCGTGCGGTTACCCCCCCCCCCCGCCCCCCCCAATGTCAATCACTGTGAATGTTACACTGGCCCCGTTGTGAATCTATTAAAGCGACATCATCCAGCGCGCGCCCCCTGCCAGCGGCCCTCCTTTAATTTATTCCCGACGTGCAGTTTGTGCGCGATTGCAAATAGGGCTTTCAACGGGTTTTTTATTTGGGGGGGGGGGGGAATTTGTACTTTTTTATTTTATTTCGTTTAGTAGCGTCGCACACATCGCCGCTCTCGCTCGCTCTCTCCCCGAGACGTTGCCGTTCTTTACATGGGTTGTCGCTCGCTCGCTCGCTCGCACGCCCCCCTCGCCGTTCCTCTTCCGTCCACTGGGCCCCCCCATGAAGCGGAAGCCGCCGAGCTCCGCTCACGTTTGCCCATACTTCACCCACGCTGGTTGAGCGCGGGCGGAGGTTGGTGGGCTTCCGGGCGGCGGCCAGGAACAGGTCCGATATCGGCGGCCGCTTCCGTTGGAATGGAAACTCGGGTCGCCGCAAATTAGTAGTAGCGCCTACTTCAACGTGGAGGGGTTAGGCCTTGCTCTTATTGTTTGGGGCGCAGCAGTGGCGAGATGTTAACTACTTCGCCAGGTATGCAGGAGTTCGTGGTTTCGATCCCGACCCCGACGCCTGTTGTATATTTGGAGTTTGCGTGTGTCTCTCTCTCTCTCCCCGTGGTCGCGTGGATTTTTCTCCGGGTCCTCCGGTTTTACCTCCGCATTTTAAATCAACGTCACCAAGCGTTTAGAGTTTTTGGCTGCTGTACATTTCCATGCGATAAGCCACGTCGTTGAGCTATCATTTGTGGGCAGATCGCTTCTGAAAACGAGCCACATAGCTCAGTGGGCTTTACCTGGTAAAATAAAAATGAGGAGTAGCAGGAGCAGTTGACCTTTGCAGAGAAATGAGACGCGGCATTGTCGAAAACGGTCCAGTGTCTGCCTGTGCCGAATCAATGCCGTTGAAATTGTGCATTCCCAGAAGGCCGTTGCGTTGATGGGTTGTGTACAAAATACTTTGATTTCTTACCTTATCTAGAATTCTATATAGGGTTTTTTTGTCAAAGCGCTTTACAAGAATTATGAATGGGACATTAGTATTGGCTCATGGGGAAAGGGGATGGGATTTTAGTGTTGAGGAAGGGACGGGATGGCAAGGGAGGGTGATGGTAGGGGAAGGGAGGGCGAGGTTAGGGAGGGGAAGGGGGAGGATGGTGAAGGTTTTAAGGACAAAGTAGTCGAGGGATCCGCTATAGAACTAATATTTTTTGGATTGTCTGCTTGTCTACACTGTAGAGTGAGGGGTTGGTGCAGCTGGGCTGGCCAAAGCATCCGCCCTCCCGTGAGAAGCTGATGTACGTTTTAGTCCTCGGTGTGATGGCAATACAGTTCAGGAGTTCAAGGCCTGTTGGCCACGATGGAGAGGGCTTCAGGAGAGAGAGGGAGTTCGTGTAGTTTTGCTTTTTCTCTTCCCCCCTTCCGTTCACTTGGAATGTCCCCTCTGTGTTGCCATTCAAGTGTTGTCTCCACGTACGTACGTACGTGTGTGCTCCGGTGGGGAGCGGTGGCATAGCGGTTAGCGCTCTGCGCTACTCAAGGCCAACACCCAGTGACGATTATCTGAACCGTCCTGGGTCTCCCCTAGGTCGACTCAGCCTCAAATGAGAACCTGGTCGGGTGTGTAAAATCATCGCCACTGGGGAGAAAAAGGCGGCCGGGCGTGGTGCTGGCCACCCACTCCCTCGTGTGTCGTGCCGGCACTTTACAGGTGCTACTCGCTAACAGCACTTGCCCTAACATCATTTCAAGGCTACACGGGGGAGCTTTGTCTTTGTTCGACAGGCACTTTCGTTTCCCTCCCACCGTGCAAGCCACCGCATGGATTGAAATTGGTCAAACATCGCGATGCATCTGAAACAAACTGAAAAAACACTGTCACTCGGTAATGCTTTAAAGCCTCCGTGAAGAATAATAATATTACGCTGCTCTTAGCATGGCATAGATGCCTGGTGGACTTCATTGATGTCCGGGGTGATCCAGATGTCTTGTGACCCCTCCCCCCCCTCCACCCACCAATTAATCGACCCCTAACATTATTTTTTCAATCTTAATTTCTCCTCTGCATGTTCATTGGCCTGTTTGAAATAAAGATATTCCGGACCACCCTGCTACAGCCAGCCAGTCCCTTGCCGGGCATTTGACCCGTTTTAGTTGCGAGCACGACACGTTCAACTCTCGTTTTACACCGCTTCACAAATTGTGCTTTGGTTTAGCCCTGGGGGTGTGGGGGGGGGGGGGGGGGGGGGGCGTGCCCCCCTTTGTGTTGACTGCACTCCCTCTGGTTGTGGTGGCTTCTTTGACTTTCTCATTTTAAACGGCCTCATTCGCAGCACCCGAGTCTCATAACTAAAGGGTGCAGGGAGGGAGCTTACCACCAGACGTGGAAAATTCCCTTCTCTACATCCTCCTCCAATGGGCATGCATTCTCAAGGGCATTCATGAGGGCATTTAGGCACTACCCCCCCACCCCCTCTCCCTTGTTTTTCCTCCAGGGCTATCGGAGCTTAGGAAGACGCCAAGGGGCTTGGAGAGTTTGTTGAAACGCGCGGTTTAGACGCGCCTCCATCGCTCTGCGATCCGCAGTGCGTCTGTGCGGGTGGCAGCCTCCTTTCGTATCCTCTCTGTGTCGCGACCTCGGAGTCGTCTTGCTCACGAAATACTCTTTTGAAGAGAGAGAGAAAATTGACCTCATTCGGCCCAGAACCTGTTGGGGTGGTCCCTGGCAGGAGTGGGTGGGCATCTTTCTGGGAGGGGTAAATTGGAATGTGTGTGTGTACACTATGTGTGTGTGTACACTGTGTGTGTGTGTGTGTTCACTGTGTGTGTGTGTGTGTACACTGTGTGTGTGTTCACTGTGTGTGTGTGTGTGTACACTGTGTGTGTGTACACTGTGTGTGTGTACACTGTGTGTGTGTGTACACTGTGTGTGTGTGTACATTGTGTGTGTGTCTGTACACTGTGTGTGTGTGTACACTGTGTGTGTACACTGTGAGTGTGTGTACACTATGTGTGTGTGTGTACATCTATGTGTGTGTGTGTACACTATGTGTGTGTGTGTACATCTATGTGTTTGTGTGTGTGTACACTATGTGTGTGTGTACAATGTGTGTACACTATATGTGTGTGTACAATGTGTGTGTGTGTACACTATGTGTTTTCTTCGTTGTGGGGAGCGGTGGTGTAGCGGTTAGCTCGCTGCGCTCCGAAACCAACGACCCAGGTTCGATTCCCGCTCACGGCCAGACACCCAGTGACGATTATCTGGACCGGCAATGGGCCTCCCCTAGGTCGACTCGGCCTAAAATGAGTACCTGGTGCGATGTTTAAACATCGCCACTGGGGAGACAAAGGCGGCCGGGCGTGGCGTTTTCTTCTCGGCCCTGGAGCTCAGAGAGTGGGTCTGAGTTTGTGTTTTTCAATCTGTACTGCGTGCGAGCGATGATCGATGTTCGAGGGGGTGGATCGCCGCGCTGATGGCTCCCGTCGTGATTTCTCACCCAGACAGAGTTTGGCCGCTTCGTGAATGCTGCCATCTCCCACTCCAGAATCCCATCGGCGGCATTTGACGTCGATATTTTGGGGGCGAGGTGGCGGCTGCATCGAATGAATGAATGTATGTTGAATCTTAATGGTAAACTACTGAAAGTAAATTAATAAAGGTGTCTAGTTTGGGCGGTGTGGGGGGTGCGTTGCACCCCACGCGTGCCCCCCCCACTCCAACCAAACTCCACCCATGCCAGAATCAGCACTGAGAGGTTCTCTCTGTGTGTGGGTTTGTGAAGATGGCCTTAAAACGCCAACTGTTGCGTTTATTCATGTAAATAAAAAAACGGATGTTTGTAAATCAACCGTTGGAAAAAATAGATTAGCGGAAGGCAACGGCGTAAAAGAACGAGCCATTCACGTTCTTATTTCGGAGGTGAGGACAAAGACAAAGATCCTCCATATAGCCTTAACAGACTGTTGGGGCAAGTGCCGTTAGCAAGTAGCACCTGTGTAGGCCAGAACGGCAGACGAAGGGGGTGGGTGGTCAGCACCACGCCCGGCCGCCTTTTTCTCCCTAGTGGCGACGTTTTTACGCACTGCACCAGCTACTCATTTGAGGCTGAGTCGACCGTGAGCAGGCCCAAGACCGGTTCAGATAATCGTCGCTGTTGGCCGTGAGCGCGAATCGAACCCAGGTTTACCGGGTTCGTAGCGCAGCGTGCTAACCGCTACACTACCGCTCCCCACAGACATACACAGACAGACGCACAACAACAACCGCCATTCGCCACAAAGTGGCGGTGACGTCACCACGACGCTTGTGCCAGGCCATGTGCACCTTGAGGCCACGTGAAGCGTCGAACGCCCGCTGGCAGGAGGTCACGGGGCAGACCCAGCAGGTGCCACGGGTCGACTGACTGAGATGACCGAGATGGCTGGCTGATGCACCAACTGTGCCCCCTACTGTGCCAATTTGCTGTGCTTTAGCCACCCGGCGCTCTGCTCGTTGTTGTGAGCGTCGCTCCTCCGCCCTCCACACGAGCAATGGAGCCAAACTGAAATTGCATGAAAGACAAACAGGCCTTACAGAAGAAACCGAAAACTGCACAAACCGTAAATCAATGCAAATAAACTCTATTAGCCCGTCAAGAAAGTTGGCTTGGGCAAATGAACTTTCAGTAACCATGCGTAGTTGCAGTTCATTAAAAAATCTGTCGTTGCTATGCACACGCCGGGTTCAGAATAATCATCTTTTATTAAGACTGCAGGAGGAGGAATCCGATGATCTTACGAAGCTTGAAGTCTCCAGTCGGGACGTGTCGGCGAGTTACAGCAACAAACAATGCAACAGCACAAACCGATCGGGGTGCAAAGTGGAGAAAAGGGCAAGAAAGTCACTAAATATAAATAAATTGCTTACAAGCGTCCAATTTATCAAGCTCGGGGCAAGACAGTAAAATATAACAACAACAAAACAGTCCCAGACCACTATGAGACATCTCCTTTACCAGTGGCAAAATATAGTACAGTAGTAGGTTTTTACCCTTTCAACTGGTACCAAAACTGACACCTTATAAAAAAACTGACACCTTATAAAGGTGCCAGTTTTTGTACCAGTTGAAAGGGTAAAAACCAACTAGTTCCAGATCACACCAATATACACACCACACAGTCGTCAGCCCCACAATTATAAAAGGTGAAATCACCGATTCAAACTGTTGGGGGGGGGGGGGGGGGGGGGGGGGGGTGCTTGGGCAGGAGGCGTGAGTCACGGCCACAGAAGGGATAATGGGCGGTGGTGATGAAGTAGCAGCCGAGCGGGATGGAACGACAGAAAACGCCGGGGAGATGGAGCGATTAAATCGGCTCGTGCCACAGGTTAAACTAATTTCAATATTTTTTTTATTTTACCAGGTTAAGGCCCATTGAGCTGTGTAGCTCTTTTCAAAATTTGACCTGCCCGTCACAAATGATAGCTCAACGAAGTGGCTTATCGCGTGGAAATTCATAGCAGCCAAATGCTCTGAACGCGCGATGTTGATTACACTGGTCAACACACTTTTTCTGGCATAAGGTATTCCAACGGTTCTAAGGTAATTTTGGGGTGCTGATTCCAAATCTGGCATCAGTTTTTGTCTATCACATCAGGTTTTTGAGATATCAAATATTGCATTTTCAATAAAAATTGCAGAAGAAAAATATTAAATATATGTGGATATCTACATAAAATTATATTATAAACACACTATCCTAAAAATACAGCACCATATTTTAACACTAAAGCAGTCACTGACTCGCAACAACTTGCAAGCATAAGTGACAGAATAAATTTCGGGTAAAATCAATGAAAATGGGGGGTATACCGATAGCATAAAATGAGATATGATAGAGCAAATCTGAGATCAGATTTGGAATCGGCACCCTGAAATTAGTCTAAAACAGCTGCAAAAGTCCAGGCCAGAAAAAAGATGTTTTTTTTTTTGTTGACCAGTGTTATAAATGTGGAGGGAGAAACCGGAGGACCCGGAGAAAAATCCACGCGACCACGGGAAAGAGAGAGAAAGAGAGAACACACACACACACTCCAAATATACAGCAGCAGGCGTCCGGGTCGGAATCAGAACCCATGACCTCCCAGGTGGTCAAGCGATGTAACAGCGTCAGGAGCAGTGATGTGTTCAGCTTTCCTTTACTTCGTACTCCGATCGCGTTTTTTTGTACCGTTTGTTGTTGTACTTTTCTGAACCGCCCCCTACTGGAGATCTGTGAAAAAGAGCTGCATAGCTCATCGGATTCCTCCGGTGTTAACAAACATTTTTGATCCTGATCCTTTTTCTCTGTGACGATGTAACCGAGTGCCGTGCCCTTCTCTCCACTGTTTGCAGGAACAGCGTTCAAGCGACGTCTCCCACCGCCCCACCTCGACTGAGCCCCGGTCGCGCTCGGCGGCCGCTCGCTCGCTCGCTCGCGAGAGCTCGGACAGGGACGCGTGCTGCTGCGGTCGGACTCTCGTCCGAATGAGAACTTGCTTAAGGAACCCAATAAATTATTTGTGGACTCTTGAAGCCGTGTCCGCGTGTGTGTGTGTGTGCGCGCGTACGGGGCGGTGGCCTAGCGGGTTAGCGCGCTGCGCAACGAACCCGGCGACCCGAGTTCCGCTCGCGGACGACGCCAGCGACTGTTTTCTGTAAGTGGTCCTTGACCCCTCCTCTCCTCGTTCGATGTTGCCCCAGATGAGTGCGGTGCGTACAAGCATCGCCAGGGAGACACAAAGGGCTCGGTGCTGGCCACCTACTCCCTCGTGCGCCGTGCCGGACCTCTTAGGTGCTCGCTCATAACGCTCGTAACACTAGTTACGCTAGTAACATTAGTAATGCTACTAACGCTAGTTACGCTAGTAACATTAGTTACGCTCGTAACTCTTAACGCTCGTAATGCTACTAACGCTAGTTATGCTAGAAACGCTGGTAACGCTGGTAACGCTGGTAACGCTAGTAACGCTACTAACACTCGTAATGCTACTAACGCTAGTTACGCTAGAAACTGGTAATGCTGCTAATGTTGGTAACACTAGTAACGCTTGTAACGCTCATAACGCTACTAACACTCGTAATGCTACTAACGCTAGTTACGCTAGAAACTCTGGTAACGCTAGTAACGCTCATAACGCTACTAACGCTCGTAATGCTACTAACGCTAGTTACGCTAGAAACTGGTAATGCTGGTAATGTTGGTAACACTAGTAACGCTAGTAACATTAGTAACGCTCCTAACGCTCGTAATGCTACTAACGCTAGTAACACCTAGTTACGCTAGTAACATTAGTAACGCTACTAACGCTCGTAATGCTACTAACGCTAGTTACGCTAGAAACTCTGGTAACGCTAGTAACGCTCATAACGCTACTAACGCTCGTAATGCTACTAATGCTGGTAACGCTACTAATGCTGGTAACGCTCGTAACGCTAGTAACACTGGTAACACTGGTAACGCTAGTTACGCTAGAAACTCTGGTAATGCTGGTAACGCTACTAATGCTGGTAACGCTACTAATGCTGGTAACGCTACTAACGCTAGTAACGCTAGTAATGATACTAACGCTGGTAACGTTAGTAACACTGGTAACACTGGTAACGCTACTAACGCTACTAACACTGGTAACGCTAGTAACACTAGTTACACTAGTAACGCTCGCACGGCCGGCCGTGCCAAACGGGGAGGCTCTTCACGGCACGGCGAACCCGCCGCCTCGGAACAGCTGCTGTGTCAAGCTGGCGCCAATCGTCTTTGTCGTGTCGTTCGTCTTACACCGGCCCATAATTGCACGGTCATTTATCCTGAAGGCACTCATTAGACGCTGATCAGCTTGAGATTCGGCGTTTGTGTTTCACAGGCGGCTCCCAATTGTCCTCGTTTCGGGTCGGGCACAGCTGCCCGTTTGTGGCACATCGCCACCACCACCGCCGCCGTCACCACCACGCACGCTCCACTTGCACCGCCGCACGCCAGCAAGCCAGCCAGCCAGACAGCAAAACTTTTTATTGTAGTTGCTGATAATGTACGGTGGGATTTTGTAGAGTTACGTCAGCTTGATGATTAACAACAACAAAAATATTGGTTGCGCCCAGAGTGTTGCGGGGATGTAGTTTCATGAAGTAAAGTCTCCCGACGTGACGCGGGCAGCTCCGTTGGTCGACGGTGACGGCCACTTTGTCATCCTTTCCCCGCTTCTCCGATTATGCACGGTTGGCTACGTACGGTGCGATAGAAGTTCAACATACATACTGCCCATAGACTAACACTGCCCATAGACTAACACTGCCCATAGACTCAACGCTGCCCATAGACTCAACGCTGCCCATAGACTAACACTGCCCATACACTCAACACTGCTCATAGACTCAACACTGCCCATAGACTAACACTGCCCATAGACTCAACACTTCCCATAGACTAACACTGCCCATAGACTCAACACTGCCCATAGATTCAACACTTCCCATAGACATAACAATGCCCATAGGCTCAACACTGCCCATAGACTCAACACTTCCCATAGACTCAACACTGCCCATAGATTCAACACTACCCATAGACTCAACACTGCACCTCCGATTAGCACGGTTGGCCATGTACGGTGCGAAAGAAGTTCAACAGACACGCGTGCAATCAACATGTCTGAATGAAGGTGCAGACTCGGGCAATGTCGTGTCTTAGGGACTGCAGTCCGTTGAATAAGACCAAAAATGGTGATTGGATATTTACGTGCATACTTTATTTTTTTGGCTGACCTCATAATATTGTAGGGGATAAAATGTGCGCGCTCCCAAACACAAACATTTACATGACTAAGAGCGGACTACGCATTTGACTTCCTTAGTCGACTCGGACAAGACCACATGAACACCACAGACTGAGACTTCACTCAGATTCCACAGGGCTATTCTCGACTAGAGCAGTGGTTTCACGTTAAGAACCACTGCTGTATAGTGTGTGTGTGTCTATAGTGTGTGTGTGTCTATAGTGCGTGTGTGTCTATAGTGCGTGTGTGTCTATA
>CM025643.2:3320637-3341352 GCA_014621495.2 Entosphenus tridentatus | reverse complement strand
CCTGATGATGGAGGCTTGTGTTGCTTCCGAAACGTCGTGATTTAATTTATTTTTTATTTTCTACCTACGTGACTTTACCGAAAAAAACAAAGAGTGAATCCTTGCAGTCACGAAAACTTCAAATCTAGAACAGCATTATCACAAGAACATTTCAGCCACATGTGCCTGGGCTTCCTCTCCTGTCGTGGTGGCTACTGCTGATTTATTCCACTGCTGGTTTACTTTGAAACATTGTATTTGAGCAATGCTTTTTAACAGCTTAATTTCAGTTTAATGTGGAAATTGCTCCGTGTTAAGGGTTCATATATTATTCAGTAAATTTACTGGCTATTGCCTGCTGATCGTTCTTGTAATTACTGGCGAAACTTACTCGAATGGTAAATGTTCTCGGTTTACTCTCCAACAGACGTGTGCTGTACTCGTAACAAATTGGCATGTTTTATTTACGTGACAAACCTTACTAATTAGCTGTGTCGGGTGGTGGCGGGTTTAACGACACATTTCAATTTACGCGATCTAACCCAAAAAAAAAACCTTATAGTTAATTGACTATTGGAATGGCATGGATAGATTTTTTAAATACTTTTATCGGCGACTTCTTGGTGATCCAACAGATAACATGAATAGCTATGGATCTCCTGTCCGCAGTGGATAACGGAATTCACTGATAGGGGGATGACAGCTCAGAATTGATGCGCTGTTGTGTAAAATATTTTTTTTGTTGCCATGGAGGAAATAACACAAGCGCTTTGAATCGATAGTACCTGCCGTTTTTGACGGAAATTGCTACAAAAATTCACATCCAATTCCAAATTTACACTGTTGCAGTTATAAATATCCCACTGATTTCTCATTTCCCCTCTTACTCTTTGGTTCTTTCGGTAAAGTCACGTAGGTATATAATAAAATAAATCCCGACGTTTCGGGCGCAACACAAGTGTCCATCATCAGGTGGGAAAGCATGGCCTGCTCCTGAGGCAGACTGTTTTATTCTATACCTACGTGACTACCGAAAGAACCAAAGAGTGTGGATTCCTGCAGTCATGAAAGCTTCAAATCAAGATTTCCCCTCTTGTTTTATTTTCAAGAGGTCATTGACCCTGTGTGAAAGCAATGGCTACGAATCTTACAAAGGATAACCTATGAAGTTCTATTGCAAATAATAAGATGCATTTTAACACGTGGATTTTCGCGACAAATATCCATAATACAGGTTGTTTTAGGTCAGATCGTGTAAATGTGTCGTTAAACCCGCCACCACCCGACACAACCAGTTCATAAGGTTTGTCACGTAAACAGGACATGCCAATTCGTTACGAGTACAGCACACCGGCGCTTTGGAGAGTACACAACATTCACAATCTTGAGTACGACGTTTCGCCAGTAATTACAACTAGCATCGTCGGGCGACAGCCAGTTTTGCGGAGAAATCCTCCTGTTTTGTTCCTTAAATAGAGGGATCGATGGTGATTGCGTCACTTGTGAGCTCCCGACGTGGGGTGCATCTCAGGTGTGATTGACTGTGACTGGAACGCCATGAGAAACGTGTTGTTCTTCGTTTAGGCGACACGCTGCTGGTGATCAAAGCTCCTTCTGGGACCCACCTGCAGGTTCCGGTCCCCGAGTCGGTAAGGAAAAGCGTTCTCCACTGTCTGACAAAACAAACTCGGTCTGGGCGCTGACGTCGGAGGCGATGCCATGGTCGGGGCGATAGCGCGTTGATGTTGCAGAAGTTCGCAGTTTGGACCCAGCGGCTGCCTTGGTTAACCCTACCCCGTTCCGATGACGTACGTGTACGTTCGTTCACATCGTCAGTTTTTCTTGCGATTCCGTTCCGATGACGTATACATACATCATCCATAATAGAGTTTTTTTTGGGTTAGATCGCGTATAAATATATAAATGTGCCATTAAAACCCACCACCACCCGACACGGCCAACTAGTAAGGTTTGTCACGTAAACAGAACGTGGCCAATTCGTCACTCGTACAGCACACCGGTGTGTTGGAGAGCCAAGCCACAACATTTACAAATTTTTTTTTTTAATTTTCTTGCTGTGGATTTCACACCTGATGATGATTCCTTGTGTTGCAGTCGAAACGTCGTGATAATTTTTATTTTTTTATTGTTTTATATTTATATTATTTTATTATTTCCCTTCTTCGTGACTTTACCGAAAGAACCAAGAATATAACATTTACAATCTTTGAGTACGACGTTTCGCCAGTAATTACAACCAGCTTCATCAGGCGACAGCCAGATTTGTGGAGAAGTCCACCTGTTTCGTTCCTTGTATAGAGGCGTAGACGATGGCCTACTTGCACGGAATCGGAAGAAAAACGAAAATAACTTCATCGGTACCGAGGCCCTCACAAGGCCACGCGGAAGGGCGGTGTGGAACAATTTGGCGCCAGCTACCATATAGAGTGCGGCGGTCGTGTCGCTACGGTTCTCTGCGGTGTGAGTACAATGTCTTTTAAAAACAGCGGCACTACTATGCCTCTAATGAAAATTAACGCTAACCCGCTCGCGCGTTCCGAGATTCAGCGGTGAACGGAACACCCACCCTGCAACTTGCAGACGTCTCGGCACAGGAAAGGGTTAATGCTCCGGGTGTATTTGCCAACAAATACTCGCCATCGTGCTTCTTTACAGTGGACCTTGAAAGATCCTGAGAAATAATTAGAATCAAGTAGGCCGTGTGTGTCACTGGCACGGTTACAATAAAAAAATTGCTCGCAAACCTAATTGAGTAAGTTCCTGGTAATAAGGTAGCATTGCATTTTACAGTTTTAATTCAGTTAAAGTTAAATCAACACATTCATGAATATTCGCATTTTCCCTGTCTGCAATCTGCTTTAGACAAACTATTATACATTTATGCTTTAAGCTGGCATGCAATCATCTAGACATGTTTGCACGTACAGTTTTTTTACGTGTTCGTGTAACTACATGTTTGTGTTGTACACGCAAATACTTTACAAATATATTGCATGACAAAAGTAATTTCACGAAGCGTCTTTAGTCCCATCGCCAGTGTCCATTGTTTTAGTTAGTGGTGCCCCTAGGTGGCACTGTGTCACAATCTTTGAATCCTGTGTATGGCTTCATTACTGGCTGTCTTCTCATTGTAAAAGAATACATTCCCATGGGTTTAACGAGGTCGTTAATATAAAACTGAATTAAAATCTTTCAGCAAGTTGTAAGTTGCAATCCACCTCGAGGGTACTATACATGTTTTGAAGCGATGGAAAATTTTAGGATTTTCTCACGTAAAGTCCCGGTGACAAACTTGAATGTGCAGCCATCCCACGGTCAACTCTGGGTTCAGAGGTCGGCAGTGGACACGTGAAGTTTGTGAGTGCAGCGTGCCAACAGCGAGATCTGACCGTGTCCCTCTTGTGTTCGCCGAGCGGCACTGGGGCTTCAGGTTGCCGAACGAGTACATTAGAAGGTCGCACTCATTACACACAAAGTGCTTGGCACAAGTGAACCACAACACCGTGCTGATCTCGTCAAGGGGCATAAGCCACCATCACGTGAAATTCAGTCATCTTCGCAGCGGCGGCTTTTAGCTGGCCACCAAACAGAGAGGGTCACCGCATCGCACGCTTTCAGATGCGCTTCTGCAGCCGTCTGGAACGCTCTTCCGATGTTAGGAAGCCACTGGAGCTTTGTATTTTTAAATGTAGATTTAAAACTAATTTCTTTAGAACTGCTTTTTGTGTTTAGTTTGTTCTTCCCCCCACACCTCCGATTGACACGGTTGGCTACGTACGGTTCAACATACAACAACTGCACCACTATTTCCACCCCCTCCCTCACATCGCACCCAAGATAACCGATGAGATTGAATTGGAGGTGAAACTCTTTGGGATGCGCGCCTCTCGTTTCGTGTCCGTGCCCTTGTTGTTGCAGAGCTCTAATGGCCACAGAAAGTACCAGATCCACCTGAAGAGCCAGTCTGGACCGATCAACGTTCTGCTGGTCAACAAGGAGTCGTCGTGCAGCCCGGTGGTGGTGCCCGTGCCTCCCCCGGACGACATGGCGCAACCCGCGCGGCACCTCCCGCCCCTCCCTCAGCGGCCCAACCCTCCCATGCCGACAGACGGGCTTCTCGGTGAGCGGACGTGCGGGCTCGCCGGTCGTGCGGCCTCGTCGGTCGTGCGGCCTCACGTGGATTTTGTGTGTGTGTGGAGCGGCTCTCTCGCTCTTGGGGCGTCCGGGCGACGAGGCACACGCTGAGGATCTTGCGGCCAGGGACGACTGCTGCGTGTCGGCCTCGCAGGAGGACTAATTGTCCCCCCCACCGCCGCACCTCCGATTAGCATGGTCGGCTACGCAACATTACATAGGTACACACGTGCACGACGAAACAAACGCAAGGAAGAAAAAGCATGCGCGTGTGCGGACGGATTTTTCCGGACGCTTTCCGACGTGCGTTTGTCCTCCACATTCTGTAGTTCATGAGCAGTTAGAACGCAGGGTTCCATCTTGGCACAAACACTATTCTTACATCAGTGATATTTCGAGGAAACGTGCATATGGAACGCCTTATCAATTGGAATCGGGAAATCTGAGTTGGTAGATATATTTAAGTCTGGTTTCAAAATCCACCTCTTTAAAAGTGGCCTTCCCTCTTGAGTATCGGTCGGTTGCCTACCCCTGGTCCTGTTTTTGTTTCCTGCTTTTCATGCATTGCGCATTGGGATCCTAGAATGGAATGGCCATTATATATTTTATTTTTTATGCGGGATGACACTTTCACCCTCCGTTCAAGTGATCACTTTTTTATATACACGCGGAGCACGTTCTCACGCACTTGAGTACGACCATAAGTTGTGAACACTCTGGCTGACATCCTCAATAAAACGTACAGTAGAATCCCTTTTAACGACCACCCCTCTTAACGACTAACCACTTTAAAACGGGCCTCCATAGAGCCCAATGTGTCCTGTATAGTAGTTTATTGTATAACGTTCAAGGCCGTGAGCGTAACGATCATCTGATTAGGCAAGAAATTGCCACGATATACAATAGCCTCTAGGTTATTATACAGAGTGCTTCAAGAAAATGTTAACACTTATATGGGACTATCGTTTTTAATGGAAGTATGTAACATGATAATAAGTATATGTTAATCGCTTCAAAAGGTAAGAGAGTCTCCACTTATTCGCCATCATCGTCAACACGTGCCTCGAATCTTCTCCAGGTGGTCTCCAGAGCCCGGAGGCACATTTAACGTGGTGTTGCAAATTCTCAGAAGCGTTAAAAACATTTTTAAGCATCCTGTATATGGAGACAAATCAAATCTTGGGCCCCCCCCCCACCTAACCGATTTCCGCACACGCCCCGAGCCGATGTTGTTACTACGCCACCGATTATGACATACGAGACGTTTGCATTGAAGCGTGCGCGTTGTGTGTGTTGTGCGTTTTTTTGTTGTTGCTGCAGCAGGGAGCCTGACGCTGAGCGACCCCCCGTCGCCGATGAGGGGGCAGGCAATGTGCACCCAGAGTCCGGAGAGTCATGCCCTCTCTGGAGAAGCGCAAGGCAAGCCGCAACCCCTGCACCTGGCGCTGGAGCCCATCAAGGCACAGACGGTGGAAGGTGAGGACCGTCACGTTTCCGTCACGAGAGGATTTTCCACAAAAGCTCATCCACGTTTTCCCCCCCCCCTCCGTCTCACCGCACGCACTGGGGCTGCGTCGCTGCCTACAAAGACTTGAGTTGTGCAGCATGTTCGTCGTCAGTGTCGTTGGGTACAAACCGCTGTTTGAGATGAGAGCCTCTCCCCAGGCCTTTGTGTTTTGTAGTGGTCATATGGCCACACTTTCACACGTGAACGTGGGAGCCCTAGGATCACAGTACAGCAATGGACTTTGCCGCACGACCCGATTGTACCCCGACCACCTAGCCCCTTAAGCCCTATGACAATCCATTTGTACGTTGTGGTCACCCAACCAATCACTTTGCAAGCTCAGACATTGTTAGCTTCTGTTGAGGCTTTATTGCAGATGATTTAGACTTCATTTGATGGTGTGGACGCAGTTTGGAATGCAGACAGTTCTTTTTCATGCATATATTTGAACACAAGTTTGGCACATTTTTGTTGCTTTGACCTGAAGACAGCATAGGTGTGAGTGAACTTAAAAATTCAAACATGCGTCAGTTTCCGTAATTTACATTATCGTTCATGGATGCACGTTGAAGGTCTTTCGCACCGTACGTAGCCAATTGCGCTAATCGGAGGTGCGACATTATACAACTGAAACATCACCTGATACGGCCCAGGTTTTTATAAACTCCATCCAAGTTATATAACTTCAAATATAATGTATCCTTTAACTCTTTGTAATTTTCATTACCTTCTGATATTCGAGTTGCAGCTTCAACGAGCACGTAAAATAAAGATGTTAGTTTTGATTTCCGATGCAAAATGCACGTTTTCCCCATGCATCTTCGCGCACACGTTGTGTTATTCAACAATGCCTTTTTATATAAACGAACTCCACCGTTAGTGACCCGTGTACACAGAGGGTGGTGTTCAAGAGAACACAACGGGCAGACAGTGTTAGGCAACAGAGATGGATGGAGGTTTAGGCGTGCACTCCAGCTACATGGGGGAAACTCTTTTTAAAACGCATGATGGACCTCGACGGGGAATAAAGGTTTTGCATCTCTAAAACCCGTCGCAAATCGGGGGGGGGGGGGGGGGCGCCATTGTATGCCCTTGGCACGGTATGAGTGGCTCCAGTGTTGGTTGTGCACAATGATGCACGTTGGCAGCACATTCTCCATTTCATAAGTTGGCACTTCTTTTTCACGTTTTCGTGCCACCGTGGACGAGCGACGGGCCAGCATTTCTGTTGTTGTGCGCCTTTTCAAAAGAGGGCTTTTAAAAAAATTAATGTAAAAATGGCAGAATTCAACATTTTGTTTCGTACATATGGACAGTGTAAATGAGTAAAAGGCGTCCCTTGGCTGCGGAAACACACGGGGAAGGATCTTTCGTGTAGGTTCACTGGAATTAAGCAAGAATACGTATTGGGCATAAGAGGTTTTTTTTTTTGGGTTAGATCGTGTAAATTTAAATGTTTCGTTAAACCCGCCACCACCCGAAACAGCCAATTAGTAAGGTTAGTCACATAAACAGTTACACGCCAATAACTTTTTTTACGTGACAACCTTACTATTCAGCTGTGTCGGGCGGTGGCGGTTTTAACGACACATTTATATTTACACGATCTCACCCAAAAAAAGCTCTGGATAATAGTGGTCGTGAAAGCCTACGTGTTGAACAATACTTATTGGGTTTTACGATATTTTTATCTGCATTAAATGAAATGTTCTAAAAAATATCATTATAATTGTGGCCATTTCGAGGTCTCTCTGAGCCATTGGCTGTGGCCAACTTTTGCCGTTGTCATACTTCAATGACCGTGTGGAGCTGCACAATGGGACTGTGTGAACGTGCCAGTATTTTTTTTAAATGGGTAAATAGTGTACCGATTTTTTACTTTTTCTTGAATTGAGATTAAATGACATCTAACGCGCACGGCCAGTTGATGATTTTGTTTCACGTGGTTTGAGATTGACTATTATGAGATACAAAACCAAGTTACACATGCGCGCACATGTTAAATATTAATGATTTAAATTCAGTTTTAAAGTAAATTCTTACGTGTATACTATTGTAATATGTATTTGCAATTATTTCAGCACTAAAATTGTGCAGATACTAAACAGATATCCGCGTGATTTGATCCAAAATTAATATAACATGTGATATATCATCATCTGGAAGTCTAATCACGAGTAGATTCGATATCAGAATAATCAAAAATGTTTGACAAGGTGCAATATTTTCGGAGGATTCTGGATTTGTGTTATAAGCACGCCAAGTCGTAGTGCGGGAAGGATCCCTATTAATGGCTTTCATTTTAACTTTCAGGTCTGCAGCTGCCTAAAGATATATTCGAGCCGTCAAAAGGTATACTCTTCAATCCTTTTCACTTGCGTGCACATTAAACATCGTCGCTTCCATCAGTTGTTGCACAGCATTGCTGAGTGGTATGTATGCTCTGTATAACGATAACTAATACTGGTAGGAACCTCCTGGTTACACCAGCCTAAAGGGGATTATTGTGTCCGTCCGTCGTGCAGGGAGGGGCTGGGTGGGGAAGGAGGGGCTGGGTAGGAAGGGGCTGGTCACCCCGTGGTGCCCATATAAAACTCAACGTTTAACCTACTCACGCCGGCTTGTGCCCGCCCTCAGTCGGGCATATTTGCGGAATACACCACGCCGCCGTTGACCCTGGCCATTGACCGAGCAACCCAACGTTCCTACCAGCTCCCTCCGCAGGAATGTGTTTCTTAGCTTTCCTTCGAAAGTTCCAACCTCAATAGTCCTAACGTGTATTGGTGGCAGACCTTGTTGTCCCCGTAACTTCTGTTTGTACGTTGACCCAAAGTAATTCTGCCATTGTTGCTTTTCTTTACAGCGGGAGATTTCATTGATGAGCTCATGTATTCGGACGGTGAGTTTGTCGTCATCACTCCACCCGTTTGCCATTCAGGGATCACACTGAATGCAAACGCTGCAAGGATCTATCCTTGCCTCGAGCGTAATTGAGAAAACGGCTGTGAAAAGTGACCGAGTGTTAACACGGCATTTGAGTTTTGTCGATGGGCCTACATAGGTCATGAACGACTTAAACTAGAATCGTTTTCCTGGTGTGGTGGTTGGCGGCCCACACCTGTGATCCAGCCCTTGCGAGAGGTGGCCTTGGTGAGTCTTGCAAAGATATCACCTAGCCTGTGTAGGTTGACGTGGTGGACAGCAGATGGCAGTACAGCAAAATGGGTTTGTCTACCATTCATCCCTGCAGATGTATTTTAGTGTTGCGCCATTGTTCGTGTAGTCTCTCTGATTATTCCCAGTTTCCTTTTCACATTTAATATATCCCAAATTAAGATCCTCTTTACAAGTGTACGGGTAAATAAGTGATGCTGCATTCCGATTAATAGATATTCTTCACCACGTTGTAAGTGAATATTTATTCCGAGACTAAGGGACATTTTCTGAGCAAGGACGTTTATTAAATTGTCTCGTTATATAACCAGGCATAAAATTGCATGCCTTTTCTAGATATATATATATTTTACTACTTTACTTAGTCCGTGACTCTCACGGTGTAAATCTTTGCCTGGCTGATGACGCATAACAACCTGTGCGCGGTACCCCACCATACAGCCAGCACAAAGTATAGATTTTGAACTTCTTTTACACTGTACGTAGCCAACCGTGCTAATCAGAGGTGCTGCGGGGGAAGGACAACAAATTTAAACACAAAAATCAGTTCTAAAGAAATTCGTTTTCAATCTAGATTTTAAAAGTCCACAGCTCCATTGGCTTCCTAATATCGGAAGGAAAGAGCACTCCAGACGGCCACAGAAGCGCATCTGAAAGCACACTGCCACACTGCCGTGGCCCCCCGTCTTTGTGGAGTTTGTGCTACCCCACTAAACTTGCCGTGCTTTACACGCACACACAAACGACAAAGATCCCCCGTGTAGACTTAACAGTCTGTTGGGGCAAGTGTTGTTAGCGAGCACCTATGAATGCTGGCACGGCACATGCGGGGGATGGGTGGCCAGCACTACGCCCGGCCGCCTTTGTTTACAACATAACCGGTTCAGATAATCGTCACTGGTGTTGGCCGTGAGCAGGAATCGAACTCGGGCGGCCGGGTTCGTAGCACAGCGCCCTAACCGCTACACTACCACTCTCCACACACGCGCACACGTGCCCCGGTGTCCACATGTAAACTCTAACAACCCCGTGTGCGTGCGTGCCCCCGCTCCCCTTTTGTCACTCTACCGCGCGCAGTGTTCACGCCACTGCTCCGATTGTCTCCCCCTCCTGCTGACCACGACTACTACTTCAACCTGGACGAGACTGAGGGCGTCTGTGACCTCTTTGACGTGCCGATCCTGGGAATCTGACGCTCAATGCCGTCGGCCGTTTGAAGGTTTTCCCGAGGCACGCCTCGATCCTGATTTCCACGTGCGTACGCTCTCTTCCCACCCTTCTCTCCTCTTCAAAGCGTGAGACAGGATGAACTGAGCGAAATAAAACGGTGACATTGAGAGACTCGGAACAGATTCTCAGTCCTGCCAAAATGTTTTTGATCGAAGTGCCTTTACCAAGACTACTGCCCTTCCTACTGCCCTAAACGGTCTCGGTCCACACATTATGTTATAATTTCTAAGTCCCATTTTTCAGAATGAAAAGAGGTTTCACTTGTTGCAGAGGCCTTAAAACATGGCATGGAATTGCCAGTTCCAAAGGTTTTCTTTACAGGGTACGGATTTTCAGACAGTTCTTAGAGACTGGATTTTTTTGGTCTCCGAGAATCGTAGATCAAATAAACTGTAAAGTCACCTATGAGTGAACAGTGTGGCCAGATGTTTGAGCTCCACTTTCACGTGCCAAATTGAAACAGAAGGAAACGGTCAGTCCCGATGTTTTCTTGATTTTTGTCATGTTGGTTTTATGTAACCTTGCTATAAACATTGCAGGCTTAAATTTGGAACCGCATTAAAATTAGGAACCGGGAATTGGAAATGTTATCGCATCATTGTGATGAGATTTAACATTGTGTGCCCTTGTTGTGGATGGGACTATTAATGGCATTGAATAGACAATGGAAACTGATGTACATTTTATTATGGCAACAAAAAGTATGCTTAATTTACTGCTTACTACAGGAAATTGTGTTCTTAGAGGCCTCTATTTTGGTCGTTGAATATTTTCGTTTCTACATTTTGTCGACATCGGTTGCAAAAAAATAAGCGGCAGAAATATTCCCCAGCAGGGCCATGGGGGGGGGGTAAGTACAGGGCATCTGTGAGATTATTTCGTTAGTAAAATAAAAAGGTTAACCGAGTTGAGCGTGGTTAGAAGTGTTGTTCAGATGTCTTGTAGTTACTCAGTCCTAAGTTTTGAGATCACTTATTTTCCCCCGGGACCTCCTACTGGCCCAGCGGTTTGATTGTTGGAGGGGGGGGGGGCGGTTCTGCTTCTGTCGCACGCCTTGTTTTGCGAGTCGGCAAGATCAATGTTTGAGAGCGAGTCAACAGGCACAGGCTCCGTTCATTACTAGCTTGCTCATGCCGCTGCTGACGAAAAGGGCCTCCGCTGCTGGCGACTAAAGAACAAATCTACATGATGGGTATTTGGCCTACTCTTCCATGCTCACCTGATGTTTTGAAAGAGGAAACGAAATTCACTATTCCAATTAGACTGGCTTTTCCACAGCTATGCATAGGGCATGCCTTTTTCTTTTTTACATAATTTTCACTTCCACAGGACACTTCACGTTCATTACTTTTAGCGTGAATCCCACAGGGCCACGGAACGTGCAGAGAGTAAGCCTTCGGACTGCCGTCTTTGTGCACGTCGACAAATGCGATTATTACGTGGGCTGTTGTATTCCATTTAAATTGTACGTTGGGATAGTAAGACCCATTTGATACTGTCAATAATATCTCAACCGAAAATATGCTGCTTGCCTCTAAAAACAAAGGACCGTGACTGAGGAAGACCCATATATATATGACTATTTTATTATGATTATGTTCATCTCTTTGTTTCGAATTAATTCTAGCAAAGCTTCACCTGCCAGTGGATGTGTAGACTGTACTTTAATTGGGTGGAATGTATTCGGTGTGAGATGCCTTAAAGAGAGCTGTTATAATAAGGGACGTTCGATATTGGGTCAGAAATGTTGACATTTGAAATGTGGTGACATTTGCTTGGGTGCTTGGCCTATCGATAAGTTAGGTGTTTGTATTACGTGAGTTTCGTTTTTTATTTTTATATTCACAATGGCAAGAGTAGGGAATCTAAAGCTGATAGAGCAGGCAAGGGTGTTGTTAATTGGTTGCCTTTCCAACGAGATTGGACCGGCGAATCAACGTTCAAGTGCGAGTGGTGAATCGCAAGAAGACCGAAGCACCGTACATTTGCCACTGATGCGGTGCAGTGGGGGGGGGGATGCCTGTTGGTTATTTTGCGAGTTGAACGGATATGTTTGTCGTCTCGGATGGCAACAACACCCACTCCCCTGGCAGTGACGAGGTCAACTCCATTGGTCGTGCCACAACAGAGCCAAGTGGAATGTAGCAAAATGGTGAAATGTACAATTATTTAGTACCACACTTTATCCATGCCTTTATATTTTCTGTACATTTTTTTTTACTGTGACATTTGCGTGATGATGTTTTTTGTTTGCGGTTCATTGCGGTGAATATTTTTACTTTACTGTGTGTGTGTGCGCGCGCGTGCGCGTGTTGTTTTTTTACTAAGATACGTTTGTGTTAAGCACCCAAAGCTTGCTTTGGTCGTGCTTATTTATTACATTTCTTTGTCAGACTTTGTTTAATCCATCCTGATTAATCCACATGAGCCTGCAGAGTTTTTTTCAAAGCAAAGCACAGGTCCCTTGTCTGTGCAACCCCTGGTGAATTTCTTGGTTAATCCGTGTTCAAACCTGTGTTTGAACGGACTCGGGTGGAGCGGGCTCGGTGACCTATCACAGCACACACATCGGTGTCATTGAAATTCCACCAAGTGATTGTTGTCAAAAGCTGCGAATGTAGTGCTCACATTTGTACCGATATCACACTCAAAAGCGATTAAAATCAAAAAAGCTTGCAGGTCCATATTATATGACCTCTAAGTCGGCAACTTTTAGTCCATGGGGTTTTCCGCATACTGGGTTCACCTAATTCAGAGGCCAGGCAATTTACCGACTTATATTCTAGCAGAAATTGAGAGGACCAGGTTAATTATCAGTTGGCCAACAGGTGTGATGCTGTATGTATGTTGAACTTCTTTGTCACCGTGTGTGTATCGAACCGTTGGAATCGGAGGTGCGGGTGGGATGCTTCTAAAACTGTTTTGGAAATTCACCAGAATCCAGCTGTCGATGCAGAAATATCACCTTTCATGGGCCCTCGTGGGTCACGTTTGTAAACATTTTTTATAATTTGCATCGTGACAGGAGTGGTTAGTGATCGAAAACAGAGTTGTCAACGTTCATAAATATACTTTCTTGAAGAAGTCATTTTCGATCCGGGTCTGTTTATCTTGCAACTTGTATAAAATAAAGTATCAGTGCAGTGGCTGTAACTCTGTATGTTCGTTTACACAACAGTTCTTGTCTTTGCATAAACGTTGGTGTCTCTGTTCATGAGCCGTAGTCTGAAATGCCACATCCGCATTTCTGACAACATTCGTTCTCGTCTTGTTCGAATTATGAAAAACAGTTCGGAAGTTTAGAGACGTCAAACCTTTACGGCGGCGGCCGCTGCAAAATGAGCGGTACTTTGGCCTCAGTTGCATGCCACTTCTTGAACAGATCTCGTTGAATAAACTGTCGGTTAAATAAACTATTCGCCACATTACACCTTTGGCAATTCAACACAACGGTTGTGTAACTCGGTAGTGGGGGGTGGAGCGAGAACCCCTTAACCAGATAAGCTGCATTGAGCCAAATACCGTTATAAAGTGGTGTTACCAACATACCCTGCTTGTTTATTTGCGAGTATCGCAAGCATGCGCAAACGTTAACTACATAAAACCTGTGAATTTACTCCCTTTGTGAATTAAGAATGCTGTGATGTGTACGTGTGTTGCTTTAGGACTCTGCTTCTCAGACTCTCCACTTTGTTGTTGAAGTTTACATTTCAAATGCGACCCTGTGTGGTTCTGTAGCGCGTCACAAAGTAAGCGTTTTAACAACCAAATGTTGTCCCTTCTGCTTTAAATGTGAAGGTGTGCACCGTCCGTACGAAACGTCTCGCCGTGGTGGCGAGATGTTAATTACCTCGCCTGATATAAAGGAGCTCGTGGATTCTATCCCGACCCTGACGCCCGTTGCTGTATATTTGGAGTCTGCGTGCTCTCCCCGTGGTCGCGTGGGTTTTCCCCCCGAGTCCTCCGGCTTTTCCCCTCCACATTTAGAATCAACATCACGTGTTTAGAGACTTTGGCTGCTATCAATTTCCACACGAAAAGCCGCTTTGTAGAGCCATCATTTGTGATAGCCTGGTCGCTTATGAAATCGAGCTATTTCGATTAGCGGGACATACGTGAGAATTTTATTTTTTAAACATCACTTCCCAGTTCACTTTGAGCAGTTGCTTAACGTTAAGTGAAATATAATCGAGACTACATTGTTACTTGGGGTCGTTTTCATTTTTACAATTTAGCATGTGCTACGGAAGAGTCCTTGTATTTCCAAATGCGTGATATTTTTTTTTTTTACAATGTCACATCTGTGCGGAGTTGTGCAGATGTTAGTATCATTTGCAATGTGTAACGATTTTAAATAACCATCGGAAACATTGTGACGTGACCTGATGCAACTCGACATCACTGTTTGGTGGGGCAAAGCTGAAATAGTGAAGTCTCACGTTTGCGTTGTCATACGCTCAGATAAACCGGACTTATTCCCCCCCCCACCCAAATTAAGTGCATTTTTTCATCTAGGGAGGTTCTTATTTTCAGATTTTACAGATTAGCAGACAATCAGAAACACGTGTCTAACCATGCGGTGATGATGCATGCGCCGTGTCATTGCAAGCCATCATTTTTCTAAATTCCACCTTTGTGGCGACAATCCTGGCACTTTCTACAGGCAGCCGATGGAATGTTACCAAAATTGGTCTGGTACGATGCTTTCATTTATAACCCAATTACATTTCCACTGTATGTCTCATTACTAGTGTATTCATCCTTTTGAAGACAATGAAAAGGAAACGAATTGATAACATTTGGTGTTCTTGGAAATATTTATTGGTTTGAACATTGTGTTAGCTTTGGCCAAAAATGAAAATCCCACCGGGCTTCACCCACTCTCGACTTCTAATGCACAGAAATGACTTGTCAGGTGTTAACAATTCAATGGAGTTGCTGAATGTAAACTACAAACTAAACTTTTATTTTGCCAGGCAAGGTTCACTGAGCTCTGTAGCTCTTTTGTCAGAAGCGACCTGGCCACAAATGACAGCTCAATGAAGCGGCTTATCACCATGTGGAAATGTACAGCAGCCGAATACTCTAAACGCATGACGTTGATTCTAAATGTGGAGGGAAAAACCGGAGAGGACCTGGAGAAAAGTCCACGCGGTCATGGGGAGAACACACAAACGCCAAATATACAGCTGGCGTCTGGGTCGGGATTGAACCCACGACCTCCTGCATACCAGGCGAGGCAGTTAACATCTAGCCACCGTGATTCCACGTATACCAATCGTGGCTTCTTCATCCATCCAGGATGAGGGGGTGGTGGGCCGCTCGGGTTATGACAATTGGCAGAACAGCAGGGCGCAGGACGTTGTTTCACGGTATTGTAAAACAGGACTACATTTTGGGACATGGATCAACCTTTTGTGTCCTTACACTAAAAGTATATACAAGTAAGTGGTGACGTGTAAGTCGAGTCATGTCCTTGTAGTATAAGAAAATGGGTGTAAAATTACGTACACTTTCACACGGGAAAATTGATTGGCCATGCTGGAACTGTGACCGCTCTTGCGTCAAAGTTCCATCGTCGCGTCAAAACGATTGCCTCGTTTCGGCCCGTCGTTTGACATCCGTCAACGCACCGAAATGACAAGCGGTGGCAAGTGACTCCGGCTAAAAATAAAAAAACCCAGACTGCCGTGCACACATAGCAAATATAAAGGTACCCTCCCCAACAGCCGTCAGTCTCAAAACATCGCTTTACCAGTCGCCATCCTCGCTATCATCTGCACGACCTTGAAATCCTACGCGGTAGTACAAGGCGTCTTATTGTAAAGCGAAGGCACACATGAAAGCTGCCTCGTCCGTGTTGACATGGATTGGGATACCATGGGACGTTTTTTGCCACTATCATATTATGGAAAATAACAATAGGTTTGACACTTTCTGGAAGTAAAACAGGTGGTAGGATGTGCAAACACTAAATAGATACCCTTTGCGAGGAATCAAGTCTGCAGTAACCGCACGTACTTTTGGTGAACATGCAAACTAACATCTTCTGATAATTTTGGCTTTCAAGCTGATTGGGTCTACACCATGCTTGCATGTTCACCACAAGCACGTGTGGTTAACGCAGACTTGATTCCTTGCGAAAGGTGTATAGTTGGTGTTTTATTGCCAGAAAGGGTAAAACATTATTTTTCATACATGGATTTGGATGTAGTGATGCAGCCACTTTGTAAACTTGACTCACTGGCTTTGTGTGTCAGTCTCTGATGTTGTGTCCATAGCGAGAGAACTGTTCGCTTTACTGGGGGTCATGGTGAACGCAGCATCACTTAAACTTATTCTACTATAGACGGAAAAGTCTCAATATACAAACCCACCAATACATTTATCAAGAAGGTATTGTTTTTGTTAGTTTTTACCATTTCATGCTTATGAATTGTCCACAATACATTGCAATTCACCACGAATACTGATTTCATTCACCTGGCCTCTTTGGAGCCGTAAAGTAGTGGCCGATTCAAGGTTTAACTGCACAGTTGTAAAGATAATTAATTCGTGAAAAAAGATCGGCGTGTGGTTTGCAAGCTTTGCAATGTATCGTGTTCAAATTTAGAATTCTGTGCTCAGCGAAAAAAACATACACAAAATAAGATATGCTTCATTCAACAAGTGAACGTGTCGGTAGCTGGATGGCTTTGGGGGCGACAGGGGGTCGGAGTATCGAGCCCAACAACGCTGAGAATCCTGGGTTCAAATCCGGGCAGCCACCTTGCGATTTAAACCAGGTTCTCAAAAGTGTGCCGAATTGGTGGTCTCAGCCGAGTCACCTATGGCTGCACAGGAACAAAAAAAGCCGATTATAAAAATTGTTGTTTTGTTGTTTTACTTCACCTCGCTAAATTGCCTATTGGTAATATGTTCGGGAGTTGAATGCCAGTGTTGAAGTCTTGCTCGCCACGAGAGGGCTTCAGGAGAGTGGATATTTGGTGGCAGAACGTTCAGGGTGCCGTGGCGATTTGGTGTGGTTTTCTGTTTTTTGGTGATGATGCCGCATTGCGTTATTTAATTCTGCATCCGGTAGTTTTGTGTACGAGTTCCCTGACCAGGCCGGAGGGCAAACACACTGCCAAGCTGGTAAATCGGCGATCGAGTGCCCGTTGGCAGCACATCTGCGGAGGCGCGCTCCAGGTCATTTCTGCAAGTTTCCGGAGCAGAAGTTATTTCTTAAATACCCACAGGTTTTTATGTGGGACTTGGGAGGCCAGGCTTCTATCCATGTTAACCCCCCCCACCCAGACATCTGGAGATTTTGTGGTCATAGCACACTGCTCCACGACATGACACGTAAGAAGTGGCATCTGTTGCACAAATTGTTCAGGTGGAAAGCGCTTGCTGTTTTTAGAAGGAGTTGGTCAGTCTCCAGCGATGGATATATGCCTCCGATAATCAGATCGGCTGAGTATTTGCAATGTCCTCGAGGTTTGTGTGCCCTGTGCAGCAAGAACTGTATCATCTGCATGTATTAATTTGCAAGATGATGTTCTCATGGCGGTTCACTTATACTTGGCAACGGTGATGGTGCTAGTACCCAGGCTTGATTGTGGAAGGCCGTTCATAATTCTCTGGTGGCTGCCTTTACAAGCGAGATGTATCCCAGAGGTCGCTACCGGGTACCCGATACCCGTACCCTACCTGACACCCGGTACCCGTTTGCGACCCTGGTGCGGCCGGGTACGGGTAAGGAATCAAAACCCGTTTGCGACCTCTGATGTATCCGCATTAGCACGGTTGGCTACGTTCGGTGGGAAAGTTAACATACGTTACATACGAAAGTACGGCTGGGTGTTATAGGAGAACGGCATCTGATGATGTTGGCCAACCTAGGCAGCAGGCCATGACGACAAACCGGTGTGATGGAGCAAGCAAGAGGGGAGAGGTCGATCTTGGGCTGTGCCAGATTTCCGTCGTCGGTGGGAACCAGTTTCCTTGTTATGAGGGCGGCGAAGGCAAACGATTTGTTGTTCCCGGCAGCTGTGGCCGGTTTTTTTGGAATCCGATATTCGGCTGGGCTGATCTTTTTAGGCGGAGCTCGAATTATCGACGTCCACGTTGTTGGCCGAGATGTGACGGTCTTGCGTTTGAAGGTTAACTGACGAAGACCATTGCACGGGAAAGCCGCTGGAAGGCTTTTGCAGGCTTCCATGTCGGTATGATAATTAAGACGGCGAGTTGATTACCGTGCAGAAATTGCTCTCCCTTGCGTGTGGATGATGAGATCTCTGGCCTTCTGTTGACATTCTCAGTTGCGCCGTTCCCGTATAACCCGGGGCGTGATGCATTGCTCTGGGAAAGAGTTCATAATGGATAAACTTTGTCTCGTAACATCTTTGTAAATTACTTCATTGGAACAAAAATGGGAGGGGGGGGGGTGTAAAAAAAAATGTATACAAATGCTGCCACGTGATGATGCGAATGTCCAGATGTCCATGTGCCTTTTTGGGGACTCAGGTTTCTGTGTCACTGCCTTATGTGCATCGCTGGTGTCTGACTTTTATTGGACTGTCTTCCCACACTTCAGAACTTAAATAAAGTTCATTCGTGTTTTTGATGGTTTTGGTCTTTTGTGCTTTACTTACACACCGTCCTGCAATTCATGTATGTTTGTTTGTATGTATGTCGAACTTATTTCGCACCCGCATGTACGTAGACAACCGCGCTTATAGGAGGTGTGGGGTGGGGGGGAAGGACAACAAACTAAACACAAAAAAAACTCCGTTCTAAAGAATTTATTTTTCAAAAACTGCCGCTCAGAACACTGAGCAACACTTCGGTTTCTTTACTGCAAATACACGCGGCTTCAGAGTTAAATACGTGTTATGTGCGTTTTTCTCGTTATATATATAAAAAAATCTTTGCCAAGTAGTGGGGTTTTATTTTGTCTTATGTACAGAACTGGATAATTGATGTGCGGCGTTGTGGGATGCAATTGCATGAATGACGCTGAATAAAACTTATTATTATCAAGGATGGAGTTCAAAATCACCATCCTGTGCCATCGAGTTCTTCAAGGTATCCCGCCATACCTCCTCCACCGCTCGCCAATAATAAGAGAATAACCATAGCCACCGTCACATCGTACAGAGCACGTTTAGCAATCTGCTCATCAAGTTCATTTATTAGGTATTGCCCTGTGAGCCATTCGGCTCTTGAATCGGGTGCAACCGCAACAAAACACAAAAACATGAACAAAAAAACATCTTAAAGTGACTATGTGCAAACATAAAATCCAAGAAAAGACAGCAAAATATTGCAGTAGTATATGCACAAATGCGGGGGAGAGGGGGGATAAGAGGACTGCTGCTGGCTGAGAGACCCGACTCCGTAGCGGCACCGTCCCCTACTGGGTAGCGGCACCGTCCCCTACTCCGTAGCGGCACCACCATCCCCTACTGCGTAGCGGCACCGTCGTCCCCTACTGCGTAGCGGCACCGTCGTCCCCTACTGCGTAGCGGCACCACCGTCCCCTACTGCGTAGCAGCACCATCCCCTACTGCGCACCATCCCCTACTGCGTAGTAGCACCATCCCCGACTGGAACGCTGCCCATGCTGCGCACACACACACAGCATCATAAACAAAAACTGAACTCAGTGTGCTGATGGTGCAATGTCTTTGTGCTGTGATCGCCTTTTGGCGTCCTCTGGTCTAACACTGTTTGAGACGAGGCTCTAAAGAAAGCTGTCTCTGATGTGGACCAATCCGTTTCAAAGACTGCATCATATGCTAACCAGAGCATGGTTTTTTACTTGCATGTTCACAAGTATATGTGGTTAATGCAGACATGATTCTCTGCAAAAGGTTTCTGTTTGGTGTTTAACATCTTAACACAACTGTTGTATTGCCAGAAAGGGTAAAACCTATTTTTATATTTTGAACTGTTATTTATTTTACCAGGTAAGGCCCAATGAACTGTTAAACTCTTTCCTCAAGTGATCTGACCACAAATGATAGCTCGGCGAAGTGGCTTATGTGGACATTTATAGCAGCCAAATACTCTAAAACGAGTTGTGTTGATTCTAAATGTGGAGGAAAAACCCAGAGGACCCAGAGCAAAACCCATGCGACCACGGGGAGAGAGGCACGCAAACTCCGAACGCAGGCGGTCAGGGTAGGGATCGAACCCACGACCTCCTGTATACCAGGTGAGGGAGTTAACATATCGCCAACAAAGCTATGAAAATGTGGTCAAACACACGAACCTCCTTTTGAATTATGAGACGCACCCCCAAATGTTGCTTTCAAATTTCGGGAAACTGTCTTGTGATATGAAGAATACCATAACAAGTTTACCAAAACCAAATGTCAAACTCCACGATTCAACGCCCAATGCATTTTTTTGCATCGATATAAAACACCTTTGTACATCATGGGGTGTACACTACAAGCTTCTCTTTCATTGTTTTCAAATCGTCGGTTTTAAAAGCGTTCAAAAGTGAAATTATATATCGCTCATAAGGTTGCTTCTCTGCCGGATGAGGTTCTATTCAAAGTGCACCACTTTATCAAGCAGTGACGGCTCTTGACCCTGCTGTCGTTTTTGTGCCACTCGAATTTCGACGGCCCATGGCCCCCGTAAGCCGCCACCTCGTGCGTGGACGTCTCGGCGCCTCG